>CM068319.1:39951458-40396458 GCA_034766995.1 Acanthacorydalis orientalis | reverse complement strand
ATCACCTGAACTATACTGATAAATTATGAAGAATAAATATTACTTGTTAATTAAGAAAATAATCATATATTGAAGAAATGTCGAACAGAATGAATTGAAATTCAATTATAAATCCGTCAAAAATTTAATATTTTCTTTTGATATCCGTCCTTTTATTGAAATATTTATTTTCAAAAATGAAATAACTACCTAACCTTTCTGTACGGTCAATTCAAATTGAACATAGTTAACGTGAGTAAAGTCTACCTTTTTTCTCTTCTTTCTTATTCTCTCTCTCTCTCTCTCTCTATATATATATATAGGTACTTTTCATCAAGTAAAAAAAAGCGCCGCCACGAAAGACTAAAAAAACTGAAATTGTTAAGCTGTCAAATGTGTCGAGTTCGTTATTGAATACACACGTCATTGTCTATTTGAGCGGAACGCATTTCACTCGGTCGCCATTTCTGAAACAAGTTAAGGACGCTTTTATTTTCGATTATCGTCGCTCGAACGTTCCTTTATGTAAGCGTCGGCCCTTTTTTCCCAACGTTATTTACTCGATCGTCTTACCGACCGAAAATCTACATTTAATGCTCTGCATACAAATAACATAACTCAAACTTTTCATATATATATATATATATATATATATATATATATATATATATATATATATATATATATCTAGTGTGTTTATGTTTTATAATAAATTTATAAATTTGCGACTGTCGACTGTTCTTTTGTTGATTGTAATACAATGTACTGCTGATCGTAAATTATATATTTCGGTTGGAAACAGATGAATGCGGCGGAAATTTCGACATGGAATTTGAATTATTTACGGCCATTTTGTGTAATCAATTGAAAATGGAAAAAATCGGTACTCATACATTCAAACACGAATATATAAATATATACATATATATATATATATATATATATATATATATATATATATATATATATATATATATATATGTTTGTGTGTGTGTGTGTGTGAGTGTGGATAGGCGAATGAAATGATTTATTTGTGTATACGTGCTATGTATACAAATATAGGAAATAATAAAATTATCGATTGGAGTGAAAAGTAAACTTTTTCTTTGTTCACAGTATGAAATATGGCAATTAAAGGAAATAAAATATTTCAACGATTGAATTTCGGATATACTTTGGAAGTTATAAACGTAATTACATATATATTTCTGTTGTACTGGCCGGTTGAAGGGCTATCCTTCATTTGAAGGCTGAAGAAACCGATTACATTTTTCATGTTATCTGAAATTTTGAAGCTTTAAGCGCTGGCGCGAGTGCGTCATGCTCCGGGGAGACTACTGTGAAGGTATGACAGCATAGATCCATGTATTTTTGTTTAATAAAGGATTCAAAAGGAAATTCTCGTTATTCAATTGCCCCCCTCTTAAGTTAAGTTATATAAAAACATAAAGAAAGAGATAAAAGGAAAATGACTAGGAAATGTGGGGAAAAGAAAAGTAATGGATTGTTTAAAATTCATCTATGACTAAAAATATAAGAAACTAGAAGCTTTTATCGAGAGATGGATCGATGAAGGTACTAAAAGATGAGAATATCTGATAAATTTTTGAATATTTTTAGTTGTAATCCATGTATTGCAGAAGTAATGAGATCGACTTTATTTATAGCGATTTTCGATTTTTGTTTGCGTTATAGAAGAGTTTTAGATTAAAAAAAATGTTTAGGTTGTGAGCTATGATCGGTTTTATACAAACTTTAATACATTTTAAACGCATTTACTATCAATTTAATGTAAATAAATCTCGTTTTTTCACATTGGAATATTATGTAATTTAAAATTTATTTTCATTCTGTTAAAAAAGAGTCAATATCAAACGAATCGTGGCCAAGTTCAAATCAAATCAAACACACAATACTGTAAAAGATCAAACTCGACTATTTTCTTTTTTTTTATAAAAAAAAAACATATGTCGAACGTGAGCACTTTTATCGAATTAACTGGTTCAGGTGCTTTCGGAATTCGTGCGGTTTTGGTGATTTGTCCAATTTCATACATCAAAAATCCACCGTAACAACATAAGTCGCTGCTCGAGCGTTTAAAAACGAATTTATGAGCGTTGAATGTTTGACAGCGGTGGCTGTAGGTAAATTTATTCTGGCTGACACTTGTGAGAGTGGAGGTTTTGTGTGTTTTTTTTCTTTTTTTTTCGATGTATATTACTGTAACATACTTTTTTTATCCTGCTCGTTCTATCGAATCGTTCTTATTGAATCGGCGAACGAGACAAAGAAGTCAGAACTGTATTCAAACGAATGGAAAATATTGTTTAAGAGGAAAAGGTATGGTTTCTTACACGAAACGAGCTTTAATTTTAATCGAAGCCTAGCGTATTCTTTACATTCCTTTTTATAGCAACAAAAATACCTCATAAATAGATATGGTATATATATATATATATAAACGGAATGATAGGTTATGATATGTGTATTACGCATAGATGTGAAGGAATGGCGACAGAAGCGTATTTTTTTTATTAGTATTTTTTCATACAACAAAACAATATTTTCGCCTTTGTAAACATATTGTACGGTTCAGTGAACTCGGGATTAGTCGACGCTCGGAAGCCAATTCGTATTTCGCTTTGCGTTCGCATTCGGCGAAAGAGGCTGCCGCCGTTGCGTCTCTCTACGCAGACCGCCGCAGCATGGACGACGAGCAGATCCAAGTGCTGCATGTGTGTTGTTGCGAACACACATCCATCCATCCACGTTTCGCACATACAGTGGAAATTCAAAAAGTTTCCGGACAGGTTGGGCACAGTGCAGAGTCGATCCTCGCGTCAAATAAATGTCAAAACAATGGCTGATATCAATGTTGCCGCTACCTCCAAATCGATTTCTCAAGAAATCGTTGAAACTAACGATTACATTTTAATCGTGTCCTCGAACTCATCTAAAATATGCTTGAAGAAACGTTTATCATTGGTTAGGATAGAAGTAAACGGAACAAAGAACAGTAACAACAGAACAGTAACAGAAGAACAAAGAATAACACTGATCTTCCTTTCCTTCGATTTTCGAAAAGTTTTTTGTACCTCTAAGCCTCGATGATGATGGAATCGTCATCGATATGCGCATAAACAACAATTAAAAAAAAAATCAATAACGATTTATTGTAGATTTTTGACTAGAATGGTTTGTGGGATGAAAAGAGAATTTATTTGTGAAACAACTGACGTTTTCTAATTTGAACGTCGAGTTAATGAAGACAATTTCTGTTCTATTCGTAAATTATTATTCTTACCATGACGATGTCCTTGCATACCTCACTGACCATGTTCGTTTTCTGATTAGAAATGTTCAGTAATTGATCATAAATATTAAATGGTTTGTGAGGTGTGTCAAATATTCATCAGATAGAACGAATTTAGTAAGAGTGCTAACGAATATACTGTGACATAAAGTCTTGATGATCGAGGAAGTTATTAAGTATCTTTCTGACATATAAACGAGTTAAAAAATACAGACTACGAAACATAGAAATATAAAATAGTACAAATCACAGACAGTTTTGAACCAAGATGGCATAAACTTCAAAAACAACTATAAGAAATATCAATTACTGAAACTTAATTATATCCATCTATAATATGTCTCTAGTCCATGTCTATAAGAACATAAAAATATAGAAATATAAAAAGATACAAATCTCAAGAAATCAGGATGGCTCAAATAGACCTACAAGAAATATCAAATGCCAAAACTCAATATAGGTCTACTTATAACATATTTCTATTTATTTCTATAGACAATAGATACATTAACATATAAAAAGACATGAATCTCAAAAAAGACAAAACCAGGACAGATGAATCTTCAAACGGAACGACAAGAAATATCATATGCCAAAACTCAATCTACATCTACGTGTAAATACGTTTCTGGTTATTTCTGTAGACAAATGAACAGAAAACGGATACACAGAAACATAAAAAGACACAAATCTCTAAAAATATTAAACCAGTAAGGCTAGAACTTCAAACAGAACTACAAAGAATATCAACTTTGTAAACTCAATCGAGATCCATTTATATTTCTAGTCATGTATATAAAAAAATAAGAAAGCATGAAAATAGAAAAATAAAATACAATTACAAAAAAGATTAACTCAGGATAGCTAAGACTTTAAACAGACCTACAAGAAATATCAAATGCCAAAACTCAATCTACATCTACGTATAAATACATATCTAGTTATTTCTATAGACAAATGAACAGAAAACGGATAAACAGAAATATAAAAAAGACACGAATCTCCAAAAAGACTAAACCAAGATGGCTAAAACTCCAAATAGACCTACGAAAAATATCGAATACCAAAACTCAATCTACATCTACCTATAAATACATATCTAGTTATTTCTACAGACAAATGAACAGAAAACGAATACACAGAAATATAAAAAAGACATAAATCTAAAAAAAGACAAAACCAAGATAGCTAAAACTCCAAACAGACCTACAAGAAATATCAAATGCCAAAACACAATCGAGATCCCCATCTATAATGTCTCTAGCCATGTCTATAAAAAATAAGAAAAACACGAAGATATGAAAAGACACAAATCACAAAAACTAAAACCTCAAGTCAAATTACAAGAAATATCAACTGTTAAAAGTCAATTGAGAGTCATCTGTAACATATTTCTAGTCATATTCTGCCCGGGAACTTTTTGATTAGACCTCGTGTAAATGTATATACACAAATATATATATATATATATATATATATATATATATATATATATGTATATATATATATATATATATATCCACCTACATACCCATTCAACTACTCCCACACACAAACACAGAGATACCTATCTGCCGGGAGACGTCGCGGCGCGAGCAGACCATACCCTAACGTAGACGCCGCGACGCGTTTCCTTTGATCTTCAGCACACAACTAAGGTTTATTTCATGAATCGCTCGTGTATGAAACATTACGTTGCTGCGATCAGTCCCGTAGGGCTTAAACACAACACATTCGTACATACACACATACATACACAAGACTGTATACATATATATATAATATATATATATATATATATATATATATATATATATATATATATACATACACGTTGACTTCTTAAAAACATACATTTTTAAAAATCCTCACGTAAAAATACAAACACGAACACATTTAAAATACTAAAATAAAAAGTAATGTATGTCTTAAAGACCAGTACAAAAGTGTATAGAAAATCGATAGAAGTTCGGAGACTTTGAGAAGAGGCTTTATATATTTGTGTTTCATTATAAGTTTGAAGTAGATAATAAATAAGATACCGTTTGGTTGTTGTGTTAAATTTTCTTTTATTTTTTTTTTTAAAAAAAGAAATGGCAAGTAAATCAAACATTAGTGCTATTTCCTTTGATCGGGATACGAATATTCGTTTTTGAAACAATAAAGTAACATAAATTCGAACAGAAACACAATGTTTCAGTGTTATTTATGCCGTTTGAAACATTCTAATTTTTATAAAAGAGGTTTTCAATAGGGACGCAATTTTTACTAGAAATGGAAAAATTGATTTGCCCCCGAGATCCTGTGATTTAACACTTTACTTTCTTTCTGGTCACGTTGTGTACGCCAATAATTCTGAAACAATTTCCGACCTAGCAGATGAAATCCGAAGAGTAGTTGGCGAGACAGAGAGCTACAGTTGTGTTGAGATGTTATTGAAAATTTTAACAGAAGAATGATCACCTGTAAGAAAGCATGCGGCGGTCACTCACACGATACCATTTTTCATTTACAAATGGCACACCCCCGACTAATTATTTACAATAAACAAACCTGGAAGTTCTGCACAAGTTCTCTGTTTTATCTCAAAATATAAATCTGCATCGTTATCGGAGGACCCCGTATTATATTTAACAATTATGATATAATATTTATGCGAAGATAATTTGTTAGTTTAAATCGAAAAATTGAATAATTTAATTTAAGGAATCTCGCAGTGTATTTTCTAAACTTTAACAAGAGCTCAAGGTCTCGCACGCTCCGTGTAATTTAATTTTTTAATGAATTAGTAATTATCATTATTTAATTTAAATTTAATTACTTTATTAAACTTTGTTAAATAACTCGATTATAATTTAATTGTTTCACAACTAAATTTTCGTTAACTTTATTCACTTGTAATCGATTTTTGTGTATAATAATTGCCTTGACGGTTTATTTAACTAGTTAAGCGTTTATGTCGAGTATGCTCGTCACGAAAAGATGGCATCTTTTTGTTTAATGTCGAGTATACTAGTCGTGTAGAAAAAAATCGATTCTGCTATTTATTGTGAAATTTAGGTAAAAAAATATACTTATTTGTAATTTTAGCACATTTTAGAATATTTCTAGGCAGTTTTCTCTTTGTACTGTGAATCTTACGTCTGCTGTCTAGAGAAGGTATTATAGGGTGTGATAGAAAAACTTGTGAAGTGAATAATGTTTTCATTTATCCTCCCAGATGAGTTTTACTGATAGTGATGAAAATATATCTTTACATACCCGTTCTGACTTGACCCGACCTGACTTGACCAGACTTGAGTAAACCGTACCTGTCCGAATTTTTTACAGGCAAATACTAAAACATATTTATCCAAAAATTATACATTCGACAAGTTTATTTTCGAAAAAGTTTTCCAAAGAGTTGCGTTCGAATAGTTTTCCAATTATAAACTTTTTGATTGCAATATTTTGTGAGCTAATTCGAAATTAAGTCTAAATTATTTCCAAGTTTTTCTTCGATCGAATTCAATTGGCGGTAACAGCTTACAGTTTCAGTAAGTGTTCAAATTTCAACAAATCCTTGTAGAATACACACTTAACACTTTAATGTTTACGAGTATGCAGAATGTATAGAATTTTTCAAACCGAACCGTATTTTCGAAAGGACGATAGTTTTCTTTTTAAACAGATGTCATTCGTGTCGATAATATATTTATTTTTGTACCTATGAACGAGCATGAATAATAAACTATTATTCTGTAGACAGCCTAGTGAAATATTAAACGATTCCGAAATTACAGATTTATTCGACACTAAAACCCATTCATTAAAAATTCAGGTATGTCAATATCATGCACATGTTAATTAACTTCTCTCACTACATTTGCAGTTGATGACTTTAGAGCAGGATTTTAAATGTCGGTCTTCATCACTGTATACATAACGCTATAAATTATAAATTCTCTTTTGGAATGTTAATATCTATCGATGTGTTTATAAGATGATTTAGGTTCGTTAGGCAGGACAATAAAATATTTAAATAATTTTTCTAAATGTCTCTTGCTATAAATTCAAACTAATTGTAGATAATCAATGTTCGATTACAAAGTGTTCTCTATTTATATGCTGTTATATTTATTTAGGTATTATGTATGTATATATATATATATATATATATATATATATATATATACAGACACAGATATTACATAATATTATAACCCTTTTTGTCGAATCGTATATACATATTAGCATCCGACGTTTAAAAAACGCGTCGCGCACCAAAAAAAAATGTACATACATGCATGTGTATGTGTTATGTCCTTTGAATTATTTAGTCCGCATCGGACATTATCCTTTTTGCTTTGACGAGATTAATCGTGCTGGTCGGGCGACGTGCGAGCGCGACAAGGACGCACGGACGAGCGTTCACATTCTCGTCGCGCACAGACGTGTCATATTTCATCAGCGGGCGTGCATGACTGTGATTTTATCGTGCAGCGTTCCGTTCCGATCCGGCCGTCTCTCGTCCGACCGGCCGTCGGTTCGTTCGCTCGTTCGTTCGCTCGCACACACTGGGCGGCTAAATGTACGCTCGGCGGCGCGTCTCTTCATCCCCAGACCGGTCGACCGTTTCGAACCGCCGCCGCAACGCAACCCCGAACAATATACACCCTGTTCCATAGGATAAATTTAAACTTTTCGCTGGTGCGCTACGATTTGATGATTTGTAATTTACTATCGCGCATATATTTAAAATTATACTCATACGCTCTGAATATTTCACAATACTCTCGTGAATATATATATATATATATATATATATATATATATATATGTATGTATATATATATATATATATCTTCTTTAATAAACCTTTAACTATTAAATGATCTTCTAAAACGTCTAATTCTTTTTTGACAGAATACAGTTCTGATTAGATCCTGGTAGGTTATTGGGGCTTTAGCACCGACGCTTCGACACCTAAAGTCATTAGCGCTCGAACACAAATTACAATTAAAAAAACACACCTCGTTTGCGCACTTCAGTTCAAATCACCCCTTAATTCGAACGGTAAATTATGTGTGCCAAACGCTTAAAAGTATTTTTTGAAAACAATATTTCTCTCAGTGAGAGATAAAAAACACATATAAAGTAATTGGAGTGGTAAAATACCTGATATGAATCATAATCTCAATCCTAAGTCATAAGTCATCCTACAGTTCTGGACCACAAATGGAAAAATGCTTATGAATTTGACGGTCATTAACCGTGATTATTTTTCTACCAACCTAACAGATTGATTCTATGAAAATGCATTGCTTGGATACTATATTGTATTTATGCGAAGACAAAAAATAATTTAATTTAAAGAAATTAATTTAATTTAATTTGGAAAACCGTGTATTTTCCAAACTTTAACATAAGATTAAAGTCTCGCACGCTTCGTGCAATTTAATTTTTTAATGAATTAGTAATTATCATTATTTAATCCGCCCTAAGATCTCAAACAACAACAACATGCATTGTGTTAGGTTTAAAGAACAGAAGGAATTTTACATACAGAGATTTAAGATGAACATGTGTATAATTGATCTATTTTTTTTTGTCAGAAATAGTAAAAAACTATACGAAACCAATGAATGCGTAAGGGAGAACAGCAGAGAGAGAGAAATGAATCCGTGGCCCGTTGACCATTCGCATGTCCGTTCAAACCGCAAGTCCGTCCCGTGCGAGATGTTTGAAAATCGGCTCGACATAATGGTTCGTTTATAAATGTATTTGTTTGCTTTGTGTCACGTTTTCAATTAACTCCGTTGCATATCCTGCTACCATAACGCTGAATCGGAATGATTTGCATGTAAAATGAACGTCGACGTCGTCGTTCCTCTTAACAACAAAGAGAACGGCAATTTGTACAAATGCAAATGTACGCCGAGGATTACAATATAAATACACAATATTACCTGTGTAGCGTTTTTGTTGCTGACTGTTTGTTTTTTTCTCCCGCCCGCCTCTTCGGAAACGAATCGACGGAATGAAATTAATTTCGTTCGTCGGCGTCATTACGGCACAACTTTTAATCAAAAATCAGATTTCGTTTTATTAATTCCGTGTGTACGCGTGTCTTTCTTTTTAATATCGTTAAGAATGGAGAACAGTAGGTACACAGAACGAAAATTAATAATACGTTTAACTTTTTTTTTTGGCCGTTTGAATGGAACGACGTTGAACTGAACTTGACATAATAAACAGAAATAAAAATAGAATTGTTTGCTTTATGGCCGGTCTGCGGACGAGCAAAACTTTTTTTGAATCGATCACTACAAACCGACTCGAATCTAACGTTTAGATTTTCGTTTTCCGTCGGTCAATTTTTTGTATTCGGTAAACCGATCGATTTAATTCTAATAAATTGATTTTGTTTTTATAGTACAAACACTTTGAACAAAGAACACAGTTAAAAAAAAACATTAAAGTTTCAAATGGTATGCCTGAATAAAATAGAAAAAATTGGGTTATTTTAACAAAACAGAACGAAATACGTTTTTTTTTCATTACTGATAGACAATTAGAAGACCGTGATAGAGTTCTGACACTGTGGCTAATTCGCTTTCCGAACGAATTCTTTTTTCTTCAGCCCACAAACATTTTCTGATAAAAAATGAGCTTTTTTCGTACCTTGGCGTTCTGAGGATAATAGAATCATCACAGAAATACGCCCAAGCAACACTTAAACATGATTTATTAAACGTTTTTGGTTAGAGTTTCTTTTATAATTAAAAATGTAAAAAAGTTTCTTTCGTATTAAAGGGTTACACACCTCTAACCGTGGCGAAAATTAATGTTCTTGGAATTTTTTTAAGGGGTGTATCGTAAAAAATAAAAAATATGTATTATACATTATTTACCGATCCTTTAGTTAGAAGAAAAAAATTGTTTATGATTTTTTTTTATTAAATTATTTATGTTAATTAAGATTCTTTCCAGCATCACTAAAGATAACTTGGACAGTTTTAATATTTTTTTAATCTTCAAAATACGTTTTTCTATCACATGTCGAGCCATTTTCTTGATATTTTGTTTAATAAAATTTTTATACACAATTAAAGAGCAAAATTTTCCATGAAAAAAATATATTTTACTTTAAAACGTCGTGACTTGTTTATTTTCTTTAAATTACAAAATTCGGCTTGATATATGATTATGACAACATTACTTTACAAGAGAATCTTCATTAATTTCGATGATTTAATTGACAACAAAAGAAGATATCATGCAGGCAGTGAGGCGGCATATTTTTAGAGGTGGTGGAAAAAACCTCAATTAACATGAAGAATTTAATTAAAAAAAATTGAAAATAATTTTTTTCTCGTGCCTAAAGAACCAATAAATAATGTGTAATGCATATTTTGTTTTATTTTTTTACAATACGCCCCTTACGAAAATTCTACAAAAAAATTTTCACCCCGGATGGAGAAATGTAACCCCTTAAGGGCGGTGGCAGGTTTATAAAGTCGAAGAAAACGTTTTTTTTCATAAATTGATAGATGGAACTATGTAGAACAAGGTCCTGAAAGACTTGAACTATTTAGAATTTTAAAAACTGTCCGACTTTTGAAAAACAGTTAACGTTCGTACATGTCGATTTTTCAAAAAGAACCTTTCAGTATGTAAAGTAGACCGAGTGCTTCCTCTCTCTGTGTGCATATAAATTCCGGCAGATTTTCGCAACACGCGCATATTTATGAAAATTAACAACGTCTAATGGATTAAAAGCATCGCCGGAGACATAAAATATCGTGTTTTTGAACGTCATTTCAATTATAATCCCGGTGGGTGTGCGCGCGCGCGCGTCCCCGTCCCGTCCGGGCGTCGGTTCGGCAGCGTAAAAGGATTTCCGTATCGCGGGCACAAAGCTAATTCGCGTATTCCCCGAAGACATTTCAAAAGTAGAAAATGAATTAATGTTTTATTTCGTACGGACACGTCCGTTAATCCTATTCCGCTGTTCGAATTCGTGCGGAGGAGCGTAGAGGAGCGAGCGAGCGAGCGAGCTGCCCACCCGGTCTCGTTTTCGATTCCCGACGGTGTGGCGTTCAGATTACGACGCTCGACATTAAAATGGACCGCACGAACCGTATTTACCTACACATTACCTGTCTTTACGTACAAATCTCTCGGTAATCTGTATAATATACGCCGCTCGACGAATTGTAGTTTATAAAACATTTTATTATGTCTGGCGTTTTTGAATTATGTACGTTGCGTTAATCTCATACCCACCCACACACACACACACACACGCACATAAATCATATATTTTACATTTCTGTAATCTATGTTTTTAATATAAACCGAATTCTATTGTAGAAAAGTTTTATGTCAGATTTGGCTCATTGTATACAGTGCTACAAACAACCAACTAAAGATTATAAATTCATGAAATATAAAATTTGAATAATGTTGACTTGATGTAAAGAAATGAAGTTTTTATTAACAGATAATCTTGATAAAAGTGGTTTATTAAGTGAGAAGCATTAGGTCAATCCGTACGTTCATACATATTTACAATAGTAATATTGTTGTCATTGATGTTTCTATAGACTAACTCGTTTATAAATCTTCGGATTATTTTGTGAAATATGTAATAGAATTCACACTTGAATAGTTGTTGTAAATATTAGACTCGAATTGAAGGTTATACGAAATGGATGTAGATAAAAAAATACAAAAGAGAATACAGTTGTGGCTCAGTTAATTTTTACATCTTTCTTTTTACAACACATAGATTTCTTTCTGATCAAAAATGTTTAATAATCATTATAGTGGCATTGTGATCAAAACGAGCATAAAAAATGATTTATTGGAAACGATTTCGATTAGAAAACTCTTTGAGGTTTATGAGGAGAAAGAGGAATTCAGATGTGAAAATAAAAAAGACATGTTTTAGATTTTTAATGAAGAAACTTATACAGCAGGACAACTAAATAGGATTCATAAAGAGAATATTATCAGTGTAAGAGGTTCTTAGATATGATTTCATAGAGGATGAAATCATTTCTATACATCCGGTTGAGTCCAATACTGACACTTTGGATGATCATATGGGTTCAGAAGCAGAAATAACCGCGAATCTGATCACAAAAAGAGTCTGTTCATCCAATGAAATTACACTTCATCAACTACATAAGAAAAATCTTGCAATTTGGTTTGGAAACTGTGTAACTTTATGAAATATCGAAACCGAATAGTCAACAATGAATAAATATTTACTGTGTATTTTTGATGAGAAAAATTTTTTTGTGGTCCGTGGATGAAAAACAAGTTATTTGATCAGTGCTATTATTGTATCGTGAAAAAATACATCTTGTTTAAAGCTCTAACTTGAAATTCAGTTCGTTCTTATCATACGTTTGTTTGTTTTTTTGCTTACTTCTTCACCACATTTGGCTAGACAGTTTTTTGTGGTTTGTGAAGTGAAAAAAAGTTTTTTAACCAGTGTCACAATTGTATTGTACAAAAATGTATACTGTTTAAAGTTCTAGCTTGAAATTTAATTCATTCTTATCAAATGTTCGTTTTTCTGATCTACTTTTCTTCCACATTTGACTGAAAAATATTTATGGATTGTGGTGTGAAAAAAGAAGTCATTTAACCAGTGTTACAATTGTATTGTGAAAAGTACATTTGGTTTAAAACTCTAGCCTGAAATCTAATTTAGTTTTGTCAAATGTTTGTTTTTTTCTTTTGTTCCAGTATTTTGTAGGGTGAAAAAAGAAGTCTTTTAACCAGTGTTATAATTATATTATAGAAAAATGCATATTGTTTAAAGCTCTAGATTTATATTTAATTCATTCTTATCAAATGTCTGTTTTTTTGGCTCCACATATTATTCATTTTTTTTTAGCTCCATATTTTTGTCCACATTTTATTAGAAAAAAAATTGTAGTTTGTGAGGCGAAGGAAGAAGTAATTTAACCAGTGTTCCAATTATATTGTGAAAAATTCACTTTTTTTAAAGCTCTAGCTTGACATTTAATTCGTTCTTATGAAATATTTGTTTCTTTTGCTCTAATTTTTCTCCACAGTTGACTAGAAAACGTTTCGTAGTTTTTGGGGTGAAAAAATAAGTTTGTTAACCAGTGTTAGAATTGGATTGTACAAAATATATTCTTTTTAAAGCTCTAGTTAGACATTTACTTCCTTCTTATCAAATATTTGTTTTTGTCTTTGCTCCGATTTTTCTCCACATTTGATTAGAAAAAGTTTTGTAGTTTGTGAGATGAAAAAAGAAGTATTTTAACCAGTGTTAGAATTGTATTGTGAAACATTCATCTCTTTTAAAGCTCTAGCTTTAAAGTAAATTCGTTTTTATTAAATGTTTGTTTCTCTTCGCTCTAATTTTTCTCTATATTTGACTAGAAAAAAATGTGTAGTTTGTTCGGTAAAAGAAGAATATTTTAATTAGTGTTACAACTGTATTGTGAAAAAATACATCCTGTTAAAGCTCTAGCTCGAAATTTAATCCGTTCTTATCAAATGTTTTTTTTTTCGCCCCAAAGGTGCTGACCGCACGATAACGTTAAACGTTTTTTCCCCGAAATGTCGACAAGAAAAACCGTACATGTAATAAAAAGTGCATTATCCGAAACCGACATCAAATTATGTTCGCTCTTTTTAATATTCGACATGTTGATGTAACGACACGCCATCAGAATCTAATATAAAACGCAACGTAGGGTATATAAAGTCGTTAGGGGATACATGAGACCAAACTCGAAATAGATTTTTTAAATATCTTAATACGGAGTAGATATTACATTTTCCCCCGGTACTTGCGAAGGAAAATACTCGTTGGCTTTTTCAATTTCATCAAATCGATGTTCAGTTATATTTTATAACGTTCGATTTTTGCGACATTTCGACATTTCACTCATAGGCGTTAACAATTTGTTTATTGAACTGATTAATATGTAAAAATGGATCAGTGTAATTTATTTTATAAAAAAGAATGACATCTTGAAACCATGATTATTTTCAAAAAAATGTCGATTTTCGTACAGACTGTTTATTTCAAACACAGAGGTCATGCGAGATAAATCATGAATCATTGATTGATCATTGAAAAATGAGTGAAATAAACTTGAAAATAGTCAGTGGGAAATTTAATATCAAGTTTTATTTATGTAATTTTATCTCTGATTAAGACACGGTACCAAAATTTTAGTAGAAGGGTTGATTGTAATAAATCATCTCTCTGTATATATATATATATATATATATATATATATATATATATATATATATATATTTATATAAACAGAGTGTCGGTTTATATTTCTCTAACGAGCGAAAGAAAAATAGCCGGAATTTATTTTTAAGTTCGACCTAACACCCGACAGATGTCTGAATAAACGAACCGCGCCATTTTTATAAGCAAATAAAATATGGCGCGCGATATATATTGCGCGAAAATATTTGCATGCGGACGACCGCACGAAACGGGAAAAAAAACTCTCGCGAATATTAAGAAAAATATCCACCAACAATCCATACGGATGAAAATAGAAAATATATTCGCTCGGGTGGAAAGAACATAACATGTGTTTCATATGAAAAAAGCTCACTGAAATATTTCTGTAGACAGATTCATTATTTCAATTCTATTTAGATTGTTGCTGTACAACTTTAGACTCTTTTCTCGTTGAAATCGGTTCGGATTCAACAGAAACAAAAAGAAATCCCATCTTTTCATGGCGAGCATGCTCGACGTAAACGCTTAAGGGGTTCAATTATGACGATTTGATTCAGTATATTTTACAGTGTTATATACCGACTGTTTTCTATTTGTGTTAAAAATGTTGAAGGCATTCAATAAATATAGAATGAATAATTAGTTTTTTTAATTTATGTACTTAATCACTTCTGTATAGAATAAAGGCGTTTTTTAAAAATGTCTACTCCTGGCGCCAAAATACCATCATGTGGCTTTGATGTAGATGTAGTTTTATGTCATCGTTCCTCTGTAGAATGAAAAAGCGTATTAGTATGTCAATGTTAATGATGAACAGCTACGGCGTATGAAAAAAACGTAGTTCTACGCCAACAGATATGTTAAAAAAATACAGACATGAAATATGACATACAGAAATATAGAAATGAGGAGATAATCAAACCAATCGAGTGAGCGAGGGACTTCGTACACCGTAAACTGTATCTGTTTAATTAATCCGCGTTTTGAAATTTCGAACAGATTATACAGAGAAGAACGATTCGTTCGAAATTTCAATTTTTCATCTCCATTTCCTGTTCCGCCCGCACGTACGCGCGTGCGCGCGCACTCGAGTCAAATAGAAAGATGAAATTCTTTCAAGACATAAACCGTACTTCATTCGTCTCACGTCGAAAATAAATCCACACACGGGCATCATGCAAATACGTTTATGCACATCAAAGTGGTGCAGACTTAATGAAATTCTTTTCATATTTTTCTTCGGCGGCGCAAATGTCGTATCAATTTCACAGGTCAGCAGTTCGACGCACGCTCGCGTTCGACGAACAAAGGGCCGACGAGAGACCGCGCCGGTGTCTTTCGACGTCGTCCCACGCTTATAATTCGTGCGTTTTCCTCCCGAACGTTTTTAACGGATTACCACGTGTCGTACACACGGGGCGTGTGTGCGTGCGCTTTTACAAAGATGTTATTCTTCTTCTTCAACGTTGCGCGCGTACGAACGACGTCGCGCATGAATATATTATTTTTTTTTCACGAATGTGTACGCGCTTTCACACACAGAGACAAGTATACAGACGTGCACGTTCGTACGTATCCGTGTTTAAACAAAGAATTTTTCACTGTTTACTTACAGTTGTTCCAGATTGGGGAGTCCTTGGAAGACGGTCGGATCGATATGCGATATTCTGTTCTTGTATAAGTACAAGAACCGCAGTTGGGTAAGTCCTGTGAAAGCTCCTGCACGCAAAGTTGTCAGTTGGTTGTTGTTCAGTAACAAAGTGTTAAGACGTTTGAGCCCTGCGAACGATCCAGGAGGAATTTCACGGATTTTGTTGAACCGCAAGTCACTGTAAAAGAAAAAAAAACAGATGTTAACGTCTTATCTAAAACACCGCTCTGACATTTACTTTCCACTATTTTATTTAAAAAAAAAACAATTTAAATAATTTGTATAACAAGATAAAGAGATAAATTTTCTTAATTCAAAAAAATGATTTTTATTTTGATATTCTCTGGAAAATTCAATGTTAAACTACCCGACTTTTTTCTGACCCGAGAGTTTGTTTTACTACTTGTGGCAATTTTTATTTAATTCCAAATTTAATCAGTGCAACACAATCCTGACACACTGACTAATTCAATTTCCAAAATTGGTACTCTTCATCCCAAAAATCGTATAAAAAATGCTGGTCAAAAATAATCAATAAATTGTTGTTTATCTGCAACTCCATCATTTTAAAAGCGCCAAGGTACAGAAATATCTAAATCTCGTCTGTGAAACTGAATTTATTCAGAGGGCCAGAACTTTAAGTAAAAAAAAATATTTATTTTTACCAAAAGCTTCGATTTTTATCACACATTTTTATGACACATTTAGTGACTCTGAACGATTAATTTACTTTGTTAGAAAATTTTTGACGAATAGTTTTTTGTTAAATAAATTCTCTTTAATCCGTACTGTCTATTTGTTCAGTGATCAGATTTTATAAAAATCAAAAATAAACATTATAATTACTTTTTCGTCTTTTTTCCCATTACTTGAAACACAGAATTAAAAAAATGAGTAATTGGAAGTTAAATAATATAAATAATCTATTTAAAATAATAAACATAACAAATCTCTTAAAATATCTTATAAAAGCACTGAACCGGTCAATATTTTGATGCTAGTAAATAGCCGGTCAAAATTGACGGGGAATTAGAAAGAAGCATGGAAAGAAAAAAACTGTTTATCGGTTTAGTCGCAACATAATATATCTAAACATAAAAAGTACCTGAAAAAATTTGAACTTATAAGCTGATAAAGTAAACATTTTTCGTCACCATAGATACATATTTCTAGTCACCATGGACTTTGTCCTACGGACAAAGTGAAGAGAAATGTGGGTTTTTATTACACAGATAGATAATAACAAATAGAACTGTAACATAATTCAAATAAGTCAATAACAACAAAAAATTACAAGTTTAATTTTAAGTCGATATTTTTTTAAGTCACTTTAGAAAATCTACATATTTTTAAATAAGTTAATAAATCTTTCGAAACATGTTTACACAGATACTCATACACGTATATTTTACACGAATAATTGTGGACGGATACACACTTATTGCATGTTCTGTTCGGCTTGTAGTGAAAGTGGAACAGTTGATTCGATTCGGCAATTAAGTGAGATTATATTTATACATCAGAAACTACATAAGCACGGTTCCATAGTGTAGCGGTTATCACGTCTGCTTTACACGCAGAAGGTCGCCAGTTCGATCCTGGCTGGAACCATATTTTCTTTTTATATTTTTCAGATTTGACAATCAAACAGTATTAAAAATAGTACCGCGAGGAATATTGGATGTTAATATTTGATACTGAGTTATATATTTACTGCAAAAAGAAAACTAATAACTTTATAATCAATGAATAGCCGATTAATATGTGATTTGAATATTCAATTAATAGCTTATTCTAGATATAGAGAAAAATATTAATTTAATATTAATTAAAATCATATTTTCAGTAGAAGTTAAACTTCTGTACAGATTTATAGAAGCGAGAATAGTCAGGAAAAAAATAAAAATATAAACCAAGTTAAAAATGTGTGGTTTATGAATAATTATTATTGAAAAGGCAAGTTATCACGCCTGCTTAACACGCAAACGGTTGCTAGTTCGATTTTGGCTGGAACCAATTTTTAACAATTTCATTACAAAACTTTTAAATAAAAATCTGTATGTCTTCTTACATTAATAATGCTGTGATATTAGAAATAATAGTGATAACTGGTCGTCTCGACGTTCAAAACGGATCAATATTTGATACTAACAACATTGTCGATTGAATATATTGAAATTTAACGTTTATTGAAATCGATTTAGATTCGAATCTTGTTTCAATTCATTACATATCGTTTCTGTGCGATCCACAGTGAAATTTTCGAACGTGCTTAAGTCTCATTGTATCAGAACAATAAACGTTTCTTTTTTATAAAAATCTCGTTTCAACGTGTCGAACGAATCAATGCGTCGAATTAAGAATGAGGAGGAAAAAAAGCGCCACAAATCCGTACCGAAAAAGCACGATTGTTCCCATCCGAATATTTAAAACCGGTCATATTTCATTATTCGAATTCAGACCGGGCGGATCTTACAGGCGAACGACGTGATCGTTGACAAAAAAACGTCCGTGATTCGATAAGCGATTACGTATGAAGTCGCGCGCTCTGAAATTCTCCCGGTGCAATTAATCATTCTGATTGATTCGATCGCGTTTGCCACATAAGGACTTTGCTTGTTCTTCGCCAACGTCCCGCCGGCACCGATCGCCACTGCCGGGAGAGACCGTTACGGCGGCGGAGGCGGCAGGCGTCGGCGTCGGCGTCGCGCTAAATGAACCCTATAATTATCTAATTGAATAATTGTTAATTAGCGTTCCGCTCAATTGCTTCCGTGATTATAATCTAAGATCTGTGTTCACCGATTCAGAACACTCGTTTTTCGTTTACTCTCTTCTATGAAATCGGCGAGGAAACTATAAGATTACCCATGAATATTGAAAGTTTCTAAACTTTTACATGTTGAATAAAATATGAAATATATGAACACTTTGATATTTAAATTTTACTAACAGATTCTCGCAGTAAACATGTACAGTACGACTCATATAGACATAGTGGAATCATCAATGACTGAAAGGGACAGCTTTAACCTACTGTGTCTATAATAACTAATGTTGAAACATTAACAATGAATCATTGCAGAATCCAAAAGTATTTAAAAAAAAAACAAACAAGAAATACTTCGGTTTCAGTTGTACACTGAAGAATGTCTTATTTATGTCTCTCTCTCTGTCACAAACATATAGTTTGTCACAAACATAAGACACTATACAGTTCTGACATTGCGGCTAAATTTACAAGGTTTTATAATTTTTATGGGAGTGAAAAATTCGTTCATTAAAAAGAACACTATCATTATTTCGTATTCGTTAAGAACCAACAATGTTTATGTATTGATATTTAGATAAAAAGAGTATTAAAATCTATTCTAAAATTAATTATGTTTTAACTACTTTGATTGTTGCTATAATCGGGTACACATCATCAGTTAAAACTGACAGTCAGAGGGTAAATGACAGTCAAAATGATAATGTATGCGTCGAAATGACTGACTGTCTGTCCGACAGAATCAATTAAAATTTTTTTGACCATTTAATCACGTGATTTTAACAAGGTCGAAGTAAAAAAGCCTTTTCTTGTGTTTTTCATGTTAAAATTTTGAGAAAGTGTGTTTTTATATTTTTGTATGAAAAATGAAAAATAGAAGATGAAAAATAAAAACATAAAATGGTCTCTTGACAATAACAAACATATATATTAATCAGTGTGAAAAATATGGACATTGTAACTGAATGCTTGTTATTTGTGCGAATTGCTTTTAATTATTATTTATCATACATTTTTGTACATTGTTGCTACGAAGGGGTTGATATCGACATTTTCAATCCACGTAAGTAATAATACAAAATAATTACAGATAATGTTTAATAATGTTTATAGATAATGTTTTTTTTATAGATAATATTTAATAATGTTTAATAATGTTATAGATAATTTTTTATTGAATGTTTTTGATCACAAACTTTTTTTTGTAGTTTGTGGCATGAAAAATGAATAGTTTCTGAAAGACTTCTTTATTATTATTACTGTAAAAGCAACAATGGTATACATGGATTATTTGGAATTTATTTAGAAAAGAAATTCGCTATCATAAATAACTGAAACGTATTATATAACTGTTAAGTTAAACACAATATTTTTAAAATTTAGAGAATTTAATAAAACTTATCTATAAAACACCGAAAGGAAATGCTTGCTTTATCGGTTCTATAGTGTAGCGGTTATCACGTCTGCTTTACACGCAGAAGGTCGCCAGTTCGATCCTGGCTAGAACCATTTATTTTTTAATTATTTCACAATAAATATACCATGTAATATCCTCGAATAATTATGACGATGAACATGTGAAAATGTATTAACTTGACTGAATAAATAGCAGTTTTAATATTTATATTACAAGTTCATATTCGCAATGGAATTTTTGCTAAACGACACTGTTAACCTCCGAACTTACACAACAAAAAAAAAACAATCCGGCCAATTTACATGTAAAACTGAGCAAATATTAAAAGAACAATGGCTGAATACAGGACCACACGATTAATTCAACCGGACGGACGTGCAGAACTGTATTATTCTCCTTTTTTTAAAATAAAATTCACCGTTGTGTGGTCGGTATATTGCCTCGCGAGACTTACATATATATATATATATATATATATATATATATATATATATATATATGTCTGTGTCTCTCTCTGTGTGTGTGTGTGTCATCAAAAATAATATTTTTTCGTGACGCGAAAGCGTTCATTTACATTAAAATAGTTAATTAAAGTCGCGAGCCCGACTTCGTACAATGGTCTTTATGACGAGAATTTTAATTCGCGTTTAGAAGTGAAACACTGTGCGAAAGGATAGACCGAATTACAACGGAACAGCGGTCCAGTAATAAAACCAAGTCGGACGGAATTAAACGCGATTGTTCATTAAGTGGGACGAGGACGGGACGCACGGCGGAAGCGTCGCGGCGATGTCCGACCGTTTTCGAACATTAGTGTCGTCGAATCGCATGTAATCGGATACAGTGATTGCTGATCGTTTTTCGGACATCACTCCGAATGTCATGATCGATTCTCGTGTGAAACATATGACCGATCTTGTCGTTTTCAATGCCATCATCAGTTCTGATGACACTGTGGCTAAATTCACATTCATATAATTAGATTTTGTAATCATTTACAGAACTGAAACATGGTGTCTTAATACCAAGACAATACTTTTATTTTCTTTCTCGTTTCTCCCCATCGACGTTTCAGTGCGGGAGCGGTCTCGGCCCATCTTTGCTACTGGTCAATCTCTTCATCTCCTGCATGGCGCTTCATCGCCGTCTTACAAGCTGCTCTATGTATCAATCGTACATAGTTCTTGGTCTTCTTCTTTCTCTTCTTCATCGAGGCCTTGCTATTAAACATTTCCTCACTTTACGTTTCTCATCTGATCTGCATGCATGTCCATACCACTTCAACTGTCTCTTCCCCAGACTATCTTTCATGGCCCGTACTTCCAAGCTTTCTCTCATCCTCATTTCTCACGCAGTCACTCCTCGTTTTCCCCGCTACTCTTCGCAAAAACTTCATATTCGTCGAAACGATGCGACGACTTAAAACAGCGCAAAGAAGTATGAAAAAAATGTATGTTGAGAATAATAAGAAGAGACACGTGAAGAATATGATTGATACGAAACCGAACTGTGGTTACAGACACATACAGTAACAACACCGGCGTTCGTGTGCGAATTTACCGAACGTGTGTTAATGGCGCGGGCGGAGAAGCGACAGTTTTATAATCACGACGGATTAAATTTATTAACGTCGCGTGTTTTCTTCGAGAATTTTCATGTAAAATCAACACGAACTCCGCACGAAAAGCAATCACGAATTTAATGCTGCGCTGATGGAAACGTTCAGTAGCTACGGAATGATATATACAATATGGGCGAGGGGGGCGACCGCACTCGCGGTAACTTTGAATTTATGTCTTGTGGAATCCTACGGTTTATATATGTATATATGTATATATATATATATATATATATATATATATATATATATATATATAATCGAGTAACGACTTTTCCCTCTCAATCTGTATCTCCCACAATTGCTCTTTCTCTCTCTCTCATATATATATATATATATATATATATATATATATATGTGTAATTAATTGTATAACTAATGACACACTGCTGGACAATTGTTGTTTACCATTACACATATTTCTTTAGGTTAGTTTAGTAATTTTTGATCTGATCTTATGTTTATGCTATTAGATGTTTCATTTAACAGATCTAACTATCACAGATGAAATTTGTTTTCGCTACGCAACCAACCAAATTTTCTTAGAATTTTCTGCGTACCTTAATGCTTTGAGGATGATGAAATCGTCATCGAAATGTATAGAAATGAGAATTAAAAATGATCATTATTCATTGAACATTTCTGATTTGAATTTCTTTTGTGGTTTGTTGGTAAGAAAAAGGAATTAATTTATGAAAGTGAATTTAATTGAAGGATCAGTGAGAGAAAACAGGTTCATTTCCATAAACTAACGTTCCTCGCTGCATAACGCAACCAATTCTAAAATCCGTTTCAGAGATATTATTATTAGAACCACCGAGACGAGGCGAAAAACGCTTTTCGGCAGTGCCACGAAATGAAAATAAAGCTGCAATTATTCTAAAAACAGCACCTCCTTGCATAAAAAACAAATATCATCAAAACAGGATCCGACATAAAACATTCATCATATTTTCTATTAAGTCAATCTCGTTCTTCTCCATCTCCTTTAAACAATAACACATAATCTATAAAAGTGCGTCAGAGGGTCGACGTATGCAGAATCAGACGGGTGGAACAGCGACGGCGGTCTGTCGTCGCGTGCACGTTCCTCCGGACCGCGACGAAAAAATTGCGCCTTTTTCAATTTGTGCAACTCGGAGACGATTGTGAGATGTGACAAAAGTTTACTGTCCTCCGCGGAAATTTGCATATTTTTATGTTTCCGCTCGGTGTCTTTATAATACGTCTTTCTGATTTATACGGCTGTTGTTTTCGGTAATTTTCGTCTTTGATATATTTCCATTTCGCCGCTCGCTCATATTTTATGTAGCCGGGGAGTACTGTGCGCCAGCGGGTGTGCGTCGACTGTTCGAGTCGCGCACAGAAATGTCCGCGTGTGTCTGAATTATTTTTATTTATTTCATAAAAATCCACATCGATATTTCTGGTAGAAATGTATACAGAATGAATGTGTTTTTAGAAAACGCTACAGCGCAACTGAATTTATACGCGGTCAGGGGCGGATCTGTATGGAAACTAACGAATCTTAAGCTGAAGGGCTCCGCTTTGTAAGCGGCCTCACAATGAACGAACATTTAAAAAAAATCCGTTGTACTAACAAATAAAACATGTCAAAAGCAAATATTAAAAACGATGATTGTCGTATTAAGTTGGTGTAAAAATAATTGCGGTTTTTACGCATCGAGTGTAAAGACGCATATATCAGTTAAAATTTATATTTGTTAATTAATCAAAATAAAAACCACTGGCCTGGAACACATTTCTCACAACATGAGACAAGTTTGTTTGTTCCTACAAGATAGAATTCTGGAGTCTTGGAATTAACGAATTCATCGAAAGCGCTTTGAAATGATGATTTCTCTTTGAAAACCTTCTCTCGTAGGAAATTACTCATATTTTTAAAAAAATGATACTCTGTCGAAGACAGATTCCGAGAATAAGATGGGTAAGGTAAAGTTTTATAACCCAGTTTATCTAATTTTTTTTAAAACCATTTCTAAGACGTGTGGTCAGGCGTTGTCATGAAGTAGAATTGGTCTTCTTCGATTGACTGATGCTGTCAGTCCGCTTCAATAATGACTCTTAAATCATTATTTTCTATAGCTGAACGACGTCCACGACCCTCATCACCATCAAGACTTTCGTTTCCATTACGAATTTTTTGGAACCGGTGTTGAGCTGTACGTTCATTAATTGACTCTTCTCCAAAAACAAATTTGAAATTTCTAGCAGTTTCTGTTGTTTGCATCTCAATTTAAAATCATACAACAAAATCGCGCGAATTTGCTTCTTTTCCATGACTAATTTACGAGGTCATATCCAACAATATTATACAATGAAAACAACAGAAATAATCTGAAATCAGTAACGCTAATTTCATTGTTTACATTGATGCATCACATGACTATGACAAAAGATAACGGTAGCTAGAAAAATCTGCACAAAACTTAAAATGATAAAATCCGTAATTATTTTTGCACCGACCTAATACAAAAATGCAATTTTGTTAAATAAAGCATCGAAGAAATTGATTTTCATCTCAAAGGCAATTCAATCAGAAGGTATATTTTATTGAACAGAACAACTAGATGTGTTTGCTTAAAAAAATCGCTCGAATGTGTGCCATAAACTTGTGATTTATTTATTGATAAGGGTAATAGAAAAAATATACTTTCTGTTATTCAGTGTAATCGATCTGGAAGAACATGTATCAAGCTGGTTAAAGAACACTTGAGTAAGTTTAAGTTTTTTTTCTCATCTCCTTAAAATATTATACGTTTATTGAAACGCTTCCTGCCCGGGGGTCGTTCGAATTTACGAAACCGTCCAAGGAACACAAACACTTCTAAACATTTCCACTTGTTTATTATCGCAATAACTGTAACGCTCGATTTTTATCCCGTGCGGCATATTAACGTTAAATGTAACATTAAGGGCACCGTAATCGAGATAAGGGCGCATGTATGTATGTGTGTGCGTACGAGTGTTCGCGCTTCCATTTGGTGTACATTTGTACAGGAAGCGGAGGGTTCGGCGCGATATCTTCCGCCCGTTGCGTGTAGCAAATACTCCTCTCGGCAGACAGTTTACACGATCTGCTGAAAATTTAATGACCCCCCTTTTCGTTCGAACGGCATTTATCCCGAGACGTATTGGACTCTGGATTAAGCCGTTTGTCTTCGATCCAATGACACGCGACTGGCAAATCTCTTTCTCCGTAATCCGATCACTTAATTAATGTTTTTATAAACGTCGAACGCGCGGCATGATCATAAAAGAGTGTGTGTGTGTCGACGGAGAGTTTCTTTTTCTTTACACGGACGAACGGAGGGTTTGTTTGAGCGGTTGAAAGTTTTTCTTCTGATTTTCGGTGTGGATCCGGTTAAAAGTCCAAGATAATATAAAAATTAGATACGGTACAGACGTTTAACTTAAATAATATTAGTAAAAGATTTTTTTCAGAGTCGAGGAAAAGTATCACAAGTTATCTAGAGACTGGTCAGTATTTAAGACTCAACTAATCATTTCTCCATTTTTTTTCGATATTATTGTCCAGTTACAATTCAAACACAGGATGTATAATAAATAACATCTCTTCAGTTAGAAAATAAATTAATAAGTGGTTCGAAAATGTATTATGACTTCATCGACTCAAATCCGCCATCTTATTTTTGACAAACGATTCGTCAGTTACCCGACAGTTGTAGCACAGTTAATGAAAATAATGGAGGATATTTTGAGGATTACAATCTGTTCTATTATTCGGTAAACATTCATTTTTTTAATACAAAAAAGGTACCGGATTAATTTGTACACATATTATTTAAAATCAGGCACTGAATTCAACATTTACAGTACACACTTCTCATCCATTCGCAATTCACTTTTATACAATTTTTTCTCATATATATTCATACTGTCCTCTTATAATTCTCTTATAAGACCTCTTAAAAGTACGGATCTACTTGAAGATGTCGAAAGACGAAACCGGCCGTAGAAAATACTTAAACAGTGACTCCGACGAGAAACAACACAACTCTTACATGTCTTTAGAATTATACGAATCATATTGTCCGTCCCTTTTACAAATTTTTATATCGAATGAACCGATCAATCCACGGACATTCGGATTATGGGCCCATCACGTCCTCCCCGCGCGTCCGTGCGCTCCACTGAAACGCGATCGAGAAACGATGAATCTACAAGGATAACCCGACCGGCGATCACAACATAAACAAGGACGAACTTGTTGATATTTGCTGTCACATCGGTAATCCGCATCGACGTTTATGATAACAACACGGCATGATTTCGTTATAATGGAAACGGACGGAGTGAAAATGTTCTGAACAAAAGGGAAAGTTTCCTGAAAAGATATACGCACAGCCACTCGGAAAAGTTTTCGAAACAATACTCACGAATGTCTTATGTACATACATAAGATACGTACAATAAATACAAGCGAGCACAATACACGCACATAAAGATCTCCTCTTCAGCGTTTCGACGAAATTGTAAATTGTCTACGGAGATGAAATACAATACGGCGTATAAAGCTAACATCTCGACACAAGAGTTTCTGACAACGACGGAGGAGCGTCGCTGAGCAATTTTCAACTGATAATTAAAGTACAGATACTTTATATATAGACACACACACACACCACATATATATATATATATATATATATATATAAATATATGTGTGTGTGTGTGTAACACTGCAATTGACAGTTCCTTAATTCAGTTACAAGTGAGTCGTTATTGTCTAGTCTCGAATAAAATTTTCTGATTAATATAATTTATGTTAGTAGCAAGATGATTTCATTTCGTTACAGGAAAACTATAGTCGTGTTCGAGTAGCTTCGTTCTTCAGTAAGTTCTTTGTTCGCTTTGACACGAACTCGATTCCTGCGTCAACTGGTTCAATCAAGACATAAAAAAAACCCGTACACGTCGAGTGTTCCACAAAGTTTGTCTATTGAGTTCGGTCGAAAGTTGTATCGCTAGTGGTAACTAAACGCGAAATATTAATTGAGTACCATGTTGTCTTGATTATCGGTTCGTGTATTCATACAATAAAAAAAATCCATTAATTCTTTTTTCCTCATAGCGGAACCGACGGGCTTTTGGAATATACGAGTGTCCTCGTAGCCGAGCCAACTGAGTGCGAATGATTAATCTTCTTCGAACACTTGTTTCTAATCACTTCTCTATAATCGACACAAACGTTCCTTAAGAGCAATGGAATCATTAAAACGAACCACATTTCATTCGATATCTGTACGAATTACCTTACAGTCTGTATCCATTTATTTCTTCGATACTGAATTGAAATTCATATAATATTATATTTCACAAATCAATGTTCTGTTTGCGTATTCAATATACAGTTATATATTTTTCATACGATTCCAATATTGCAGTGAATTTTGATCATTCAATATAAGTAACTATATATATATATATATATATATATATATATATATATATATATATATATATATATATATATATGTTACATAATATTGTATACATCTTGAAATGTATCTCAGAATTCCGGTTCGTCTTTCATAAATCTATTCTTTTGTAACATGTAAGTTTGTTTTGTTATAATGTATATATATATATATATATATATATATATATATATATATATATATATATATCTGTGTGTGTATTGTACGAGTGGAACTAAACAAAATGAACAGTGACTGTTACATAAACTACAAAATGCTTCAGGGTCTGTGACAGTACATGATTATTGTTATTTTCAGCTGTGCTTATTTACAATTGTTGAATACTGCGCAAATTTGTATAATAACACACATTATTATAGAACAGAAACTAGAGATTAAATTGGATTAATAATAATGTTTATACTGTGCTGGGTTCGCTTCTCAGATCTTTCTATAAAAAGTGATAAGATTTTGAGACAGAGCTCGAGGCGTTCTATGTGCTCTCATTATTCGCTTTGAGGGATTCTAGACATATCGTTATTTCTCTCTCTCCTCTTTCTCCTCTCTCTCTCTCTATATATATATCCATGCTCTACCAATATTTTTCATTTCGGTGGAGCACCGGTACTCGACAGATATGTACTCACTGTTTTGTTAGTTAACGAATTTTGATATCCTTATTTAGCAAAACCATAAAATTATTCAAGACATTAATATTAATTAATGGATGAATTATTTTATCGATCTACTCAAAAAGTTTACACTTGGAATGTTTTTTTTTTAAAAAAAAGTGTTTATCTGGAATAAATTAAAAGATAATTAAATGCTTTGTGTGTTTGTTTCAGACTGTGTTGTGATTTCAGAAATGTTTCCTCGTTTTTTATACAGTACGGGGTTTTCTTTGATTGTTTTTGGAGTAGCAGCGTATAATTTGCTAGATACATTCATTATTAGTCGAAATATCGTACTTTTCTTAAATATAAACTGTCAATTTCGATAGAAAATCGATTTGAATTTTAATTACATATAGAGAGAAAATCGAAATTCAAGAGAAATAAATTGTTGTATTCTCAGATGATGTTTATTTATTGATATTGAATATTAACAGTCGAGATAAATGTAATTGATTGAAAGTAGAAATTTGAACAACTACGACTTCATCGATTCAAAGCAGACATCCTTTTCTCGACAAGTGATTCGGTCAGTTACCCGATAGAGAGAGTGAAGCTAATACAAAATAATGGCGGATATTTCGAGGACTTAAACGCGCTCCATTTTCCCATAAACATTAATTCCTTATAAAGAAGATACCGGACTAATTTGTACACCTAACACTTGTTTAATGATTTTTTTATGGGTTACGGGGCAAGAGAACAGCTTATTTGTGAAAAAGGTTACAAATATAAAACCAATCATTTCGATTTCGTCAGAATTGTCTAGTTAAGCTACATTTTTGATTTTCAATACATGCTTCGATTTTCCGAAACCCATACAGACATTATTAACGAACTATACTTCTATCAAACCCTTATATATTTATAACAAACAAACGAGGTGTGTTTTTAAAATTGTATTTGTATTCGGGCGCTGATGACCTTAGTTGTCGAAGCGCCCTAAGACCCCAAAGTAACATAACGTTTATAATAAAGAATATATTAGAAGATTTCACTAAATAAAAGACATAAACAAGTTAACGTTGTTGAGAAAATTAGGCTCGAACCGAAAATGAAACTCAAATATATATATATATATATATATATATATATATATATATACATATACATAATATAGAGTCTGCATAATACAATGTAGCATGTCGTCGAATGTTCTTTCGACTGTAACACAGATTTGCCTGTCACGGTCTCGATCAAGCACTTCTTGTCCTCTTGAACGCACGTCGTGGGCGATGAATAAATGAATGTTTATTTTTTCTACTCATCAAGTGCATTAGTCGTTGAATAAACTGTTTATTCAAACACACCGGGACGAAATAGAATTCTTTTTTCTTTTATAATACATATATATATATATATATATATATATATATATATATATATATATATATATATATATATGTACATACATACATACACACATACATAATACGCTCTGATACTTCAGTTATGATTAACTCTCTCTCCGAACGAGCAATAAGCAATTTCTTTCATTATACAGTATTTAAATCCTCTTAAACGTGTGGGAGAGTCGTCCGTTCGAGCGCGCCTCCGTAAATATTTTCAGTCTGAATTGTATATGAGTGATAACAAATTAGACACGAATGTATAAATATGTTGATGTGTAGATGAGTTGATGTGATATTTTAACCGTTTCTTCACGCTGTACAAGAATAAGGTTTGGTCGTTGTGTGACGTTGGCGTTCGGATAGAAGTTACTAGGTCTAAGAATACGACATTTCACTCAATACAGGAGGTCTGACTCTGTCGCTAATTTCATTTTCACAAATTAATTCTTGCTCTATCTCACTAACTGGAGACATTTTTTTTTTTGGTCAGAAACGGGTTCGACCAAATATATAAAACATATTTGATATGATACGATGAATTCGTTTTCACTCCACAAACCGTACCGAAATGTTTATGTCAAAACTATTCAATGAATTATGATTGAATGAATCCATTTGCGAAAGTGAATTTAGTCAGTGTCAGAATTGTTTCCGTGATACGATGAGTTAGTTCAATCACGTCAAGTTTGTACGATGAGAAGAGTTAACTTGTGGAAATGACTTCACAGAAAATGTAATTTCTGACCACAAGGATATGTAATGAAAATGATTTAATGAAAATTTATAATCTTTACAATACAGTAATACAGATTGAGGGGTTTCCACTAGGGTTGAAATTTTTTAAAATGTTAAATTTCACAGATGTTACACTGAGAGGTCAATTTTTTTGACATTTATTATGTTTTGACACTGGCATTTTAAAGTAGGGTTTCATATTCAAGAAAACAACGTATTAAAGTAATAAAATTGTATTATGAAAATGGTCGTTCAATAAAAAATACATTTCGTAAATTATCCGATATTTACTCTTGAGATACTCGTCTATCTGAATCAATAATTCTTCGATTAGTGAGTAAATTCGAAGAGACTGAATCGCGTAAAAAAATCGTTAAAAATTATGATCAATAATGTTTATTGGAGATTTTTCGAAATATCTGTATGATTTGTGGGGTGGAAAACAGAAGTCATTCGTGAAAACACAGTATAATAACTATGAATATGCAGTCACTTGCTGTTGTTTAACAGAGATTTGTTTGCACTTACAGTCTGAAAACTACAATGTGACAGAACGAATTACAAACTTTTCATATTTAACTTTGAAAAAAACACACATACATACATTTTATAAGCGTGTTCCGTGTGAAAAAAGTTGTAGAATACTCTGCCCGTACAGCATGTGTTTAACATTTTAAGTATCTTTTTGTAAAACTCGTTGACATTAATAAAAAAATATGAAACAATTAGTTGAATGTCAGTGTGTAGTTGATTGATACAAATATATACGTTTATTCGTCTCGAACCTTACAAAAAGTGAATAATAATTCATGAAACATGTTAAGATAATGATGATGGACGTGCGAGCGTTTTACAAGGGAGCGAAAAAGAGAACAAGAAAAAAAAAACAACAACGCGCACATAACACACACACACACACGCTCAGACGCCTCGGCTGAAATTCGATATGTTCTCATTTGAAAGAAAGTTATGTCAAAAGCAAATGAGAATTATTGTTAATGAATGCATCACATGTCTAAATTTGATGTATGGTTTTAGGTCCGGCCGAAGAATACACTGTATGTAAATGAGATGTTTTAGGTGTGGCAGATTAACTGTATTTACTGACAGACTAGTTTCATCATTAATCAAAGATAATAGCGTTAGAAAATTGCAGTTCTTAGACGAATTAGTCAAGCCTCGTGTGTTGTAATTTGTTTACAGTTCGGCTGAACGTTTCGTCTGCATGCAGTCGACGTGCGGTTCGTGTTATTAGCATATGAAATCGGACGAAACGTTCGTCACTTGACACCACCGCCGGTCCATATTTGCATAAAATGTAGACTTATTGTGTGATCTATGTGTACGGCAGACAACAACGAAATAAATAAATAAACGGTCTGTCGATTGTGTCGAGTGCATAATGCGGATAGGCGCGTTTCGAACGCCCGACAATACTTTTTTTTTTACGTTGCAGTTTACATTGTAGCAACTCGCCTTAAAGTTTTATAATTCAAATGTTCGATCGAAGGCCGTCATTTGCTATTGAATTTTATTTAAATCGGATCAGATGGAATTATGCACTTATTTCAGATCGAACGGACGGACGGACGGGCGCAGACACAGACGACTGAATAACTAGTTCTAGCCCCGACGTGCAATTCGAAATTATCTTCCATTCGAACGAAACTCGATCTAGCGAAAACATCCTGTATTTCAATGTTAATACAGGTTTTTAACCCTTTGCACTCGAACGTTTTGCTTGCTAAAGCTTACAGGAACTCGGATTTTTTTTACGTTTGACTCATATGGAATGAATGATTTATTTTAAAGCAAGAATAATAAGTATTTTTTTTTAAATGTTGTATTTATAATATATATTAACTACATTGATATCTTATTGTTTTTTAAGGCCGATATACACACACACAAATATATATATATATACATATATATATATATATATATATATATATATATATATATATATATATATATATATATATATATATATAACATTTGATAAAATAAACTCCAGTTCAAAGTTGAATACCCTCCATACAATTCAATTCATTTCTGGATCTATTTCGTTTCCTAATAAATCACACATTTTACCATACTCAGTCATATTAATTAGACTTAATGTCCTCTACGGCTGAATACATAATGAGAAAAAAAAATGTTTCGAAATTTATTTCCAATGTTCCTTTTACTTCCATTCCAATAAATCATCCTATCAGATACACGTCCACTCGTCTTACCTCATTAGTCTCTCGCTTATTATTTTTTTCGATTAGTTTCGCCAAATACACGGAATTAATTATTCTCTCTCTCTAAGTATACGAAAATTTGTCGGTGTATGTTGTCATTGATTAAATCACTGTCATAATTCACGCGAGATTCGAATAAATAAATGTTGAAAATCATCGTTTGACAATAACTATGAATAAATAAACGATTAATATTCATATCAATTCAAATAAATGCCAGATCCAACTGAGAAACTAATAGAAATGTCAAAATAATGCAAACCTTATTTCACGTGGACATTTAATTATCATATACACACGAATATCATGTATGTTTATATATATATATATATATATATATATATATATATATATATATATATATATAAATTAACGACCCAAAATAAACATCACATTATAACCTGTTTCAAAACACAAAACATACAACGACAGTTTCAATAACTCTCTGCCTGTGATCGTTGGCTGCTCACCTGTCTTGTTACAAGAATCTGGCACAGGTGTACGTGTGTATCTTTGAAACATTACATTCATGAAAGCGTACATACTTAGAGTCATACATGAATGTAATTTGAGAGAGAAACATAATACGATTAGAGTCACGACTGTTGTTCGGTGGTGTGAGAGAGCGAGACAATGAAAAACTTGTGAGGAATGTTTTGAATGTGGGTGGATACAGTTTAGATACAATGGCGGTTCGTGTGTTTAGTAGTCGGTCGAGGGATGTGTACAGAATCGAATGGACAGGTTTGAAATACGAATGATAAAACATTAAAGATCTTTCGTCTCCTCAGTCAGTGTCAGGATTTTCAGTCCCGTAAGCGAACGCTGATATTAAATAATCAATGATCTGTCGTCCGTTTCACAGGGTTACTATGTACCGAATTAAAAAAAAACTGTTCTTAAAATCAGGGGCAGATCTGTACAGCGGGGAGGCCTGAAGCTTTATTATTTGTGGGGCTCCCACGAATATATATATATATATATATATATATATATATATATATTATGTCCCTTCTGTTAAATGAAAAGGTATCATTATTTAAAAAAAAGTATTTTTACACAACCGTGTAATTAATGAACAAAACTGATAAACTTGTAACATATGTTTGAACTGGTTTAAAAAATTGACATTTCTAGACTTCCAGTTTTAAATATATATATTTTTTTAAAAAAGATTCAACACATTTTCACTCAACAGAAGGTACATAAAGAAAAATGTGATCATATTTTCCATTTATTGGCTCTTTGAATATATTAGGTTGGTAGGAAAATATTTTTTTTTAATTCTAACCATATTTTTTTCCAACGAAAGTGTCATTTCATCGTGTGTTTATGTTAATATTATTTTAAAGTGTCTTTTTCAGTCTGTATTTTGATAATATCGATTTTAGTATTATTATTAATTTTTCTGCAAATTGGGCTAATGAATTAAAGACGGAAAAGAAGCGATTAAGAGCAATTTTGTGTATGAGTTCAAAATGGGTGGTGAAGCAGCAGAAACTGCTCGTAAACTAAACGATGCTTTTGGTGTGGGTACTGTTATAAACCGCAATTATTTTCTACCAATCTAATATATGTATATATATATATATATATATATATATACAATCGTCATCATTATCAGCCTCTGTCAATCCACTGCTGGATAAAAACCTCTTCTATGATTTTTGATTTTGTACGATTGAATGCCTCTCTTCCATTGATATCCAATAAGATTTTTAATGTTCTTATCACACCTCTTCATTGGTCTTTTTATATTCCTTGGTACCCAGGTAATAATTTCTGTTATCTGTTTGTTGTTTCTCAAAAAAAAAAAATACATAAAACTGTTAGATAAAAAAAAACGTTAGAAGTGTTACTAAAAAGTTAGTAAAATTTCAAAAGGAAAAATAAATTTCTGTAACTAAATTTAAATACAGACACCATTTTTCGAAATATCGAAGAGTGAGGTGATGTAAGAAGTCTTATCAAACGACCCGTGTATATATATATATCAATATACAGTGATTTTTTTAAACAGACAGGGTAGTATCACAGAACGAAACTTTATCCACTAGTAGATCAAAAATAATTTAAATAAAAAACCGACAAACGGACAAATAAATTTTGTAACGGTTTCATGAACTTAGATTTTAAGTAGATCTCACAAAGAACGTTAATAAAAACGACATAAATAGTCGCCAGCATTGTCAAAAGCACTGGCAGTGTAATAAAATCGATTTGAAGAAATCGTACAGCAAGTATTAAGTATTTCTTTGTGACAACATTCGTTGAACGAAATAAGAAAAGAAATTCAATAGAGAACAAGTTGTTTTTCAAGCAGTGGAGGATTTCAATATCGTATATTAGATTTATATATATATATATATATATATATATATATATATATATATATATAATGATTAAAAAGTATGCTGTATCCCAATTATGCTGTACGTCCTCGTCGTTTCTTTTAGACGTATTTATAGCGCAGCTACATCGGATATTTCGTTTTTATATTTATCTTATAATGCTATTAAATAAATAAATATCGCCTGTATGAGGATTATACGACATGGCAATAATAAAGGGATAACAATAAAACGATAACACTTTATCATGAGATGTATATTTTTTTAATGGCCATTAAGTAAAACTTTTTTCATACACTTTCGGGAGAAATACACTATCCATGATAATAATTCATACATGCTGTACAGTAAGTACGGAATGGATGGATAAAATCGGATTCGACCTTTACTCCGGTCCATTCTGTGTGGCCGGAACGCGGAGATTTATAACTGAATTATTTCACGGTCTCGTTTCTTACATTTTTAATATGTCGTTTCGTCGTTCGGATAGTTTTTGTGTTTTGTTTGTGTTCAATCGAATGGCGGTTTATGATTTTCGTGAAACTGCAACGTCTTTTCTAATTAAAAATGTTCAATAAGTTGGTTATTGATAGTTTTTGGTTCTTGTTTGTACGCATTTTAACACGTTGGATGTCATACTAATTTTTACATAACTTATCTGTGGCGCCAACATATCATGCGCTACATATTATGTCGAAAGAGTATTTAGAACAGATAAGTTAAAGTGTGTAAACATGTGTAACGCATTTATCTTACTGGGGGTCACCGGTGATCCTCGCGAAGCTGAAATGGATTTATTTGTTTTCGCACAGTTTTTTAATTTTTTTTTTGTAATAGTTGGTTACCGTCTGTTATCTACTGAGAAAACCACGCCATAAAATAAAAAAAAATGTGTAAAATATGCTGCGAAAAAAATTCAAAAAACCTAGGTAGAACAAAGGAAAAAAGCTGCATCAAAAAAATTTGTGGCACATTGTCGAGACTGTACTGGTTCACCGTTCGTTTGTTTGGTGTGTTTTAGTAAGACATTGCAATATGCGCTCATAATATTTAAGCAGACATGTTATATATATATATATATATATATATATATATATAACTATTTTTACATGTTCTATATTGCAGAAATTTCTTCACACCATTATAGTAACGATGATAATATTGAAAAATCTAAAAGCATTGAAATTTGCTCGAATTATGTGTTTCCAGTAATCCTGGCTTCGTCGGTGACCGGTAACCTGGCGGCGCTATCGATGACCCCCATGGAATTCAACGTGTTAATGCCGATGAGATTAAATTCAGAGCGTTGAGGTGCAGAAAAATGTTTTCACTTGACCAAAAAACATAAAACAATTTTTTTTTGATCAGAAATGTTGAATAATTGATCATTGGTCGATTGAATTCTTGCATTTCAGTTGAAAAAAATGCTATCGAAATCGCGGAGAAAATATATTTAAATCCTCGAAATTACCCGCCATTATTTTGCACAACTTTGCTCCATCTGTCAGGTAACTGACAGGACATTGAATCAATCAACTCTGTTTTATGATTTTGAAGTGTCAACCTTAACATTTAAAAAATCTACATATCTTTACCAATCAGCTAGCATAATTTCACAAAAACAGTGATGAAAACAATGACGTCTGAAAAGCAGCATATTAAGTACTGCATACTTTTCGTACTCTAGCTGAAAAAAAAATGCAACCAAAGTCACTGGAATGATTTGTACAGCTTTTTGGGAAGGTTTTGTGATGCATGAAACGTGCAGAAAATGGAAGAAGTCCGAAAATCCATTATGACTTCAACGATTTACAGTAATTATATTTTTCTTGACAAGGGATTCGTCAGTCACCAGAAAGAAATTATTACGAAATAACGGGGATGTTTTGAGGACTGAAATCTATTCAATTTTTCCTCAACCCTTCATTTTTTATAAAAAAAAGCGCCGAATAAACATGCCGACTTAATCGTATCGTCCGCAAGTATAAAGAAAACTAGGATAAATACATAATCGCATGCACACAGTCACGCACACATATATGCAATAAAATGATATCAAATGAAAAAATATTACTCTGTAAATACTGTCGACCTGATTGAAACCGGTCGAGAGACGACAAATTAAAAATTTAATATAATCAATCACTCGCAGCGACGCAAACACTGTAAACATTTTTTTCCCCAGCACAAAACTGTACAGTACGTTCGGCCGATTGAAGTTCAGAACGGTCGACGAACGAAATTTCTTCACAAACGGCTCGTCCGAAATTAAAAACAAATTTCATATTGATTAATTATGTGTTCCTTGACGCCGGGTTCGATCGCACTAATTGAATATTCGTCGACTGAAACTCATTAGATGGTGCGTTTTTTCTCCTTGAAAACAGTATCGAATTAATCTCGGAATCGTACCCGTTCATACACACACACACACAAGCACACGAGAGCAAATAAATAAATAAATATGTATCTCTGTACGTCGATGTATCGAATTTGAAAACACGCTCTAAATTCAATTAAATTCCAGTCCACTGCTGAGAAGTCAATTATAATTTAATATTCAGTGATAGAATTATAAAAGAAGACTGTAGTTAATTAAATGTTTTTTTTTATTGAAAAAATATCGAAAGAGTTTACCGAATGATAAAGATCGTTTTAATTAAAATTGTATTAAACGTCATTTTTTTCAATTTAATTAAGTTTTACTTTTATGTCGTTTCAATACAAATATATGGTATGATTAATTGGCTGACTGGCAGTGGAAAAAATACACATATACATATAAGCTGTTATATATATATATATATACATATATATATATATATATATATATATATATATATATATATATATATGTGTTCGTGTGTGTGTGTATTGAAATTTACATCAGCATAGACAAAGTAAATCGAATAAAAATGATCAAATTATGACACATGCACAACGATTTAATGGATCTTGTAGCAGCAATTGATCCCGACTACCAACGGCGACGAAATTTCTAACCCAATCCGAGGAGTTTCGTGATTAAAACCTTACAGACGTCATTAATATATACGTCATTATTTAGTTTCGTCGACCAAATCCACTTGTTGCGGTGTTCAGGTTCAGTTTTATTAGTTGAAAATTGATTAGTGTTGTGCGCGGCGTTACGACTTTCCGTCGACACGAATGCATCGACTGTAATAACTGGATGTGTAGACGTTTTGAAAAATGAAATTATGTTGTTGCTGTTAAGTGATTCCGGAAAGAAGAATACAGCCTATAGAAAAGTACAGTGAAGAACAGTACAAAAAGATAAATACAGTCTTTCATAATCAGATTTATCTCATTCTTAAATTCAAACAATCGTTTAGTATTGCCGTACGGTTACATAAATAATAAAAAAAATGTATAAGTTTTTTTCGAAACAATCTTCTTAGAAGAAAAACACTCTGTCGATAAAGAAAAACAAGTGTATTCACATTACATAATGAAAAACATCTAGGTAATCAATCGACTCATTCACTTTACTTATTTCTCTCTCTCTCCATCTCCATCTCTTCCTCTTTATATATATATATATATATATATATATATATATATATATATATATATATATATGTCAATGTTTAGCATTATCTACATTACTTCCGATTAAAATATACCTACATCCTTCGAATAAACATGAAAGTGAAAAGTTCGTTTCATCTTCAGATAAAACCAATTCAATTCAACTCTCTGTGTCAATATTACACACGAGTAGAGAGTAATACGTAGAATTATTCATACGGCGAAACGCGGGATCGAAAATTTAAGATCAATATCTTCATGCAAAATGGTGGTAATAAAGTACGGCGCGTACCTCGTACATTTTACTCTTTTATATATATATATATAAAGAGTAAATGTGGGTATATATTATACATGTGTGTGTGTGTGTGTGGGAGTTGAGGAGAGGAGCTCAGATGCCGTCATTCTACGTTGCCGCGCGCTGTCAATTTATGAACAGATCGGGAGCAATGTCGGCAACAGTGTACGCGCCGGGCGCTCTATCTAGCGGGTGATGTCTCGCGCGACGGTAATGGACTCGCAAAATGGCGCGAATAAATAATATTAAACTTTTTCCGCTCCATCTTTCCGCACAGAAACGTTCCGTCTCTCTCGCATCAGACGTGCCGATCGACGGGCCGAGACAGGGACGACGAGACAGTCCCGCGTAGCACTCTATATGGAAATCGATATAAATATTCTCTTTTAAGATGTTTGAAAAATATCGTGTGTTTTTTTCTCCTCTTCATTCCCCCCGGGCCGCGTTCGAATCGCGGACGTGGAATATATCGTGCGCCACCCATCTCCACTGTATTTATTTAATTGTGCGCTGTCTGTCTGTCTGTCCGACCGTCTACCACAGTACGGATGTGTGTGTGTGTGTGTGTTATGCGACCTAAACACGAACCGACACCGCACAATATTCTTTTTTCTGTTTGCTCGCAGTTCGTTATTCTATTTATACATCTGCTCTCGTGCGAGAGCGCCGGTTCGATTTTCCCATACCTAAAAATGTGCGCTACACACAAGACGAAATATGGTTTGTACGCGGGCATATATAAACAAAATGGCGTTCTTGTTTCATATAGTACCGTGTAGTTATGCAAAAGAACTATACTTGAAATGCTGTACATTACGGCGGAGACAGCGACACTTCTTCTCGTGTCTGCGTGCAGAGGTGCTCGGCGTCGTTTCGCGTCGTACCGTATGCATTTAAAAAGAGGACATGTTTTGTTTCATACTAGATGATATCTTCGAGATATGCACACAGATGAAAGTTCTAAAAGATATTTATGCTCGGCGATGATAATCAAGAAAAAACGATCGTAAATTAAAAGGTAAATGGCTAGATCAGGCTATAGCTTCTTGATACTGTCGCTAAATTCATATTTACAAACGAGTTTTCTCCCCTGTCGGGTTCTCTACATCTCAGCCACTTGCCATATTGAGAAATCGCCTAAGTATTAGAAATTACCGAGCATCTTTTGTTGTTTACGGCGAATGAAAGATTCATTTATGAAAGTATAGCTCGATATTCCTTCTATACATTAGTTAATTCTACTACAAAGATCAAACACTGATTGTATTTCTGTGGCTACTACTTCGAATTCGAATCTATCATCGAAACGTGTAACTTGTTTAATTCCTGTGTATCTGGATTTGAAGTTGTTTCTTGTCCTCGATGCCAGCATCACTTCTTTTTTTTCTACTACCTGTTTGATCTTTCGATATCTTCAGGTGGATACTTAGTATCCACCTGAAGATGTCGAAACACGAAATCGCTAGTGAAAGAAAAAGAAAGAATAGTCGCCTCGAGGACAAGAAACAATTTCATGTCCATAAAAATAATGTTAATAAAATGCAGTTTATTTTTCAAATTATTTGGTTTTGATGTTTAATTTTTTTTTTAAAAAAAACAACTTTTATTGAACTAATCATCTTCAATAGAAAAAAACAAACTTATCAGTCGCTAAGTGCCAAATATTTTGGTCGTATATAACCCAAAACTCAAGAACTTACTAAACTGATTTTCGTATGGAATCTCCTATACGATTCTATGTTATCTCTAGATGAATATGGGTTGAAAAAAGCTGGACTTAAGATGAACTCCTAAATATAAAATCATGTTCAATCACATTTAGATTAAAAATGCTCGGAAATATTATATTTTCACACAAAATAATAGAAAATCTTACACAAATTAATTTTTCACTCACCCTACAAATTAAAACAGAGATTTTTCTGTACCTCATGTTTTAAGAATGATGGAATTGCTATTTAAATGTGAAAAAAATGATTAATCATTTTAATCACATTAATCAGAAAATAAGTATTGTAAAATTTTAATATTTCTTTTTACACTTTTAAATAGTCTTAAGTCAGCTCAATAAAGTTTTAACACAGAGGTTAAAAACACGTTCACTCATTGATTTTTCATCGACTTATCAAATCACAAATTTTATTTCTAAATATTGATAATTTTAGATTTTCGCCTGTACAAATTTCACTGACGATACCGTTATTTCCAGAACTCTTTTTCTGTATCTTGGCATTGTAAGAAGAATGTTGGCTAAGAAACAACGATCATCAATCAATTATTAAACATATTTGATGAACATTAGCGGAACGTATGAAAATCCGATTCGTGAAAGGAAAAGAACAGCTCAATAAAACAGAGCGTTGAAACTCAACAGCCTTAGTTTACGACAAAAAAGAGATGTTGAAATATATTGCAAACAATTTGAATAGAGATACGTATCCGTGCAAAAGTTATGTGTTCTCTCTGTGCTCGTAAATACTCCATTCTCTGTTTAACGCCGTGCAGTTCACAGATACCGCATTCGTGACCGCAGTGAGCGTTAAAAGGGTTAAATGTCTAACGCAAACTGTTTAATTTCCCTTTCCCTTGTCGCGTATCGCAATAAAGAGTACAGCGAAATGTCAATGCAATAAGTACGGTAAGGTACATTATTATTTTTTTAATTAAATATCTGCAGGATTTTTACTACGGCTTTTTTAATTGAGACGATTTTGAACTGTGCCAGGACAGAAGTGATATTCGTTTCGGTTTAAAACAGTAGTGGATGACAATCTCTGTTCTACAAAGGTTTAAGATACAATCGTGCATAAAATGTATAGAAATCTCATTCTAATAAGGAAAATAACAAGGTTTATGCTACGGAGAAATGATAGAGATAACATTTTTTTAATGTGTATTCAAATTAAAAAAAAATGTATTGATAATTAATCAGTACATTTTTTAATGTGTATTCAAATGATCTTTTCATATTTTAAACATAATACAGGGATGTGATGAAATGTCTGCTGCCTACGTTGTAAGACAATAAATATTTGCTGAAAAACGATTTCATTTTCCCAGTTAATTAAACTAGAAACGTCTTATACTCAAAATGCACACAACAGACTGATTACTAAACAATCTCACATGTACTAATGAACACTTTAAGGTCAATCGACGGCGAAGACGCATCGAAACAACTCTGTTGGCGACTGAACTTTTACCTTGTCAATGAACTCTGCGAAATGCCAACAAGGAAATTTTCAGTGACCCGCTTCTCCTTCATCGCCTGTCGTACGACACGAATCCTCGCGAATGATGCGTGTGTCTGTCTGTCAGCCACTCCGCAGACATCAGACGAGACATCAACGCCACTTAATGTGAAATGTTGATTAGAGAAACGATTCGTGCCAAAGAATGTCGAGAAAAAACATCGGTCGAGATCAAAATTGACAAATGTAGAATGCAATCAATTAACATACGTCCTCTTGACTAATGGATTCGCTTCTTTTTCTGTGTACCGAGTTCGTCGTGCAAAGGTCTCTCTCTCTCTACATTCAATTCAGTCGTGCAGGAGTGAGAATATATATATATATATATATATATATATAATATGTGTGTGTAGATGTACGTGTGTGTGTGCGCACATTAAAATTTATACAGCGATGCACACGAACAGTGCATTATTGAAATAGCTTACGTCATGCGCACTGATTCGTTTTTATCTTGATTTGTGGCTTAACAATGATGACATTAAATTTCATGTGAACTTGACCTATATAATTACGAATAAAATTGCACATTTTTTTATACGTTGCGCTGTCTAGCTGCACCGTCTCATCGGACGAGACGTATGAATAATGTACGCGAGGTTACGTTTTTATGTTTTTTTTTCTTCTCCGACCGCACGAAATTCGTCCAGACAGAAGAGTTCTTAATCGCACGAAGCTAATTAGACTCACTGTAACGTTTCAATTTATTTTTTGCACGCGATATTTTTAGAAATTAAATTCTTTCCAGTTCGCTCTGAACTCGACTGATTGATCGATTAATTAATTGAGGTTTTCAGCATGAGTCAAGATTTGTTCACGACTATTTTCACATGGCGGTAAAAAGATACAGAGGAACGATCTCTTAACAGTAGCGGCCGGACGAGATGCGGCGCTAGTCGGGTCTGATGATGTTTGATTGACCTAGATTGCTCCTGTTTTTGCTCTGTATTGACTCTGTTTATATTCGGAAACATCGGTCATGTTTTTTTTCCAAACATTTTCTTTATGAATATAAAAAAATAAAAAATATTAATAAAAAATATTTCTACTTGAATATATATATATATATATATATATATATATATATATATGGATACAAGGGATTAACTATTCCGTATCTGAAATTTAAAGATAAAAAAAATTCAACTTATTCTTTTTATGATGTTTAAAAAATCAGTATTGATACTTTTTGATTGTTACTTATGAAGATTTCGATCGTGATTGTATCATATTCAGAGGTACAGACATTTTTTTATACTTTAAGGAGTGAAAAAGAATTCATTTGTAAAAGCGGGTAAAGTTATGGCCGAGAGATCGAAATACTAAACGAGAGACAAAAAATAAACTGATCTAATCTGAAATCCAACTCTTTTAAAATTCTAAGAATTCCTTTGTGAGAGTGAATTCAGCCACGATTTCAGAACGGTATTTGGGAAAAAGAAGTCCTGTCAATTTGAGTTCGTTGATCAATCCAAGAAGAATGCAGTTAAGGGAATAAAAGAATTTCAATTCCCTAACAGCAGAACAGAAGATAGAAATCAGAAATTCATAACAGAAGAGAGCAGCAGAAACTGCTCGTAAATTAAACGACGCTTTTGGCGTGAGGACTGTTAAGGAACGTACAGTTCAATAGCGGTTCCAAAAAAATCGTACTGGAGACGAGAGACTTGAAGATTAAGAAGCTAGCGGGCGTCCTTCAGTTCATAACGACCAACTGCAAGCGTTAGTTGAATCAGAATCACGGGCAACAATTCAAGAATTTGCACAAAAGTTAGACGTTGGTCGTCCAACAGCTTCGGACCACTTAAAACAGCCAGGCGAATCAGAAACCTATAAATGTACATGTATTTGAAGGTCATAAACAGTAATTAGTTTTCTACCAACCTAATATTGAGCGTGAAAATTAATTCTGTGCGTTTACATCGAATCAATCATAACTGTCTTTTAAATTAAAATATTTTCTTGTCGTCCTTGTTGTTGTAGTGTCTATTGTTATTTTTTAATCGAGTGCGTGCGTTGAAATAGTGCCCATTCATTAAAATTGCTCGATATATCTAATAAGAAAATGTAAACATAATTATATACTTCACAAATAATGAACAAAATTATAATATTCTATCAACCTAATAGAAAATTGTTAATATTTTCGATAATACGAAAAAAACATGGTTCTATTAAGTTCATATAATCAAACGTGTTCTCTCCTTCTCCCCTCTATATATATATGTATAAATATGTGCATATGAATAAAAAATTTGCTACTATAAAACGATATCGATCTGAATAAACAATCATCTATCCAGGAACGACTCTAAATCAGCAATCATGAATGCAACTCGACTCCTCAACTGAATTTAAGCTGAAGAGCTCGGTCGCAGTACGTTGAATGAGAATAACAGTTTCATAAAACATCAAAAAGATGTAAAACGTGTAGAACACAGCTGAACCGTCGTACAGAATACTAGGCAAATGAGAAAAGAATACAGAGCGGCGCGGGATCGTCCCGCAACGTGAGCGTCCATAAAAAAAATATGCGAGTGAATGTGATAAAAAAAAAGTTCACTACGGCCAAAAATTACGTTCTGAAGAGAGTTGTAAAATTAACGAGACGCTAAGTGCCTGTCTATCCGTGTTTATCGAATAAAAAATAATCGGGTTCGATCCGTGCGATTTGCAGTTCGTATTGCCGTGCTTTGTGTGTGTGTGTGTCTCACTCTGTATATATATATATATTTATATATAAATGTGTGCGTCGAACAAGGACCTGCCCGTGCGTGCACGAACGGTGTAAATTTCCCAAACATAAAACCGTGTCGTATCTCAAAGGTGACACTGATACATCGTTCGCAAGGAACAAACGTTCCGTTCAATAAGAAGCTGGAACAAGAAGATATAACCTGCGGCACAGTGAACCCTCGTAACCTCAACGCCGCTAATTACTTTTCGTTCTACATTTGATGTATAAATGTATCGTGAATATTAATTTCTTGTCATAATATTAGCTTACAGCGTCAATTTTAATTATGCAAATTTGCCAAACTGCCTCGCAGAATAGATTGATTCGCCTCCTTAAATATCCAGTTTCAGTTTCTTTCCGATGTGTGTGTGTGTGTTATGCATGTATCGTGTTTTTTTCCATACCTTCTTCTAGTCTCGTTTCGTACGGACGCAGTCGTTGCCGTCCAATTTGATTTATGATTGATGTTTGTATATTGGCTCGCGGTTAAATTTCAATTATTTACTTCTTCGAACAGGTTTGCAGTCTGCCCACCTCTCTCACTCTTTTTCTCTGTATCTATCTATCTATTTATATATATATATATATATATATATATATATATATATATATATATATATACAGAGAGAGAGAGAGAGACAGCGCTACACACACAGACTTTACTATAAGTAAATAATATCGTTCGAGAATGAATACTGTTTGTTAGAATGTATTTTCAAATAAATTTACTAATATGTTTTTTTTTTAAAAAAAAGAACAACTGTCGTAATAGGAATATCCTTTCGGGCATTAAAAAATATAAAATTCTCTTTTATATCATCAGCCTCTGTTAATACATTGCTGGATAAAAGCCTATTCCGTGAATCTCCATTTTGTACGATTGAATGCTACTCTTTTCTACTGATTTTCAAAATTTTTTTTAACTTTCTCATCCTATCTGTACATTTATCTTTTTCATGGTCTGTTTATATTCCTTGGCATCCTGTTGACAATTTCTGTTGTCTATCGGTTTCTATTATATATATATATATATATATATATATATATATATATGTATATATATATATATAGAGAGAGAGAAACATAGAGAGAGACAGACTTTTCTATAATTAATAATATCGTTCGAGAATAAATACTGTTTGTTAGAATGTAGTTTTAAATAAATCTATCTCTTATCTCTTTCTATTTTTATCTATCTTTGTTTTAGGTATATACGATTGTAAAATATTTCTTTGTTTATATTTTATCGGCAACAATTAACGATGAGCATAACTAATCGATTCTTTAAAATCGTGAAAAGCTGCTTTTGTTCTTGTAAGATTTGGATCATTGGATGTAAAAATTAATTCGGTGCCTTAAGTTGAATCACTCATAACTCTGTTTTAAATTAAAACATTTTTTACTTTTTTTTAAGATTTTGAAGTGCCAAACTTAACATTTCAAGAACACTATATGTCTTGGCCAAGCAGTTGGCATAACCTCAAGAAACATTATTGAAAACGATGGCGTCCGAATGACAGCATATCGGGCACTGCATACTTTTCGCATTCCAGTTGAAAAAAATAAGAAATGAAAGAAATAAAATATTGAGCAGAATGTAAATGGTTGATAGAAGTATTCATAAAAGAATTCTACCAAAAGACAACACTAGAAAAAGATAAATGTGGGATAATAACGTTTCGGAAACAATAAATAAAAACAGAATCAAAAATGAATGAATTGAATAGAATCTTCTTTGTGCTAGCTATTTTCAAATATAGGATTATTTTTTAAGTACACTATTATTCTCATTATAAAGTTTATACAGACATTTGTATCTATTTATTTTCTTTCAAACGAACCCAGATAAACGAATACCTAATTTAATAAAGTGACTCTTTCTAATTAAACGAAAACACACACAGACACGCACGCCCGTTCTAATTTTCATTAGAAGTGGAGATAGATAATCCGATTATGACCTTTTTTGAGAACGTCCTAAGCGTAGGACTTACTTAATAATGAAACACCAGACTGAATAGAATGTATTTTCTCTCACGGAGACTGTTTTCGACATATATAAAATCAATCTCCGAGAATTCGACTGTTTGTTTTATTCAGAATCCGAAACACAGAGTGTTTCTCTCTGTGTATGTGTGTCTTTGAAAATCAATTCCGTCGTCGCCGACGACGTCCGTCGACACCGTCTCCTTCTGAAAACAGTCTCCCCGTTAAGCTAAACATCGATAACACTAATCAACAGACGGACGCGACTGAAAATGTTGCCATGGCGATATATTATGCTCGTGCCGAAGAGTGCAGTACCGATGGATATGGGAATCGGTATTAGAAGCATCGGTGCGTGTACACAACGTCGTCTCACGTTACGACAATATTCCAAGAATGCTGTTTTGCAGTGATAAAAATACGCACGGCCATATAAAGACATGTCCTCGCTCGCTGACCGGCCAATCGGATCGAAAGAAAGCGGCGTTCAGCGCAGCTGAGCTGTTTTTTTTGTGCAGGTAATGGCCGGACGTGCATGTAAACAAATTTATTTGCAGGAATGACTTAATTGACCATCGATGAAACATATATTATTTGTACATATACATATATATATATATATATATATTTATATACATATATGCATGTATAAGGGCGGTTTGAAGAGTACCTTCAAATGAAACCAGAACTTTTAAATGAAGCCTTATAAATAAATATCTAATTTAATAAAGTGAATCAGTTCTTCAATTAAACGAAAACACACACAGAGAGATACTCAGGCCCGTTTTAATTTTCATTAAAATTAGAGATAGATAATCCGATTATGACCTTTTCTGAGAACGACCTAAGCGTATGACTTAGTTAATAATGAAACACATAAAATTTGTATATATATATATATATATACACTTTTATATAAATATATATATATATATATATATATATATATATGTATATTTATATGCATATATGCATATATGAGGGTGGTTTGAAGAAGAACTTTATTGCTGAAGACAAAATTTTCATAATTCATTTCATTTTTCACTCCACAAATCACAAAAACAGTTCTCATTAAACATTTTCAACGAATTATTGTTCATTTTTGATTGTTTCTTATGCGCTCTTTAATGAAGATTCCATCGTCTTCAGAACGGCAAAGTACAGAAAAAAATATGAAGAGGAATTTAGCTCGTGTCAAGCGCTGCGTGTAACGATTGAATCGTCGTTAACGATTAAGTTTCAATATATCAAATGACACCCACTTTGCAATCTTGATTAACTGTGAAGAATTAATGGCGGAATGACTTGTGACTTCAGGTGCGTTACTAAAGGAAATAAAACTATATAAAAACATACAGCTGTTCTCCAGTCTCTCATCCAGTACAAAAACTAAGCTACTCTTCAAACCGTCCTCATATATATATATATATATATATATATATATATATATATATATATATATATATATATATATAAACATGTATACAATGTGTAAGTTTTTGTTTGCGCGGACGGCTAATGTGTGGGTAAATATGTTTTAATTATGTCAATATTTATACAATCGATTACGTCGAATTATTGTAATGCGAGAAGCCATTTTATTAAACAGGTTTGGCTATTTCTGTATAATGAAACAGATTATCAGACGTGTACGTTGTAATGTTTTAATCATCAGTTGTATTATGTGTGCCCTCGCATATGTACTTCTACGAAGATGATGTTATTCGATGACAATACGTGACATTTTCAACAGACTCGTGCGTCAGTCGTCGCGTCTGGACGTGGTTTAAATGAAAACAGCGACTGAAAAAGTCCAACGTTCAATATGGGAGAAGATCAGCCACGATATGACACTTTTTCTGCATCTGAACGCGCCGAGGACGATTGTTTCGCAACGAAACGCGTTTCAGTAACGATTATCAGAAGTGATCAAACCATTTTTGAGTAGAATGTTGTTTAGTGAAAAGGAATACATTTTAGAGTAGATATTGATATTTTTTTTTAAACTGAATATCAATGTATAAGCACTGGGCATTCTCACCGAGCATGAAATAATAAACTTTCAAGTATTTGTCTTTAAGAACGATTTTCTTCATTTTCTCACAACCCGTAAAAGGTTTTTCTGATTGAACGTTTTTGATCAGATTTTTTTTTGATTTGTGAGAGGTTGACAGAGGGATTTACTCTTTCAGTACGGTGTCGTTTATTTTTTTTAAAATCATTAGTGATAGTACTGAATAATAGATAATAGCAAGGAGTATCAGTATTCTGTGAATAACAGAATGAAGGATATTTTCAAATAGAAACAAACACTCATCTGAGTTTACCGCACCGGAGCGGGAGAGTAAATTTAACACAATGTGTTTTATAGAATCAATCTGTTCAGAATTAATGCTTTGTTTCTTGTCTACTACATTTTATAAATTTATAAAGCGATTACAACAGAACGCTAAGACAGGTTCATAATTAAGGGAGGGTACATTCCTCCTCAGTTGCTCCGTGTGTCCCCCTAACAAAATCTCCGATTTGGGAGATTTGAAAATCATGGAGAATTTTCCTAACGGGTTTACCTTGATGATTAAAAACGTTTCTATGCGCGAAAATTACAACTGTATTAAATTATTACATTAAATCGAGAACTTCTTTGTTATTTTAAAACTTGTAATTTGTTTCAATAAATTATTGCGTTTTAATAACTTGATCAATTATATTAACTTCTTTTTTAATAAAAAAAATTTCCAAAATAGATGTTTTTTTCATATAAATTTGGTTTTGGGTAGAGATTAAACAATTTTGATATAAAAAATTGCCCCCTCTAATAAGACGGTCTGCTGGCGGGCCTGTGCTAGGATCCAGAAAAATCTGGTAGACAAAAAATTCACAGAAATGATTAAATGATTTTTTTTCCTGTCATTCTTCATATCAAACTGTTAATCCGTTTAAATTATGAAATTATATTATAATGAATTCTGAAAAATAGTACAGAGCCTGTCTTCATTTTAATTCACAATAAAAAAATTTAATTACAAGTATGAATCCATTGACAATCCATGTCTTAATAGGACGTGGACAGTTTGTTCTCTCACTGTGTGTATATTTATAAACGAATGTGTGTGAATGAACTAATTTCATTCACTGTATTCAATATGTCAGAAATTCTTCTAAATTGCCATAATTAAGATAAACAAAACATGTTGTTCTAATGTCATCGCCGAAAATAATTTATGCGTGTGGCCTTTTTTCATGCGGTCGTGACATTTTCTTCATGACTATACACGCTCGGTCTGCAGCCGCGTATCAATTTAATTCTTTCGCGTGAATTTCTGATAAGATGTATCTGGTTGTTACTCTCATACTGTCTCGACAAGTGATGTAATGGCGCATTAAACAGAAAAAAAAACACGGGGAGCGGCGAGAAGGAGAACCGAACGAGCTGTTGTCATCTACGACGGTGCATATTTTTTTTTCTTTTCTGTCTCTTAAGTGAATTACGGTACGTGCATGGAAATGCATTCAGTGCATGCGGTTGGATTTTTGTATAAAAATAATAGATGAATCAACGTCTGTTTCTCGGAAACGCAATCAGACATAATGCGCACGGATTCGTATGAAGTGATGTTGTGGTTTTTCGTGCACGATGCACTCGAGTATGTTCAACATTTAGAGTGAAGTACGCAGAGCTCGAAAAATATTGACATGATTTAGATAAAAAAAATTAATAGCTGTCAGATATACAAACAATGCACATGTTGTTCGAGAAAATGATTTCGTTATTCAGAAAAAAAGACAAATTTAGAAATACTTAATGACACATGAACTTCTTTACGATTCTCAGATTAACGCAGATAATTATATCGACTCGATTTAAATACACAGAACGGTGCTAAATTAGTTACTGACTTGTAAGTGTTGCTACATGTAACAGAAAAAACTGTAGGTTGTAAAAAAAAGGTTTAATTAATTATTCAAATCAATTATGAACAATAAAAAAATATGAAGTTCTATATAAAAAGATTGTTTGAGATAACCTCATAGAAAAAGTCAATAGTTGTTAAATCAAGCGAGTGGAAAAAAACGAATTAATTAAATTCATTCAGAGTAAAATCAGACAGTTTAAGAAACATAGAAAAGGACCACAGTTTGTCTAGACGTACGAGTCTGAGCGGTCTTTTTAGAACTAGAGGTGTATTTTTGATAATTTATTTGTATTTCAGATATGAACAATTCCTGAATTATCAATCAGTAGCGAGCGTTCTGCACTAATAGACATGCAATTCATTCTATTGTTCTTAAACAATCGGATCCGTATTTTGTCATAGTAATAATTATTCCCTAATAAAACGTAGAATCGTTCCACTAGTTTCTAATACATGTCATGAGATCCACAGAGTCATAAGGACAATCACCCCATGGACAAAAATCCCCCGGACATTAACCCCAGTCAATAACCTCTCGGACAATAACGCCCGAGTCTGCACTCGAAAAAAGTAGATCAATACATCAAAAATGGAAGTTATTTTAAAAGTGTCGATGAATTTTGTATCACCTTGTACGTGCAAGTATCTTTAAGAGAAACTGCATTGTAACACATTATTCAATATACGTTTCAGGTCCCTCGATAGGATCCCATAAACACTCTCATTCGTACGATTGTCATCAATCTTACACAGACCATACATCAAAATATTTGTGAATACGAGAGACAACAGTAACAGAAATAAATCAAAAAATATAATAACTCTTTTTGTCTTGATGTTTTCGTGAAAAGACGACCAGATGAAAATCGAATATATATATATATATATATATATATATATATATATATATGTATGTATGTATGAATGTATGTATGTAATTTTTTTTGTTCCCGAAATCTCGAGCGCGGAGTCAAAGAAACAAATCATATATCATGCTCTATGAGCCATATATTTCGCACAAAACTTTCTTGGAACAAAGTTCCCAAACAGTCGCCCGTTTACCACTATCGTTGTACACAAACAACTAAGACACCAACATGTCAACAAAAAGTTTTCTTCAGATTTCGCGTTAGTCACCTATGTATAAGAAATTCGGACACGGGCGTGAAATATGTACTCTACGTACACGTGAATACATTTGCATCTTGTATATATATATATACACAAGATGTATATATACATATATATATATATATATATATATGTATATAAATTGAATGACATGTTAAAAAGTACAATAGTTTTATTTGAGATCAAAAAACATATTATATATATCCTTCATTTATAATCAAGTATGATTGTAAATGAAGGATCCCAAAAATTAAATCCATCTCAAAAAATAGTTATATAAAATTAGATTCACTTTTAAAATGAGTAGATTGCTCTCATTTCCGTGTTTTAAAGATTGAGACTTTTTGTACAGTGTATGCAAATACGAAGTAAATAATTTAATCAACAGTTCAACAACTCATATATCAGTTTTTTTTGTAAGATAAAAATGTCGAGCAATTTAAAATTATAACTGTACGTTTTTAAACCGTACGCTTGGTCGGATAAAAATATCTAAAAAATCAATAACAATAAATTATTGAACGTTTGGACAGCTACATAAATTGATCAAAATTGAATATATATATATATATATATATATATATATATATATATATATATATATATATATAAAGGCGAGGACCATTCGAACAAAGTCCACAGATCTGTCGTTTTCGATTTTTCATTTTCAACACTCAATCTGTAATTTTGTGCGATCAGCTAAAAATCAATCAATCAACCAGATAAAAATGAACCTAAAAATCAACGATTGTTTCAACGGTCTCCTTTTTTTGATTTTCATCCGAGTATCTGTTATTTACCATGAAGAACAGACAATCAAATGATTTCAGTAGACTACTGAGATAGTATTTAGAGATATATCGTTGTTGATTTTTAGACAGTCTGAATCCTCAATCTACAGTTTTGTATCTAGCTTGTAATAAATCTAAAATCAATCAACCAGGCCGAAAATGAATTTAAAAACCAATAAAGACATATCGCTGGACGTCACAGAGAATCGTTCGTCTGTGAATGGAAAAAAAACGTGCATATTGTATTATTTTTTTGCTATTCTTATCGTCGTTCTCTGGCCGTGATGATTTTAATTGTCGACGCGTTCTTAAACCCTAAATAACAACAATTATCGCTGTTCTAAAATACATTAAGATCACAATTTCTGATCATTTTTTCTCTAAGGACAGTCTACGATTTTTACACATACATATAGACTTATCTGCAGCACTGTCGCGAAATCATATTTAATAAGTCGGTCGTAGAAAACGAGAGTCAAAGAGGATATGATATCACTTCATTGTGTTACTAAATCGTTGTGTGTGTGTTGCGTTTCGTTTCGATTGTCATCTGTATTAAATTTACATGTATGACCTCATGTAAAGCCCGAGCAATAAAACATATTAATTCGATACGAAATATGTCCCACAGTAGCATATGACAAACGTTTTAATCATTAATTCTATTGCCGTTTATTGCTACTTGACAGATTTGGACCCACCGCGCAGACAGCATACTTTTTCATTATCTGAACTAACGATGCTTGAAATATGACCGTGCTCGTATTTTTATATACATTATATATATATATATATATATATATATATATATATATATATATATATATATATACATGTGTAGCTGTGTACACTTCTCTCCGCTCCACTATTTATTTATCTCGATTTCTGCGTCATTCGCCGAACTTCTCTTTTTTTACATCACTCGAAACTTGTGGAGATCGATTCGAACGACACGACGATCGTCGATCATTGAGGGTTGTTCAACTCTTACCTGATTTTTTTCCTACTCCACTGTTAAATTTATTCATGACAGTAACTAAACACTGAAACTATATTAAGTATAATGTTTTCCGGTGGTCGTGCCGTTGAACTTAATGTATTCAATCAATGATCGTAGATATTTATCGATATTTATTTATCTGTTTACAAAAGTTCAATGTAATCTGTGTATCAATGAATGCAGATAATTAGAGTAATCTAAAATCTCCATGACGATGGCGACATAGTGCTGAAACGAAATATTAAAAAGAATCAATAATTGTATAAAGAAGAGTCGTTTCAAAGTGAAATATTATTAGAAGTACAGATTAATTCGGTGCCTTCTTTTATAGAATCAATATCAATGTCTGATTGTGTTTTTTTTTCTTTACAAAGACACGAGATAATATTTTAATATTAGTCAAATGAAACCAGAAAGTATTAATAAGCAATTATTAAACATTTTTGATCAAACTATTTGGAAGAAAATCGAGCGTTATGTCCAGAAACCCTGTCAGAAATGATGGAAAATGCTTTAGAAAGAGCTCAACTTTGTGAAACCGAAAATGGGCATCACTTATGTGATATCATTTTTCATGTGTAATCAGGAACAATTCCTCATCCTTATACTAAATTATGGGAAATAAAAAAAAGATGAAAATATTACAAAACAAAAAAAAATTATATTTTAAACCGATTCGTTATTTTTGCGCCGCCCTGTAGAATTACAGTTTTTTCAGTTCTTAACCGGTCTATTACTTTTTTACTTATTATCTTAATATACTGAAGTAGGAATTAAATTGTACAACGGTTCGCTTATTTCAATTTAAAATTAAAATCAAGAATATCAAATTTAATAAATATTTCTATTAATATTACTGTGTTCAAATATGAAACTAATATTTAACTAAGATAGGATTCAGAAACTGTACAAGTTGATACGTTATTATTTAGTTTTAAAAATAATTAATAGAGCTTGAATGTAAACTGATATTTTATACATCAGAACCTTTTTTTTTGATTAAAATATGGGGTCGGAAATAATTACACATTTTATTACTGGAATGAATCTCGTTCGCCGGACTTGCTGTCCTAAACAAATAACCGGGAATAAATTGCTCTTGATGGAAATTAATTATTATGAATGTTAAACATATTTTATAGAAATAATTGAAATGTCTTCAAAATTAATTGTGTGGAAACAATAGGAACTGGATAATATTTAAAAATGTTTGAAGTGTAATTTTTTTTTAAAAAAAACTAGTAAATTTTATTGGAAAAAGTGTAGTATTTAAAGATACAAAAAAAGCCTTTTTTTAAAAGAAAATGTAAATTTTAGAATGTTTTTTTTTATTATTATTTCGGACATAGAAATCCTGTAAGGTGATTGATGAATCATCGATTATTTAATATCAGTTTTTGTTTACAGAACTTGAGAGTCCTGACAGTCCATAAAATGTTAAAATATCGAATGAAATTATATTAAATTTCCACACACGCACACATTTCCCCTACATATAAATTCTATTCTAAAAGAAATACATTGTTCACAACTTCACAAATCATTCTGGAGAAGTTTCGACTGATCCAGATAAAAAGTATATTTCTATTTCGATCCGTATAACTTTAACTAGACTCCGTCGGAACGCGTCGAAAGTTTTATCGGGCCAACGTTTATCAAACAAATTTCTTACATGTCCGTTAGTAGATAAGCTGTAAAGTTTCAGAGCGTAAAGGGTTGAGATATTTACACGATTCGGGTATAATTCAATTAGTAGGATATTTCTCGAGATAACTTTGAATTTGAATTGAGATTCAAATACTTACAAGGGAATTTTTGAAGTCGTTCGATGGCAAGCAGTATGGGACGCTCTTGACGAAATTAGAACCTGAAAAGTGTCTCAACTCCGACGGAACGTAATTTATCTTTCGAAATACAGAGTCGTTCATATTCGCATACATGTGCCGTGCGTTGTGTGTACAAGGGGTGCCGATAAAGTGTCCGGCGTGAGTTAACGGTCGGATGTGGCAGGAGTTAAGCATGTGCTTGAGTGTGCTTTAGCTGTCATAATAATTGTTTAATTTTCGAGATTTATTTCTAAACTATCGGATTTTTAGATGAAATAATTAAACGAAACCACTTTCACAAATGAATTTTTTTTTTGATTCAAAAATCACAAAAAAAATCTGACCGATCTATCAATGAATCCTTATCGCTTATGCACATATCAATGGTAATGTCATTATCCTCAGAATGCCAAAGAACAGGCCAATCTAAAAGCATCGATCAATAATGAAACAAAACAATCTTCACAAATGATTTATTTTTTCAATTCACAAATCAGAAAAAAAATTCTGACCAAAAATGTTCAAGAAATAATTAGTGATTACTTTCAATTGTCGCTTTTGCGCATTTCGAAGGCAATATTATTATCCTCAGAGTACTAAAGGGGTAGAGCGCTAAAGAATAGAAAAATATAAAAGTAACAATCGATAATGAAATTAAACTTTCACAAATGAATTTTTTTTAAATTCAAAAATCATAAATAAATTTTAACCAGTGTTTATCAAATAATTATTGATTCTTTCGTTTGTTCAGACTATGATTTAAAACGAGTATTTATCATTTTAATGACATTATTATTACGTTGGTAAGAAAATAATTCCTGTCTTCGTTTTTTGAATTATAAACTTAATTTTTTTCAATGAAGGTGTCGTCAAGTTCATGTTAATATCATATTAAAGTAAATTTTTCGGTCTGAATTTTGGTAACATCGACTTTGGTTCTCTTATTCATTTCTTTTTCATATTGGGATATTGAATTAAAGATTGAAAAGAAGCAAATAAGGGTTAAAAACGGATAGTAAAGCAGCATAAACTGCTCGTAAACCAACCGATGCTTTCGGCGTGGGTACTGTTAAGGAACGTAGGGTGAAATTGTGGGTTCAAAAATTTCATACTGGAGAAGAGAGCGTTGAAGATGAAGAAGGTCGCGGGCGTCCTTCTTCAGTTCATAACGACCAACTGAGGGAGTTAGTTGAATCAGAACCACGGACAATAATTCGAGAGCTTACACAAAAGTTAGATGTTGGCCATCGAACAGTTCTGGACCACTTAAAAAGCTAGAAAAATCAAAAAAAAAGAAAAATGTATATGAATTTGAAGGTCATAAACGATAATTATTTTTCTACCAACCTAATAATTACCTATAACGAGATATTTTAACAATTTTTTACTATAAACCGATAACAGTTCAATGTGCCATCTTTTTGGTTATTAGTTTACTTGAAAATTAAAGCATAAATTGGTAGAAACAGTAGGAAGCAGCATTAAATGAGATTTTTTTTCAAAAAATCCAATCAGATCATGTGGAGTTGGACTACGGATTTGCGATTTCAATCCTTGTGGATACAAAATATAGGAAATGATTCATCGTGTATTTTACATACTGTAAGGATAAAAACCGATATCATTTTGATGTAACTGAAAATTTTTTCCAGCGCGTCGATCTTCTCTGCCATTTGATATTTCTGAAATGTTATCGTCGCACCCCGTACGGTTACACAAAGATTCACATATTTCACACACATGCACGCGAGTCTTCCGTCGAAATTTCTAAACTAATCAATGGCGCCAGTTCGCCGCCACGACGACTATTTGATGCCTGCAGGAGTTAATTCCAGGAGATCGTTTATGTGACAGCGTCGTCGCCGCCGCCGTCGTCCCCGCGCGACAAGTTCGAATCTCACCGCGGGTGTGTATTATGTATACGTACGTATATATCAATGGCATCGGTTCGGAGTTGTTTGCGCTCGCGGCTACGTTTTGCATAAGTTTCGCAGACATTAGTGCGAGGTCTCGTTACATCCGCAAGAAATAATCATTTGGTTCGTGTTGCGTTACGAAGTCGAACGGGCGGACCGTCGGGCGGCGCTCGAACTCGTGTAGTTCGATGTGAAACTACACACACACACACACACATTCGTTCGACGAGTTCGACGCATACGAAATGAGGTCTTAGCGTTCGGTTCCGCGCGCAGTGTAAATATTTACATTCGAATTTATCAATTTACATTTTGCGTGTCCGTTTCGATAATATTGTTTCAGGGGCTTATAAATCTAAGTTGTATGTTAATGTAGCGCGCTCGCTGCGAAGAAAATCATACCGAACGCGCGCACTCAATACCGGAAACGCTATTATGTTATTATAGGGAGTTCGGAGTTACTCCGCACAGCGCAGATGTTTGAAGACTGTTGCCCGTTTCGCAAAGATCTGTCGAAAAATATAGACCGTTCGGCGTGTATCGACGGCTCGCAAGGCAGAGGTCAGTTTTCAGGGGAGGAAAAAAATATCACGTTTCTTTAAAAACACTTCGCAGATGTTGAGATTCGAGTCTTCGGTTAATTACTTTCTCAATAGACGAGACAATGTAGAATATTTGCACTCGCGAAGAATTTTTTTCATTTTTTTTTATTTCTGGCCAAAAATGTTCATAAATAATTATTGATCTGCCATCAAGCTGTCATCGTCTTTAGAGTCAACGTACAACAAAATCTGATTTTTCTGTTTTCCGCACGTTTCCGCTTTGAAAACGACCGAACTGTCAACAGCAGCAAAAGAGATGGGAAAAACCAACTCAGTATAGCAAATCAGTATTGAACAGGCAGAAAAAGACTTACGTAATCTCTCGAAAAGTAATTAGCCATTACACGTTTCTTATACATTTCATATAAACTTGAAAAGTAAACAAGCTGTTTGATAAAGCGACTATCAAAATTAGTTATTTGGTAAAGAAACAAAGTGTTTCTCGAGGCGAAACGAAAGATAATTGTTTTATAAACGAGACGACAGTTATAGACGATGTAACTTTTAATTATAAATAAAACAATATACAAACTTACCAAACGTGTAAATGTAAAGGAAAAAGCAACACTCACCTGAAAATAAAAAAAAACGTTTAGAATCGATACAGTTTAATAATAAAATTGTTACTCAGCTATGAAAATATGGTAAAAAATAATGGGTTCCGTACGACGGCTGAACAGAATATTAATTGAAATAACGAAATGTAAAAACCTATTATTTGTATAAACAATGTTGATGTTTCAATGTAAGTAACTGGTTTATATTAAAATATTGTTTCGATTCGATTTCGTCGGAAATATCGTTTGATAACAAAAACAGATAATATCAAATCTTGATTAAAAAACAATTTCCAGTAGGGGTGGGTGTCGTCGTGATAACTGATTAACGAGCCTGCCGACACTGGCAAGAGTTTGCTTTCGACCCTCTGAAACGTTCCAAATATAAAACTTAAATTAGAATTTCTAACATAAATAACAACGGAGGAGATCGGCGTCGCAAGTGTGACGTCTTCCTCAATTAATTTTTTCTATAAAGAGTTCCAGGACGTTCGGTGTGAGGGAAATTGTTTTTCAGTTGTGTTTTTTTTTTCTTTAGATGGAAATGAAATAAGATTTTTTAAATTCATTCATGTGTTGGAACACTGAGTGGACTTTTGAGAGTAGATCAATTCCTCGAATGTCTGTTTTTTTTTTTATATACTAATATACTTCTATCTATACTATACTTCTTTATATACTTCTAATACCTCAAATAAGTGAAAAAAAGTATTACATGCAAATAATTTTATTCTTAGAGTAGCTTAGATGAAGATTGATGAATAAATATTAAAATATTCAATTTAATTATGTCTACTCAATTTATATACCGCATTACAGCCTCGCAATTTTAATATTCTAAAACTTTGTCACATTAAGAAAAATTAACGGTTTTGATATTTAAAAAAATGACAGATTGATGAGAGTTCCATAAAATATTTTCTTTCTGTATTTTAACGCTCCGAGAATAAAGTTATCCCCATTGAAATGCATTCAGCAGACTAAATATGACAAATCTATGATATGCAATATTTGTTTGCTTATAAATTATCAGGTGTGAAAATTAATTCGGTGTCTTTTCTTTTTTCTAGAAAATGAACGCTTATCGAAAAATGAAATACATTTAAATCCTCAAAACATCATCAATTATTTGTCATGACTAGAATATCCTAGAAAACTCTTAACGTGAGAGATTTCTTAATCTCTTATATAATTTCCATAGGCGTGGTTACCACGCCGTCTGAAACAAACAGAAATGAATAAAGAGAAAAAAACGAAGAACTTTCTTCACTCCTAACATTTTAACAACGTCCCGTGCTGTTTTCTCGACAAGAACGAAACAATTAGTATTCGTACAATTAAAAATAAAATTACATTAAGACGTTTCTGTTATCTTTGAATATGCACACACACATGCGGGTACATACACATATATATATATATATATATATATATATATATATATATATAAATGTACGTATGTGTGTATGCACGTATATTCATACCTTACACCACTGTGCAGATAGAATGACCCGAGTTCCCATTTAATTTAACGTTAATTAGTTTCGCAATTAAGCGGTTGGGAAACCTGCTGCTCGGCCAGTATTATATAGATTTTTTCCAGCATCCAGTTTAAATTGCTTGCACTGTGTACAATAGGAAAACGTTACATTAGTGTTATGAGTAACGCAGCGTGATATATATATATATATATATATATATACATATATACATATATACAACACATAGAAACATAATTAAATAAAAGCAATTAACTCTGATGTCTCGCAGCGCGATCGTTCTTTAATAAAAGGTCGTGATATCAGAATCATCTACAGACGAGTTATCTTCTCACTAATTATGAATCTCTGATTAATAGATTACTCTAGGTCGTGGAAAATATGAACGTTCGCCGGGTGATTTAAGGAATTACCGTTTGTGTTGAGGATTTTATTTGGTTTTATTAATGTCAGTGTGCTTTTGAATTAAATGCAGTCAGCACAGAATGATTTTTGTTGTATATATATATATATATATATATATATATATATATGTATATGTATATATATATATGTTGGATGTTTCACTAGACAAGTTTTCTCGAGACCTGTTTAATCACGAATCACTGTTTCAGCAGACTAAATATGATAAATCTATGAGATATGTAATATTTGCTCGTTTATAAATTATTAGATGTGAAAACTGATTCTGTGCCGCCTACACTGACAATTTTTCAAGTCTTTCTCCTCCACTCATTAGATATTAATTTGAAATCATTTGTTCATTTTTGACACAAACTCAACAAAGTGTAGTCGTACGCCAGGACGACAAGTACAGTGTTTGACAGGTGTGACATTCAATTTACCCACAATGTGAAACTGTTGAAATTATTTTACAAAAACATCATCAACTTATAGATTATGAAAAACAATCACTAATTTATTTTAGTTTCACTCTGAAGATCTTACATAATATTTTTTAACATGAAAAACTGTTTCACAAATCAATATTTCACTCGGTCTACAAAACCACAATGATTTTTTTCTGAGATACAGAAACATATTCAGATTTATCTGTTCGTCAGTACTTGATAAAACTGACATAAAAATGCGTATAAGCAAGTATAAAATATGATTAATTAACAACTATTGATCATTTTTGCTTAGAAAAAAAGTTACTGTATATAAATGTCAGTGAAAAACTAACTTATTAAAGAGAATTTAACATCGATACCAAAACTATATACAGATTAAAAACAGTTTTTAATGATTTATATGTCGAGATAATCTAACAGTTTATACGAGAGTAAGTAAAGTCAAATGTATATTAACCTCTGTACAAATTAGTTAAACGATTGTATATATACATATATTCCTCAGGGCATCTGTGCATGCATCTCATTAGATTATATATTTTATCTGTGTAGAAATACGTTCCATTTAATCCGAAATCATACGTTATACACCTGTATTGTACAAAACATCCGTGTTCGTTCGCACATAATTCGCCCGTTGTGCAATCAGAAACGATATTATGGCCATAAAATAAGTTATCCGTGTTAATATTATACGATCATATAATAGAGAAGTATCGTTATATACAAGTCGTAAAGAGAATTAGATTCTAACCAACATGATATTGTATTATAAACACGAGTTATTGTTTGTGGAAGAATTATTTAATCGGATTTACAGGACTTTTTTATGTTTCATTGTTCGTTGGCGCGAGAGTCAGATTATGTTATATATATATATATATATATATATATATAACAGAGACATATGTGTTAGTGTGTAGAAAAATAATAGGATCAATGCCGAAATTTATGATTTGAAAAGAAGAACAAAGATTGAACTAGTTTTCTGCACGTTTATAAATCTGATTTAGTATGATAGAATTGTTCGGTGAAAGTAAACAAATGAAATATTTTACAAATTTGCAAATGAACGAAAATTACATCATTTTTAATTTCTATCTGATTTTTCAAGACATTTTTTTTACATATTGAAGAACAATTTGAGATTCATAACTGAATTCCTCCTTCATACCACGAACCTCAAGTGTTTTTCTAGTCAAAAACGTTCAATAAATGATTATTAATCGTTTTCAAACTGTATTGATTAATTAAAGCTTTATAGATGGTTTTACTGAACTGACTATATAAACCGGCCAGTTGTCCTCTAATTTATACAAGAAATTGATTTTAATGCACTGGATTTCACACTTCATTTCAAACACATCCAGAGCCACTCGATACAACCGATTGCCTAATCGAGTTAACGCATGGGTTCCATACAAATTAAATAATACCAGGTATTAGTTGCATCAAGTTATCTATGAAATTTACAGTACAATGAAATATTTTTAATGCAGAAATGTATGGGAATAGGGTTTGTACAGTAGTTTATATATACATATATATATATATATATATATATATATATATATATATATATATATATATATATATACAGCACATCGAATGTTCATTATATATAATTGCAGAAATGATACCGAATCGAACCCCTGTTGCCAAACTTGATGTATAAATAAATATTGGATGATGGAGTAAGTGTTTGTTCGATTTTCAGTTAGAAAAACAGTTTATTTAACAAGAAATTATTTTGTTTCTCAATAGATTTCTTTGTCTTGCAGTTATTGGAATTGTGATTAACTTCACTTTCACAATATAAATCATAAAAATTATTCTGAACAATAATCGATTATTAAGCATTTTTATTGCACCTTATTATGTTTCAAGATCCATTCCATCATCTAAATCGATTACCAGATAACAAGTCATTTGTAGAAATATCAAATATTTCAGATTGAGACAGAAAATAGAAAACAGAAAATAAAACATAAAAAACAGGCAAACAAACACAAAACATTAAGACTGAAAATATAATGCACCGATATCTCTATGAATTATATATATATATATATATATATATATATATATATATATATATATATATATATATATATATATATACAATCAATGTAAGAGAGATAAATTCTTGATAATTTCTAAGGAATATTGAGAATGTAAGTAATTATAATAATTCGGCATTAAATTATGATTCTCTTTTCATATGAAATATGGTTACATTAAACCAGGCTTCTTTAAAAAAATGTTTTACTAAAATACATATTTCAATGTTTATACAAATGTATGTCAAGGAATATATATATATATATATATATATAAATGTAAATATGTACATAAAATTTCAAGTATAAAAGTACACGATTTCATTAATACATCAAAAATTAATATATACTCAATTATGTATGTACATTTATTTCAGATGTTTACAGAATATTTGTGTATTTTTTTTACATATTAAACAACTGATAAATTAATGCTACGCACACGTAATTTCAGGATTCAACTTCGAGTTCATAGAATACACAACAAAAAAAAAAATACAAAACATACTGGCATTGTGTATTCTGTGTGTATTTTTAATTTTTAATGGTTTATAAATCTGGTCTCGCTGATAACAATGTTTAGACGAAATAAACATGATTGGTATAAATATTTAAATAATGAAAATATGATAGAAAATGTTCGACTCGTCCAGTTTAGCAAAAAAATATTGTTTAATATATCGATAGAAGAATCCTGAAACAACGTTCTAAACTGGGAACATTCATTAAAATGAATTTTTTTCAGATTATGTACGAAAATTTAAAGGGATTCTACGCCCGACCGCATCAAAGCCGTTTTGAAGGTAAAGGGTTCGCATACCAAACGAAATAGGGCGTGCCACCTAGTATATGGCATCATTTAAGGCACATTTTTCTATAAAACATCTAAATATAATTTTTTAAAACTTAATTTTCGTGGAAAATGTTATCAGCAGTTACAGAGAAGTGCTTTACGAGTATGTTATTTGCAAGTTGTGTATGAGTAGAAAACCTAATTTTTAATCAAATAATTACCTATATACCTGTATCTATTTTTATCTATCCTTGTTTTGCGTATATATGATAAATCAATGTTCATTTTTTCTTTCTCTATTTGATGAACTGCTGTTAACGATGAGCGTAACTAATTTATTCTTTAAAATCGTGACTAGAGTTGCTTGCGTACTTGTAAGATTTGAATTATTAGGTGTAAAAATTAATTCAGCGCCTTTATATCGAATCAATCATAACTTTGTTTTAAATTAAAATATTTTCAGTTCGTTTTAGGATCTTGAAGTACTAATCTTAACATTTAAAAACACTATATATATATCTTAACCGAGCAGTTGGTATAACCTCACAAAACAGTAGCGAAAACAATGGCGTCCGAAATGCTTTATATTAGGCATTGCATACTTTTCGAATTCCAATTGAAAAAAAGCTAATTAAAAAGCTAATTAAGCAATTGAATAAATAGCCGTATTAAAACATCGATTCTATCATCTCCAGAATGCTGAAATATCAAACAATCTTTTACGATATTTTCACTATTTCCGGATGAGAAACGAATCTGGAAACGGTAAGGAAAACTTGATCTAAAAACGGACTTGCACAGAAAGATATCGAGCCGAAATCTGTACCTTAATAAAATATATAAGAAATTACCACGGATTCGAACATAAATGGATTTATTATTATTTGAAAATAGAATTTAAATACGCAGTAAAGTCAATTAACCATCCATAAACATTTTATCGCCAGTTATTAAAAATTCCTCACACAACAAGCGCACAGAAATGTTGAAATATTGCTTTAAATTTTAATCCACTTTTCTTGTTGTTTTATTTAATGGCGTCGTTTCATTTCATGTCATATATATATATATATATATATATATATATATATATATATATATAATGTGTACGTATGTACAAATATGTATGAAGAATGAAAAGACAGTATCATCTCCATCATCATGTACCATTATCTTACGTGCCAGTAGCGTTAAATGTTTTGTTCTTGCGAGCACGGTGAGCATCGTCTACAGGAAAAAAAGACGGAATCCGAGTGGTTGACACGAACAGAGAATTTCCGGTCTGACCCCGGATCGCCCTCCCTATCCGGATTGCCATCTCGCCGAGTGGGAGAGATATATATCCAGCTCGTAATGGTTATATCCACGATTCAATGATGCGACTGCTTTTTTTCCCTCGTCCGAGAAATAATAATAGAAAACGGCGACGATTCGAACATTAGTTCGACTGTTTTTTCAACCCGTCCTTCGTATGGAATGTCGACAATCCTTTTCTGCTCTTTTTTTTCATTCCCGACTGAACGAATCCCCCTACACATGCATACACATGCATACACATGCACATATATACATGTAAATATATATATATATATATATATATAGAGAGAGAGAGAGAGAGAAATGTGTATTTGTGCGTGAATAAAATACAGTGTTACTGTAACGACACTAAATTATTTCGATGAGAATTTATACGCGCTGAAGAAGGTCACTTGTGTGATATGTGGAAGGCTTTCCTAATCGTACAAGCATTATCGCATGTATTATTCAGTTCAGGGTTGTATAATTTGATTTCAGAGGACATGAGGTACATTTAAATAGTTTGTTAGTGTAAAAAGTATCACCGTCCTTTCAATTAATATATTTTTTTCAAATACTCCACATTATAAATATTTTATAACTGGTTTCGTTTCGCACGTCGCAAACCTCTGATTCCTGATCAGAAATGTACGTGGATCGTTCGATAACTATGGTGAAAAGGCGAGTTAAACACCGTTCTTGGGAGAGAAATCGATTTTATTTCTCAACGTCCAGTCTCTAGTGAGTACTGTACACTTGGTCGAGCGAGTCTGCAAAATACGCAATGACGTCGATGATGATATCTTCATTCGACGAGAATTTCCTCACCCTCACCGAGTTAAATTTTCAAGTTTGAGAAGAGGAAGAAGTCGCACGGGACCAAGTCCGGAGAACTGGGTGGATGAGGAATCAATTCGAAACCTGATTCGTGCAATTTTACCATTGCGACCGTCGATTTGTGGGACGGCGCGTTGTCCTGATGAAAGAGTACTTTTTTGTATGCCGCAGGATGGTTTTAGGCTTATTGATATATATATATATATATATATATATACACGTGTGTGTGTGTGTTCTTTTAAGTAGCCTCGAAGAAACAAATCGGGAGGGCTCAAATCAGGCGAACGCGCATGCCAATTAAAATAGTTGTTTCTCGAAATTATGCGTTCGCCAAAAATGCCCAGTAAAAGTTTTATAACGAGTCTCACTCGATGCGCTGTAGTTCCATTTTACTGGACTCACATTTGTGGTCAATTATCAACTTCAAAAATTTTTTTATAATCGTAAGGTATTGAGAACAGGATCCAGAAGTTTATTAATAATTTCACTAAGCGAATAGATGTTTGAGAGGAGTGTGTATAAAATTCAATTTAATAAAAAATCCATTATTTAGAATAACAATTCTTACTTCTTCAATCAGTGAGGTTATGATAACTGTTTGGCTAAGATATATAGCGTTTTTAAGTGTTAAGTTTGGTACTTTAAAATCTTAAAACGAAGAGGAAATATTTTAATGTAAATCAGAGTTATGATTGATTCAATTTAAAGGCACAGAATTCATTTTTATACCTAATTTTTAATCTTAAAAAGTGATTAATTGCAATAAAGATATATTAATAAAATGTATAATGTTTTATCATATATATATATATATATACATATATACATTTTCCAATCATTTTACAATGCACATAAGCTTACGTTTCATCCGGACTACGGCATATGTCTCTGAAGTGCAATATCGGGAATACTGCATAGACTGGGTTCGATGATACGGCGGAATACATATTACCCGATTACGTGAACGCTTCACTGTGATTTAGGAAGGTGTGCACGTATCCGGCAACGAAGAAAAACCGCTATTATTGCCATTATACGATAAAGGAACCGTCCGCGGCCGTTTTGTCCATTCGCTTACATTATTGACTGGGGATATTCCTCGTTTTTTCTTTTTTTTTTATTTACATGAACCGCGCGTACCGTAATGTATAAATCGTTCCCATTCTATATTCCCTTCTCTATACACGTATAGATATATGTGAGTGCGTGCGTGCAAAACTTGTAAAGAGGAAACGTTCAAGTAGGAAAGATTTCATGTGAAGCGTTCGAGGGAAGAAGTGTACTCGCACAGCGGCGTCGCTGTCGTATAAAAACGACTGTTTATTAAAATCAGATTATGAATGTTCTTCTCGAATGTTACAAACATAAATTGAATTTCTGATTAACTTTTTTCGTTCCGGAATAACGAATAAGGTAAAAAGAAGTCCGCAGCGTCTGTACCTGTGACCAGAAGATAGCCTGGCAAACTCTGCGGTTATTTCGCGTACACACAGGTTTTTTTTTCTTTGCAGACGACGCTGACGTTCGCTCTTTAGAAGTCGGATAACTTCGCTTGTAAAACTATATATTTAATTACAGCGACATAACTCTGGGTATAAAGATGTATACACACACACACACACACACATATATATATATATATATATATGTATGTATAATTGTATAAATGTATGCATAAGGGGGTTGTTGACTTGTGTAGAAATGTGGGTTTGTGAAAATTGTTGTTTTCGTTAGTGACTTTGTCGAGTACACTGTTTATACGTCGAGCTCCAGTGAATACGTTGGTGAGTCTCTGGTTTTACTATTGCTCGTAATGGTCTTTTATATCTGAAAATTTCAGGATGGAAATATATTTTTGGTCTAGTGAAATATTCCACTGAGAGAAATACATCTACGTAAATTGGTCTGTATGTTTTGAAACTATGGATTTTATGTAGGCGAGAGTGGATGATAATATGAATATACACAGAGAATAAAACAATAATGACCTCATTTTTCTTTTCTATTTTTATCTAAGTATATATATATATACATATATATATATATATATATATATATATATATATATATATATATATATATAAGTACAAGTGACTCGTATGGTTTTAAATTTTCAAATGTTCGCCTCATTCAAAGAAAATATTACTAGTTGAACTTCTGAATCTCTTTTTTTATGATTGTTCCCTGTCGAGTAGATTATTTAAAAGAACGCAGCAGGTTATAAAAACAAGAATAATCAGGGAGATCGCTGACGCTCGTTCTTCTCCAATAAATAACAGAAATTAACAAATATATACGCATGCAAATAATCTGTGTAAAATGTGTTGTAAATTTTTCTGTTGGAAAAGTTTATAAAGATTATCGACAAAACACAATGTTAAACTATGTGACAATTCTTTTACTGTAAAGATTCAGTGAATACAATATTTTGTATAAATTTCTTAACAGTTTTACACTGAAAACGTATATGCCCTTTCGTTGTACACCGCGAGTGAGCTACATACATGTGACTGACTTCAATCAATCAGAACAGAGACCACACGGTCTCCATCGACCAATCAGAATACGAAAAAACTGTTACAGGATGACGGTTTTGATTTTTATTAATAGAGAATCAATGAAGTCTTGGTGCACGTCAGGACCGTAAATATGTATTATTTATTTCATGAACGAGTAATTTAAACTTTTAATAATGTCAAGATATATTAAGAATCAAGATGACCAATAATGCAAGAATAAATAAAGATGATTTCGAGTAAGATTTTCACGAAATAATTCATTTGTGAAAAAGAACAGATTTTTCAGTACTTTCGCGTTCTGAAAATGACGGAATCGCTATCGAAATGTGTATAAACAGCATGAGCAACAAACGAAAATGATAATCGACTTCACAAATGAATTATGGTTATGACTTGAAGAATTTTTTGTATCTTATCGTTCTAACTATTAAGGAATCGCCATTCAAATGTATAAAAAGCAATCAGAAATGATCAGTAATCAATTATTGAACATTTCTGATCTAAAATTGTTTTTTGATGAGTTATGGCGAAGTAAAAATATTTTTCTGTACCTTGGGGTTCTAAAAATGATGGAATCACAATGAAATCCACATAAGAAACGATTAAAAATGATAATCGATTTCACAAATCAATTATGATTATGGCCTGAAGAACTTTTGGTGTCTTATCGCTCTGACTATGAAGAAATTTCTATTCAAATGCGCATAAGAATGATCAATGATCAATTATTGTACATTTGTGATTTAAAAATTGTTTTTCGATAAGTTGTGGTGAAGTAAAAAGATTTTTCTATACCTTGGCGCTCTAACTATGATGGAATCACAATTAAATCTGCATAAGAAACGATTAAAAATGATAATCGATTTCACGAATGAATTTTGATTCTGATGATGGATATTTCCCTGTCTTACAGCGCTGACAATAAAGAAATCGTCATTTAAATGTGTATAAATACTGACAGAACATTTTCGATCAAAAAAAAAACGTATTTTTTATCGATTTGTGAAAATCAATCGAATGTGTTAACAACGACACGACTCATCACCGAAACTAAACTCGTTTTCTCGTTAACAGTCTTTTTATAATTTCATAACGCATTCTTCAGCTGATTATATTTACAACTACGTCGACATTCTGTGCGAAACAAGCAGGGAAGGAATTGTTTTCCCGACCGAACGCGCGCATTCACTCGAACCGTATTCGGTTTCTGTTACATTCGAACGCTCGCCCTGTAAATACCATCGCATTGAGATGCAAATAAAATTCAAATGTATTGTTATTTAAAAATCTACACGCTCCTAAGACAATATCTGCACATCGCGCGCGCCACTAAATCAACGTTATCTCGGAAATTTACGGCGTCGTTAACGAAATGAAAAATTCGCAGACTTATTGCGATTATAATAAATTTCGACATAATTTCTTCGACGAGCACCGCAAAACATCCAGAGTTACATACAGTCGAAGTGGCATTTGCATAAATGAGGTCGGTCTTATTTAAATGCAAATCAACGTGTCTATTAATATGTTTTATGTATACGGAATGTGTTATCTGGCGATCTTCCTAATTGTTTCTATAATGTGATTAAAAGTAACACGCGAGTCGAATGGTACGGACGGGAAACCGTACTTATGATTCATGAAATCGATTCGGAGGACGGCGTCTGCGTCCGCGTCTCCGGGAGGGATCCGATCGTTCGGCGCGCACGAGAGGGACGAGGACTGAAGTCCGTAATTCGAACAGGAAAGCGGTCCTTCGAGAGGTTACGTTTCACGGTTGTCAAACTGACGGCGGTGCACTTCTTCGACACTTGCTAAGTTTTGACATTGTCATTTTTAATTATAGCTTTGCACACAACAAAACAAAGCATTGAAATAATAATATTATATTAGGAAAATGGTCGTTCTGTAAAAAAAATACAACACGATATTTATTCTCGACATACTCGTCTATCTGAATCGACAATACTACTTATAAGATATCATAATCTACTTAAGTTTATAATTAAGTTGTTCATTAAATTTATGTCAAACACTTGATTATAACAGATATAACTCCTAGTTTGAAAACCCGACAAACTAAAACAACTCTATCAGATCTCATATCACTGTGAAAAAAAAATTAACAGAGAACCAACAGACTCTCACTTATCGAACCTCAGCCGTGATGTCATTACATCGTTTAATACCCGTCCCGCCGTCTCATTCTTTTCCCTTAAAAAGAAAACTCCCCGTAAATCGTCAAACTTTCTCTGCCGAATAAAACTCACAAACTATCTCTAAAATATCATGTAATAAAAAATGTCAAGGGGGACGACGACGATCTCCTGTTCGTCTCCCGTGTGCCCCGTTCTCAATTTAACAAACACGTTACGAATTTATTATCTTTATATTCGTTTTCAAGTACGAGCGTCGTCGGTTCGAGAAGACTTCATCAGTTCGCGACGCGCTCGTTAATTAAAACGGAACGCGTTTCTGTACGCTCTCTCGCTCGCACACGCGCTACTTCGATCCGCGACTCTGTCGGTTTGCTCGACGGACGATTCGGTCGTCCTCCCTGATTCTTTTTCACAAAAGTTACTTTGTTACGCTGTCGGCAACGGGCAAAACGGGAAAATAATTATGGCTTCAGTTCAACTACTATATATATATATATATATATATATATATACAAGCACACACACTCACTCTCTCTCTCACACACACATGCTCCTTTAGAAAAGTTGTTCCCGACTAACTATGGTACCGCAGTTTAAGACCGGACTGCGGCACAGACATTCTGTCTCAGCACATGTGGCACGTCTTGCTCATTTCCGTAAAAGTGAGGGGCGGGTTACTTATATAGGCACAAAGTCATTTTCCCACAGTGTTGTTTACAAATATATATATATATATATATACAGGTTTATTTTTAACGCATTCCTCATTCTCTCATTCTTAGAAAACAAAACTAGCTTGTCTGCAAAAAACAAAACATACCAGAAGATAGACTAGCAATCATAAACAATACAAGTGCAGTTCAAGGTTTGTGAAATAGACCTAAACAGAGTTTAAAAACGGACGAACTGAACGGTATAATTTATCAAACTAATTCCAATGTTCAGAAAATTATAGAGGAGCTATTAGGGCCTGCATTTAAAAGATAATTAACAATACAAATCTGATATTAAGTACAGGTCAGACAGTATGTACTTTCTAATTTGAGACGTTATAATTATAAATCTGTGTGTAGATCTCTGTGTCTTCTGCACGAGTACATTTTTAAGATATTGTTTAAGGTTTTCAATTAGATTTTTTTTGAATCACAAATCGACATCATTAAATGTCCATAAGATAGTTTGTTTCATTTCTATTCGTTCTGGGCACATAATGATTATTAAACAGACGCCATAAATGTTAATGTAGCTTAATCAGTCTAATTGTCTCATTTTTTTTAAAACAATTTAAGTACAAGTATATATATATATATAAATTTGAATGTGGACATTTATATAATAATGATATATAGAATGAGATTTTTCTGTACTACTTGATTTTGTATCAAGTGATTTTTCATAAAAAAATTTTTGACTAAATTCTATAAATTATTTCTTCACTCACTACACAAGCGAAAAAAGTTTTCTGATCAAAATATTTGTCTGTGGAGCGCTTAAACAATTCATTTACAAGTGAATTTAGCGAAAATTTCAAAAATATGAAATCTAGTCGAAATTAAAAGACATTTAAGAGGTAAACAAGTACCATAGCGTTCTGAAAATTATGAGGACCACGAATGAAGCACGAAACTGGAGAATCTTTGGGGCAAGTGGGTTGAATTTTGAGTCAAACTGAAGCTGTTGTCTCTAATATCGAACCAATTTACCCTTCAATCCGCTCTCGTAAGATAATCAAGCTTGGAAAGTGAGTATTATTTGATATATTGAAACTTAATTGTTAGCAACGAATAAATCATCACACACAGCACTTGACACGAGCTAAGTTCATTTTCATACATTTTTCTGTACCTCGACGCTCTGAAGATGATAGAATCTTCATTGAAGAGCGCATAAGCAACAGTCAAAAATGATCAATGATTTATTGAAAATGTTTCATCAGAAATTTTTTTTGTAATATGTTGAGTGAGAAATGAATTGATTTATCAAAATTTGTCTTCAACAATGAAGTTACTCTTCAAACTACCCTTATACATATATATATATATATATATATATATACATATATTGTAAAGTCTATATTAAAAAAATTCCTTTCATAGAATTTTTTTCAAAAAAATTACTTGTAAGCGCAGGTACTTCAAATTATACACTTCTTCAGATAATAGAATATTCATTGAAGAGCGCACAAGTAACAATCAAAAATGATCAATGATTTATTGAAAATGTTTAATCAGAACTTTCTTTGTGATTTGTGGAGTGAAAGAATATTTTTTTAAGAATATTTGGCCATTTCTGTGCTAGTTAATTTAATATTTCTCTAATAACATTAACAGGGGTCGAGCTTGAAATTTTCTTGTGAATGATGACATTTTCGTGATATGTTTTTCGTTTTATTTGTTTTATGTGAATCATATGATCTGAGATTCAAAATTTTCAGAACATGCTGCAAGAATATGTCTAAGAACCTCTCTGAAGACATATCAACAGTTTCGCAAGACGAAAAGATGTTACGATTTAAGAAATAGCGATAGACTTGAAAAGAATAAAGAACGTCCATTCGAAACGTCCTGTTTTACTTATATCCGTCCGCAATACATTTCTGAAAAAAAATGGAATCTCAAAAAAAATAAACAAAGAATCAGCCACAGCAGAGATAATCAAGCAAAGAATCAGCAACCAGAGCAAATACGTCGGGAGGAAGAATCGTTTAGGGCCACCGAACCCACCGACCGCACAATAGACGCACGACGGCTACAGCATCCGTACACATGTATTCGAAAAATGTATAGAATAAATTCCGCGCTGTTTGCGGAACGGTGGCGCGCCCGGCACCGTCCGTCCATCGAGCGCACGCGGCGGGAGGGGGTCGTGACGAGGGTTGATGAAAAGAACCAGACGTTGATATGAATCTCGGATGACGGGTCGGTCGCCCGGTCGGACACGCTCGTCCGCAGTTGTGTGGAAGATACGGGCGCGTGGCAGATCCGGACCACCCATCGTCTCTTCACATAATAATACGTTTCGTCGTCGTCCCGTCTTCTGGCGGACAGACGCCGCCGACATTCAAATAAACAAGCCACAATTCGTTCGGTCCGATTTTCACCGGCGATACGTTCGATATTTACACCGTCAACATACTGATCAAACAAATCGAATCGTGCCTTTTCGTATTATGTGTACATCTGTGCCTGGCGCTTCTGTCCGGATCCGGTGGTCGCGGCCGATGAAATCGAGCCGCGAATCGATGTTTTACTTTTAATATTTAAATAAGACACTCGTGTAAACAGAGAACGGTCTGTGGCGGAGCTCGAGTGGAGATTGGAATTTCGTTCGTCCGGTGTACGTTGTTTGGAAGATCGTACAGAGTTCGAAACGGACGGGAAAAATCGATCGTGTCAAGAGAGAAACAGAATACGATAGAGAGAATGATTAAACATCTGCAAATAAAAACGTGTCTCAAACTAGCGGATCATCTCATAAGTAATGCGGTACTTTCATACAGGTGAAGATGGACGATGCGAATACTTTGCAATTACTGCAACAACGTATCAGATGCATATGCTGTTCAGTTGTACTTAATGTTTTCTCAGTCTCAGGCCTTATTCGCACGAGCGTTAAAAAAACGTTGCGTTCAGATTTAGCGTTAGCGCTTTTAAAACACTCGCAAATATAATGTTCATATGAGCGTTTAAAAATCGCTTCTTTTCATCATCTTCGGACGCATGAATTCAGAAGAGTTGTTGGCAATAGCTGTATGTATTTTAAGAAGGCGAAAAAAAATGAAAAAGTTCTGTGTGCATCCTCTGAATGATACTTGAAAGGACAGTTTGTGGCTATTTATGAAGATTGAAGGTTGTATCCGGATGTTTTTCAGCTACTCCAGTATGAAAATCGAAACATTTAATGAATTATTGAGAAATGTTATCTACGATATTTTCCCGATTTGGGATTATTTTTGAAGTGACTTCCATCTACGTGTCCTTATAATAATTTAATAAATCTTTGTTATATAATAAAGATCTCGATTCCATCTCCAAAATCAAACAAAAATTCTTCACATTAAGTGGACGAAATTTTAATATTTGAATATATTAAAATTTCTTAATACAGATTTAATACAGATAATTTAGATTTAATAGATTTGATAGATTTGGATTTAATTTAGAATTATTTTTTTTAATACAGATACACACAGATCTCAAAATAAATAATCAGTTCTACTTGTACGAGCAGTACGAAACGACATGAAGGTTCTCATTAAAGCGTTTCAGTCGAAAATTCGACTTAGTGGCGACTCTGGTGCATACTTTTTCGAAACACACATTTCGTACGTTCTCTTTCGCGCCGGATTCCTCTTTTCGTCATAATCGGCTCGCTTGTTAAAAAAATATGTTCAGTGTGTATACAGTTACACGTCCACATCTCGTTTCGAACGAGACGAGACAAGTTTGTTTTCTATTATATATAATTTACTTGAGATTTAGTGCACTCGAAAAATACACAGAACGAAATATAGTTTTAATTATGGCCTCGAAACGTGCACATACCATCATACCTATACACGTATACATACATATATACATACATATATATATATATATATATATATATATATATATATACATATATATGCATTCGAACACGTATCAAGAAAATGGTTGGCGCTCAACTTTCCTTTCATACAAATGCATTCTTTTTATTCTGACTGTAATTATAAACCTGAGAGCGTTGAGTATCGTTTTTTATGAGTTTACAAGTACGGCTGGAATTTAAACACATTCATGTGGACAATATATATATATATATATATATATATATATGTATATAGGGAGAGAGAGAGCCATTTACGGATAAGTGTAATAAAGCAAATCTCTACGAATAAAAAAGAATACTTGAACGTAGATGCTATTTTTAGACATGTTTGCTATCTGCTGATCATTGGAATACACTTGTCGGAATTCAATTCTAATAGGAATACTGAAGATTTACTTTTTTTGATATTTTCAAAACGAATTTTCGCTCGTGTTGAAATCGTATACATAGTGCTCAGTACCGTTCGATGATAGAACATTTTATGAGGTCAACTGTTGATAATTGTCCGTAGATGTAGTTCCAGCAAGATGGAGCCACAACGCACACAGCGAGTCCCATTATAAAACTTTTACAGGACATTTTTAGCGAATGAATAATTTCAAGAAACAGAGATTTTAATTTATCTGCGCGTTCGCCTGATTCGAGCCCTTCCGTTTTTTTCTTCGCAACTATTTAAAAGAACATGTATACGTCAATAAGCCAAAAACCATCCTGCAGCTAAAGAACAACATACGAGAAGAAATTCGAACGTTATGTTCAGAAATCCGGAGAGAAGTGATGGAAAATGCTTCAGAAAGTGCTCGACATTGTGGAACAGAAAATGGGCATCACTTACATGATACCAATTTCCATGTGTAATCAGGAAAAATTCCCCATCCTCATACTATATGTTGGGAAATAAACAAAGATGAAAATATTACAAAACGAAAAAATATTAACGTTTTAAACATTTTCGTTCTTTTGGCGCCACCCTGAATTTAGATAAAATGAGAATTATAGTTTAACTGTGAATGAGGGATTTGTGGAGATCTAATTATTTCTTTTTATACAGTTTAACTTTTTCGCCAAGATAATCTATATAATAAAAAACCAGATTTCTCGTCATTTTGTCCGTAGGACAAAGTATATGGTGACGAGAAATGTTTGTTTTGTCAGCTCACAGGTTTCAAGTTTAATTCTTTAGTATTTTTATGTTTAAATATATAATGTTGTGAAACCCGATAAACAGTGTTTTACTTCTAATTTACCAGTTATATACCAGTTCCTAAAATAATTATCGGATAGCAAGACTTACTGATGAAACGAAAACAATACGCTGAACAATATTCGAAATTTCACGCTGGCCAGCATTCGATCGCGACAGAAGAAACAGAAGTGCGCACAAGATGGATCGAGAGCGCGCACGTGCGTGCGTGCGTGTAAAGATTTGATGTCTCGTGCCGTGTGCCTGAGCACGTTCCGTTCTCTTTTTGTTCGACGACACGAATATATCCCCGTTGTGTTTGTCCTCGAACCGTGTAGCTCTGGCTGCTTATCATCGACACGGTGTTGTCTATTCACGTCATTCCGTTTTTATTCGTCGTTAGCGAATCTTTTGTCCTTTTGTCGTGTCTTATTTTTAGATACACGTTTATTATAGTTCTTCCTCGCAATTTTCTCACATACTTAAACCGTACACAACAATAAACATGTATCTGATTTTCGATGGCGCTGTGAATGTATTTATGTGACAGATGTCTTTAGATAGAATACTAATTAAGGAAATTAACGAGCGGACATTTTTTTTCGACCGGATTGTACACGAAACAGGGATAAAAGTGGATTCGAGAACAATTAATGAAACTTTTTTTTTCAATATTTTTAATTATATTGAAAAATCGACGTGGTGTAATAGAGAGAATTTTGTTTAAAAGACATTGATCTCTCTTGTTCATTGATCAGAACCAATTTACATACAGAGTGGCGCAAAAAGAACGAAGGGGTTTAAACGGTTTCTTTTCAGGATTTTATAAATAAAATTTGGAGAATTTATCATGGAACAATGTACCGAAATAATTGAATTTTATTTTGAAAATCACCGTTCAATTATTTTGACACAGCGGGCATATATCATCGTTATATGCTTCGTGAACAGACAAAACCGTAGAATATGGGCTACAGAAAATCCAACAGCACTTCATCAGCGACAATTACATCCACTTAATTTTACTGTTTGGGCGGAGTAACGTCCGAAAAGATTACGGGCCCTTATTTCGTCGAAAATGAAGACGGTACTGCTGTAATCATAAACGGTCCTCAATACCGCACGATGATGGAAAAAATTTTGGAGGGCAGCTGTTAATAATCGGCCACAGATACGATTCCAATAAGATGGAACCACAGCGCACATTCTGACGGGTGCATAACTTCAAGAATCAGAAATTTTAATTGCCCTGCACGTTCCTCTGATTTGAGCCGTTCCGAAATTCAAACGTTATGACCAGAAACTCTGAGAGAAGTAATGGAAAATGCCTTAGAAACCACTCGATTTTGTGAAGCGGAAAATTGGCATCATTTACTTGATGTCATTTTTCATGTGTAATCAAGAAAAAATCCCCATCCTCGGTGGCACACTCTGCAAGCGTGCCAAGAAGCCCTGACACGTCCTAAAGAAAAAGGGGGAAAATTTAGAAAACACAAAAAAAATCATGGCGCGAAAATACTCCTATATACACAGAGAGATTAATGTAACCACGACTGAATTAATTCGAGAACTCTATAAAAAGAAAAAAACGGGGTTGTATTCTTTAAATACATTTTTTTTTATAATGAATTTCATTGAATTCACATTAAAAACATTTTTATCCGTTCAACTCGCCCCCACCACAATATTAAATCCTGAGTACGCCACTCCCGATCCTTATATTATATTTTCAGTGATAAAAAAATATGAAATTATTACAAAACAAAAAAAAATATATTAATGTTTCGAACAAGTTCGTTTCTTTTGCGACATCCTATATAAAAGTTATATTAAAAAGAAATTTGTGAAAAAAACTTCTTTCTTTTAATTAATTGTATTTTAATTGTTTCATAAAAAATTTTACATGAGCAGAAATGAAAAATTAAAAATAATTGACATTCAATTTTGAATTTCAGCAGGTTTCAGCAATGCAGATATCTTACTGTAACTTATTTGGAATATAAATAGACTAATGAGGGTTTTAAATGCTGAACCGTTACGAAATAAATGTATAAGATACAAATTAGGTCGAGGGAGACGTTTGAAAACGATTTTATTTCGCATTCAATAAATAATAAATAAGATCAAAACATTTAATTCTCAATGTACGTTCAATGAAAATCTCGACAGGCATTCAACTCGTCTCGCGAGATAACCATGCTACCTGTCACAATACGCTCGTTTCGTTTTAAACCATTTGATCCAAGGTCTCGAAACTGTCGACAAAGGCCACTCGGTTGAAAGAGACGCAACAGAAGTGCAGACATGAGACGCTGTATCGCATTCAACGTTTCCAAGTAACCGAGACTAAATCCACATCGAGAGTACGTTTCAGAATAAACTCAGCATTTAATAAATAATTATCCGCTCCTGCGGTTCTCGTTCCATCCGCCCGCATATTTAACGTTGAATGCCACGGATTAAGGACTCCGCGCACCTCTTAAATTTTTATACACTCGACAGGAACGCTCAGACGAAAATATCTCCTAATAACCGTTATAATAACGTCGAATAAATCATAAAAGAAACCGGCGCATTATCCTGCTCGTCTGAACACATCTACATATACATATTTACGCGTGGGTGTATTTTGCACAGGAGACGAAGAAGAAGCATACTTTACCTGTAATCCAAGCACCTTTTCGTAAATAAAAATTTATAGTCGTGGGTCGAACGGTCGGACGAGAGAGCGAAAGGAGAGGCCGGCGACGCGCACGGTGCTCTCTGCGTACACGGACCGCAGCTCGGATCCCGGTGCCCGCCAAAAACCGACAGAGCACTCCGACGGTGTTGATTTACGCCGCGGTCGTTAAATCATTTCCGTAACACCGCTTCCGCGATGTCACTTCCGGTGCGGCGGTGCCGTTATACGGCGTTTTCTTTATGTGGGTGCGCGAGTACACATGCATCCAGGGGGTGGACGGATACGCGGAGAACTATCGGGCTGTATTTTTTTTTTACAACGTCGTAAAATAAAACTGTAGTTTTTTTTCCGCGGCCGAATGTTTGTTTAATGACTGTTTTTCTCCCACGAATGTGTTCCCTGTGAACGACAGATTCTTTTTTTTTAGGTCGGCGGTTTTATATGGAGATGTCGTTAAGGTGTTTCGAGTTATTGTTTTATGGCCGGATTAAAATGTACAATACAGGTCTTTTATTGGTCGTTAAAATTTTGATATTGATTTCGTATAAAGAGACGATGAAGAGTTGTTAGGGAAAACGGGCGAGTTGATTAAATTTGGACACGGGCGAACGATATAAAACTGTACCGACTTTAGAGCATGACAATAACAATATCTCGAAATAAAATACCATTAAATAGATTTGAAATCGGTTAGGTCAGACGGGAAGATAAAAATAACATCCGTGCAAATATTTCAAACAATTTATTAGACATATTCGATCATAAAAGTGGTTTGGAAAGCAGAGAAAAATAATAAATGTGTAAAAGTGGATTTAGCGAGCATGAGGACCTTATGTAAAAAATCAGTCTGTTTAATTGATATCACAGAGACTTTTTTAAGTAACAATTTCTACCATACATTCTCTGTTTTTTAACGTTATGAAGCACTAACAGTTGTTAAGTATTAAACAGAATTCAAGTATTGTGACGTTCATGATTTACATTCAACACGGTATACATGAAACGAGATTCGATACTTGCACGAGAATTGAAACAGTGAGGCACTGAAATTCTTCCTCGCGTTAAAAAAAAATTAAATCTCTACTTGTAAAACGTACTCCGTCGCGTGCTTTTTCACTGCCGGCGTAAGTCCCTTATTTAGTAATACAATATTGTAACAAAGAAACCTGAAAGAACGCCTTTAAAAGATAGCGCACTACAAGAGCTACATCAATTTGTCCACGAATACATTACGTGCTCGTATCTCTACAGTTTTATGTATGTTATATAATACGTGTACGAGTGCAGAAAGTATACACAGTCATCATCATTATCACAATTTTATTTTGTCTACGCTCCATGTCTCTAAGTCAAATGAAAATCCGCCCAGCGAGATGGGAAAAAACGTATGTATAAACGCGCGCGCGTGTGCGTGTGTGTGTATGGATGTGTGTATGTGTGTGTGTGAGGATGCATTATCGACGGCGTTACGACGAGAAGTGTATAAAACGGTAAGAAAAGAGCGTCGCGCAGCGTCGTCGTCGTCTATCTGTCTGTTCGCATGCAGAGAGAATAGACGACGAGCGACGAACGAACGAACGAACGGCATCGTCAGCCAGCAAACGCAAAACGTCAGTCAATCTATTGTACAAAAGATAATATGCAAATCCGGCCTTTTGTACATGCCACTCGGGGCCGTATGTGACACAGTGATTACATGAAAACGGTACACATGCGGATTACGAGAACTCACTTTAGATTAGATGGCGCGCGCGTAACGTGGACGGTGAACGTAACGGTAACGGGGCGCGTTTTGGGCGTGTCCGCTCGCCGCACGATTCTTTAATATCCGTATTATGTAGATTTATCATCCCGATCTTAAGACTACTTACCCGTGAAGGATTTACCTACACGGCGGCGGCACTAAATTTATTCGTAAACAATGCGTGACAATCGAGATTAACGGGTCCGGACGAGATGAATCGAACGAGGGCGCTCTTTTTTTTAAATGTCAGACAGACTCACACACACACACACATGTGGCACAGAAAATCGATCTGTTTAGATATTTTATTTTTAGAATGTTTACTGATTGTATCGTCGCTGCTAGGCTTATTTATCATATGAACAGCAATAGATAAATCATGTTTTTTTCTTGTATGAAGAGGCTTGTGTTTCTTTTAAAATCAATTTCAAGATAATTTTGAGGGTCTTCATCCAAGTGACTGTACTCCACTACTAGTGTCAGACAGATTTACTTGAAGATGTCACAGTACCGAAACTAGCAGTAGAAAAAATAAAAGACTTCTACTTTTGTCTGTCTGTTCTCCATTATTAGTATCGGCACCTGTGCCACCTTTATACAATATATATATATATATATATATATATATTCATATATATATATATATATATATATATATATATATATATATATGTCATTCGTGCCGAAACTAATAGTGGAGAAACTAGGATTCTTCATCCTTTTCGATCGTGCGAGTATCTGTTCTCCACTACTAGTTTCGGCACTTGTATCATCTTCAGGTAGATCTACCTGAAGATGCCACAGTACCAAAACTAGTAGTAGATAACAGATAATCGAATGATTCAAAAAAATTAAGACTGACAACGTATCAGCAGGATTGTAAGTATAAAAACAGACAAATAATTTAAAAAATATTACTATAAAAATCCAAATTGTTTTTCTTTCGAACGAAATCACTAAATAAAAAATAACACGACTTTTTTAAACCCCTGCGCTCTCTTTTAACACGTCCATGTTCAGCTTAAATTGAATCAGACTTGATTAAAAAAAAAACAGTTAACTTCTAATCAGTTACAAATTATTTCCATAATTGCTTATACACATTTTAATGACGATAACATCATTCTCAAAGATTTGATGAACATACATGTCAAAATAAGTTAGAATTTTCTGTATTTTAAATATTTGTGGATAATATCACATCCTTAAAATTTAATCACCAATTATTAAAATATCCAAAACACTATTATTACATTTATTTGATCAGAATAATTTCTGTAGTGTATGAAAAGTGAAAACTCCGTTCTGAGAAATGATTATATTTTTTTAAAACGAGCTGAGTAATTAATTCTATTAGTTTCTTAACGTTCTTTCTCTGTCTCTGTCTTCTCTCTCTCTCTGTATCTATCTATCTATCTATCTATATATATATATACAGAGAGAGAGAGAGAGAGGAGAAATATTTGTGTGTTAGGGAGGGAGTTACGATCGAGCAATCAAAGGTGTGGGAACCTACCAGTCCTGTAATACGCAAACGATCAGCAGGGAACACACACGTTGTTTGGGGATGAGACAGACCGGATAATACTCTGGTAGCATTACAATATAAAAAAATGATATCTGATGTGTGACAATTGCTCTGTTTGCTTTGACTATTCTTAAAGTCTGAACAGTTATCACCAAAGTCACACTGACTGTAATCAATTTGGCTTAAATAAAAGCGGTATTTAGTTATTATAAAGTGATTCTCTGCAGTGGCTTATCTTTATATTATTGTTAAACATTCTAACTCTGACACACACACACACATATGTATGTATATATGTATATATATATATATATATATATATATATATATATATGTATATATAAAGATGTAATTACTTATAAAAATGTAGAAGTCCATATTAAGTATAGAATTAAGTTTAAATCCTCGAGGAAAAAAAATCGTTATCCGGCAGTTGATTGGCACCGACTGACAATAATGATGGTATAAAAAAACGGTTACAAAAAAGTATCTGATCCGTACTCCCACGTCGTACATTTATATTTTTTATATAATAAATTTAAATTAAATTTGAAGAAAAAACGTGTTATTAAAAAGGCCGTGCCGCATATCCGAAACGTATAAAATAACGCACATGAAATTATTCAAATAACACGTTTAAACTGGGGAAAAAAAAGTATCACTAGATTGAACACTGACAAAGAGGCACGGCGTCCCACGTGCACGAAAATGAAAATGCGTATAAAACACTAAATATATTCATTGAATAACCACACGTTTCGTCGGCGAAACATCCTTTTTTATTCCCACACACGGTCCATAATATACCTACACGGTCTCGAAGCAATGACTATTGTGTGTATAATAAACCTATTACACACGAGGGCAAGTCGAAAAGTAAAGAGACACTTGAGATGCGGAAAAGTTCGTATAGGATTTCTGTTATGGTTGTCTCTCAACATAAATTTTTAACGATTTCAATGCGTTTGGCTCAACGATAAATAAACATTGGAATTTCGCCCTAGAAGAAATTTTTGGTCTCTCGAATAGTCAATTTTGCATCAGATTAATAGAAAGGAATACATTTCTGAATCATTTAGTTACTTTACAACTCATTAGTGACTTTTAGACCATTTAGAACCAAAAATGTCAAAGAAGATGAAGCCGGTAGTGAAAAAGAAAAGGAAAAAAACAATGATCTGGAGGAGAAGAAAGAAAAAATCATTTACCATCGATGAGACATAGATCCATCACTATGAACCAAAGAGTATATAAAAAAAATTTAAGTGGAAACATCAGTCATCACCAACACAAAATATGTTCAAGACATATTCTTCTGCAGGAAGGTTGATGATAACACTTTTTTGTGATATGAAAGTTGCTATTTTGGTTCATTTCATATCTAAAAGTGAAACAATAAATAAAGACAGCTATTGTGACATTTTGCGAGAACTGAATCCAAAAATCCAGTTCAAAATACGTGTGAAACTTTCTGATGATACGATTTTGCTCTAAGACGATATTCGATTTTACACGGCTAATGAAAAAAAACAACGAATTTAAGATTTTGAACTCCTGGACCATCCACCATATATACTTGATTTAGCAAAAAGTGATTTTGACTCTTTTTGGATCATTAAAAAAGAGTTGAGACGACTAGTTTCATTCTGATGTACAGAAGAGTTTTATTAATGATTTTTCAGTCCTTTTCGTTTTGAAAACATTGTCATCGCCATCAAAATTCGTATAAGCAACAGGCAAAAATGATCAATAATGACTTATTGAAGATTTTTGTTCAGAAACTTTTTCGTGATATGCGAGGTAGAAAAAAGAATTCATTTTCTAAAGAGAAAAGCATATAACTTAAATGCCACTTTACTTTTTGATTTACCCTCGCACATTTACACATATACATGTATTATATATATATATATATATATATATATATATATATATACAAATAAATGTACAAGAATCCATGTGCATAAACGTCTGTAATGCCTACATTGATTGTATAATACATGGCTCCAGATCAAATTGGAATCGAGTTGGTTGTTCGAACGATTTGTTTGACAGTCGAAATACGGTTTGACACACGCCTACTGAGACCGGCTGGGGTTTTAAATATGCGAGTCGCATTACACGCCGAATTTTACGCGTCTCACATGTCACCCGTCATTCACTCATGTACTAATCTTCACGGCTACATCTTGTACAGCGTATTGTTTCGTATTTGGAAATCACGGTTTGTCTCGTGTCATCGTCTCTCTGATTCCGTATACTAAATATTTCACATACAGTCACACACGCACGCATTATATATATATATATATATATATATATATATATATATATATATATATATATATATATGTATGTATATGATGATTCTATCGTCTTTCCGTTCTTATGCAAACGTTTTATCAACTATCTACAACTGTAAAGAAACTATTGTTATAAGTGTCTTCTTCAATGTTAAAAAGATTCTAAACAGATGTCTGCATATACTGTACTGACACTTTAACTAAATTCATTTTCACTAAAAGAATTCTTTTTCACTTCATAAATAACAAACGGTTTTCTGGTAAAAAAATATTCAATAAATCATCATTTATCGTTTTTAATTATTACCGGGGCGCATTTAAATGGCGATGATTTCATCATCAAACCACCAAAATACAGAAAAACCAATAATAAGATCGATGTGATATCATTTTCCTTCGATAGATATCCACTGGTTACACGAATCAATTTTTCACTCGCTCCACAATCAGCAAACAAAAATACCTGATAGAAAATGTAAAATAATTGATTACTGATTATTACTTATATTCATTTCGTAGGCGATTCCGCCACTTTCATAGCTCTATGGTACAGAGAAATCAATAATAAAATATAGGAATGATTTTTCTGTATCTAATCAGTCACTGATTATAATAGAATTGACATAGAAATACATATAAGTAGCTATTAAAGAAGATTAATTTTATATAGACTTGATTAAGCTACTTATGCCTGGTTTACATTAGAATAGTAAGCGGTAGAGTACGGTGGCACAGTGCGTACTATTCCGTTACTAGCATAATGTAAACACTTTGTGATAGTGAAAGTAGAGTAATAAAGCTAGTACTGAGTAGAGTAGAGTGGATAGCACATGTGGAATAGTACGCTCTACTAGCCTCTTCTCCCACCAATTTACCGGAATTACTGCAGTAGAATTGAGTTAGTCGGGCGCGAAATGTGTATTTACAAGTTTTATTTTTTATTTATGGAGGTTGGTGATTGGTTGTTCTAAATTTGAAACTAAATTCTTCTCTACCAAACCACTATTTTTGTGTAAACAGACCGAAATGTAGATGCTGGTAGAGTAGACGTTTAAAGAAAAAATAGGCTAGTATACTCTACCGCTTATTATCCTAATGTAAACCATCCCTAAAGCTAATAGCGAGTAGAATAGAGTGGATAAGGCCTATAGTACACTCTACTATCCTCTTCTCCCATCACAGTAGAGATCTAGAGAAAAAGTAGGCTAGTATACTCAACCGCTTACTATCCTAATGTAAAGCAGGCCTTAGAGATTGTGGTCCTTATAGATTCAGTTCCAATATCTCAACAGAAAACCAGGACAATTCTATGGTTTCACAAATCCTGAGACCTAATTTGAAATCCAAATAAGTTAAGAGAATGTTTCAGAAACATTTTTATGGTTTGCAGACTTAAAAAAAGAATTCATTTGTGAAAATATCTGAATATATTTGTTTTTTTTTTAAAAAAAATAAAACTATTTTCGATTGAAATATGGATATATTTTGAAATAGATTGAAAGTGTTCACTGAACAAGTTTACTCTTGATATCTGTGCACGATTCAATTTCATAAATAATGTACATGCTGAAAATTATTATTCAGCACAGACGAATGAAACCGGTACACTTTAATCACATATCTGCGACGAGTTCGTAAATAAAAAAAATGATTTTTTTCTGTGTTTATATATAAAAAAATTATCCAGTATCGCTTCCTGGAAAAATATTTTTCATTAAAATGTTTTACTGTTCAAAGAAACACAAACTCCATAAAACATCAATGAATGTTTTGTAAACATCTGGAGATTAAATATACATATACATGCATATATATATATATATATATATATATATATATAATGTTTGTATGTATAAAGAAGAAAAAAAATCGAGACGAAGCTTAATAAAATATTTTCGCACTGGTCTTTGTATGACTGACTTCATTATAATCATATATTTCTACACGCAGAAAACCTGCGATGATTAGATTATTTTTGTATTAAATTTATTCTTTGAAATACACTACGTATGTCTCTTTTTCTCTCTCTCTTTGCATGTATATACAGGATCAAAAAAAAAACGTTCCCTGGTTTAACGTTAGATTTTTCTTGTGAGAAAACTTAAGATTACTTTGTTGGTGTTCTGTGCTTTTGCTCTATTGACTAGATGAAGTTTATATGCTTTTATAAAATGTATATTTAGTTTTTGTTTTGTTTAAAGTTCATCATTAAAGATCATTCGTGTCGGACGTTAAAAAATCAGTATGAATAGTTATCAGACTGGAGAGTTATTGAAAAATAATTATTTGAAAAATAGCGTCTTATGTATTAAGTGTAAAACATAATTTGTTTATATTATTTTGATGATTTTTTTTTGACCGGTTTGTAAAAATGAGTCCTTTTTTGTAAAAATTAAGAGATTTTTAACCGTTATGTAGTGTCAGGAATTTCAAGTTCCATAAACAAAAACTGATATTAAATAATCAATGATTCATCAATCGTCCTAACTAAAAAATCTGTCTAAAATTTACTTTTTTAAATATTTTTTGTTGTTTTTAATTGTCTCGTCAAATGAAATAATATAATAAAAATTATATCACTTCATTTTAATTAATTCAGCACACAAGGAATTCAATCATCTCCAAGACATGGTTGAAAAAACGCTTCGAAGGACCGAATGACGGCGACAGAAGTGTAGAGCAGGGACGATTTCAATTCGAACGATTAGCGCAAAGTTTGTTCATAATAAACTGATTTTATTTAACAGGAGACGACTCGGTCTTCTGGCCCACCTTATACAACCGTGAATATACACCAGAGATGTTTTTTTTCCGCTTCAGATATTATTCAAACATAAGCGCACGACCTTCTCGACACCTCATCCTCGACATGGACCCACGTCACTTCTCCCAAATCGGTTTCTAGGCAAATTTCTTTTAAAGACGTTCAGAAGTTGTAAACAAATTTTCCGAGACTGCGTCCTACAGCACGGTAATCGATTCAAAATAAATAAAGCCACTATCGAGGAACATGCCGGGGCGAACGAACGAAAGAACGAACGAACGAACGAGCGAGCATATATAAAAAGATGTACATAAAAGGGGGGGCAGCCGAACGTCTAAAAACGCAGCGACGGCCGCGCCGTCGTCGTCGTCACAACACTTCAGCGATGACTATTATAAGCGAAAATAAATTTTTCAAAAAGTTGTATCTCTCGCGTTCATTGTCTGCCGTTCACATAAATTCCTGTCTATAAATGTTAACTATGTTATTTTTTTCGTTTTTATACAACGCGCATTCTTTTTTATCTCGTTGTTTATGGACGCGTTTACTTTATGTCTCTTTATTGAATAACGTTGTTGTTGGTGCCGCTGCAGCAGCCGTGTCCCCGCTGATAAAATAAAAGTTTCTCTTTTGATAGTCGACAAATTATTATTGTCGAAGAGACCTATCGTCTTCTCGCTTAAACCGTCTTATTTACAGTGGATATATGTGTAATTTTTTTTCCACGTCCGAGGATAAAATCCTTTATTATTTTATGCACGGAGACGGACGACGAACACTCGAAGGGGTTTTAAACGCATTAAAATAAATTCGCCGGTACAAGACGGGAGTGGAGTCGATATTTTCGAACTGGAACGAATTATCGACGACTGTATTTATATAGAAATTCTCGAGTCGTAAAAGTTAAAATTATTTCAATACCGTTCTGCCAACTATCAAGCGTGCAGAAATATATTGCGTTTCTTTCTTTTCCACCGAACGGTTTTCTGAAATATGAAATATTTATTCCGTCACATTTACAACCTCATAGGTTGTACCTATTAATAACTACCGTGGAGGTATTTGATTTACGATGTTTTTCACTTAAACACAAAGCATAATACTTGATAAAAATAGTCTAATATAATTTTAACCATCATTAAATTTAACAGTTATCAAAATAACAAAAAAAATCTATATTAAGAAGAGCCGATGCTAACCATATCTTTTTAAAAAAAATATCAATTAATTATCAATTTATATAAAGACACAGTTTCAGTTAAAATCTAGAACAATAATTTAAAAAAATATTTAATCCACTTCAAATAGAAGTATATTTAAAGTAAACACTTTCTATTTAAAAAATAAATAAATATATTTATCATTCACTTCATGGAACTTTATGTTCAAAATAAAACAACTGTTCTAAAATCTCGATTCATGAAAATAATTAAATTTAATTTTTTTCTCGTGCCTTCGATTATTTCATAATCTTAATCTACTTCATAATAAAAATATACATTGTTCCATTTTTCTATTGTAATTAATTCAATAAACAAAGAGTAAAACAAACGCTTTTACCTTATTTATTAACTATGCACTTATTGAAATGTGAGTACTGAATGATTGAAGACTTACCTGAAACAAACAAGAAAAACAATTAAAATCAATGAAATACATATACTTTTTTTAATAAAAAAGTTGTATAATTGATAATTTTTTGATCATTGTTTATATGAATTTCGATGGTAAGATCCTTCGGAGCGTTGAGGCACAGAAAATGTTTTTTTCTGTACCTTAACGCTGTGCGGATGACAAGATCATCATCGAAATGCTCATAAGTAACTTTAAGAGTAATAAATGATTAAATATTTTTGGTCAGAAAAGTGATTGTGATTGATGATAAAAGGAAAAATTCATTTCTAAAACATTGTATCTTCAAGCAAATCAAATAAACGCTTTAATAATAACAGAATTTAATAAATCCTTCTTTATAAACAAGTACATTTAAAAATGATAAATTGATTGAATCTCTTTAAATTTTCATATCACCTCCTAACATAGCTGATTTTTAATGTGTAATTAACTGTACAGACACATTAGTATCTCATTAAATGTAACGGATGAATTGTAATCTATCAAGAATGGCCATTGTGAGATCTGTCAGTGAGTACGTCACTGATTGTCACCGGCATGCCTCGCAAATAAATCATAAGGAACGTGAAGAATCTAATTTCCACTCGAATCAACGTAAACAGCGATATTTATTGATTACGGTTTCGAGTCACAAGCACCAATAATAGTTTCGAGACGAACAATGATGGAAAGCGTTCTGTCGAGAAGCTTTTAAATAATCGGATTAAGCCGAGCCAATTTCTACGACGAAAGTTTATTCTGGCCGCGTTCTAAATATCGATATCGACTAACGGGGACCAACCGGCCGAGCGGCCGGCCGGCCGACCGACCACATGTTTTGTTAGCGATGCGGAAGAAGACAGTGACGCGACAGTTCTGGTGTACGGGTATCGGCCAGAGATGAATTTCCGTGTAAAGTTTCTTTCGTTTCTTTTTTTTTTTGGTCATCGACAGAACGGTTTTATTACGGCCGATGTCGAGAACTTTGACGTCCGATGAATGTGAGTGGCGGCGGACGGCGACGTGCGGTCATTTTCGACGGCTCAGCGTGCCGATGACAGAGGACACGGACTGAAAATATACTCACAAATCGAGCTTAATACGTGAAGCTCTTGTTTTCTTTCTGTTCGCTCTTCCTGTCATTACAAATATATATATATATATATATATATATATATATATAATTTGTACCAAATATTTGATTCTCATAAAAGAATATTTTGTACAAATAGAAAAAATTTCCAAACATTTTTTTTCTTAAAATCGTTTCTAAAAAACTAGAATAAGTTTATTGCCTGTTTATAAAAAATGTATCGAAAGTACAATATACTGTATCTACAAATTAATTCGGTGCCTTTTTAGACAATAAATGTTTACAGAAAAATAGAATATATCTGAATCCTCAAAATATTCACCATTATTTTGTACAATTTTGCTCTGTCTGTCAAATAACTGACGAATTCCTTGTCGAAAAAAGATTTAAGTCAATGTAATTGATTGGAAAATAATAAAAAAAATGGATTCCTATGTGTGTGTTTAAATTTGAGATAATTGATTACTTACAGGTACCCCTAATGTAATGGAGAAATGTTGTTTAGGAATTTGAGAGTCGACAGAATGTTACAATCAACTGACTAGCACGTTGATTGCACAGGCCGAATCATTGGTTTTCATAGAATTATAAAATAATCTAAGTAGAAAATGATTTCAGTCGTCGACCGTTCGGTTCGAGAGACGAACAAGCTCTATGTGATCGAATGAATGCTCGATTTTTTCAGTTCACTTAGCGAAATGAAAAATAATAAACATTATTCACACGACGGTATATTAATTTTCAATTTATCATTTCTCCGTCTGAAAGTTTTGATCGCCATACACGTTTCATTTAAATTCTTGATTTATGAAATTCATGCTTTAGCGTTGTCGAGAACAATAGACATCTTTCGATTGTTGAAAATTTACTCGAGTCTCGTCGGATCGCTTCATGAAATTTAATCGGATCCAGTGGAGTAGTGTTGATACTCTGACACGGCGGACGTATTTAGACGATAATCAATCAGAGCTCGGCGCGCACAGCCGATGTTCATTAAAAAGTGTTGTTATTGTCCGTACAAATAGAAAATAATAACATCGGTTATCGTGAAACCGTTTCGCCTTTTGTGCTTCGATCTTTTCACGCGGCGCGGCGGTGAGGAGGAAGGAGGAGTGAGGGGGGTGAGGGAACCGCCGTATTGTTTCGATGAAAGTAATTAGCGAGCGCGCGTTTTTTTTTTCTGGCCCATAAAAACAATCAGCCCGTTTTAGTAAATCAATTACGTACAACATAATCAGCGTGTGTTCATACGAATGTCCCCAATGGAATCGGCACGGCCACTACATACAAATCTCATTTGATTCGATTTGTACACCGCATTAGTACGTTGTTAACCGACCAATTCGCGGTACTGATTTCGTTATGGTGGTAGCACTGACTGATTAATGATCCCCGAACGATGCGGCCGCTGGAGCGCGCACCGAACACTTTCGATCCCTCGCACCCAGCCGATCGACGGCTCTGTCGTTGCCGCCACCGCGTCGACCCTCGTTCGACCGGAGGAGTACCGGAGTGTACGCCGCATCGCATGCCGCGCGACATGTCCGTTTCGTTCGCTAACGACGCTCGTACGTTTTAAACCGGTTGATTTATCTGCAATATTTCCATCGGAAGTGTATGCGGGCGACGAGAACGAGAAAGTGGACGTCGGTGTTCATTTTGTTCTTCGGCTGTAGAAGAAGCGTTTTTTGATGAGACCGTCGGTAACAGTTTGTCTGAACAGACTCTTCGATAGCATCGTTACTCAATTCACGAATATCTCGAGCTGTTCTCCACATGTTTCAACGTGCAGGGTCTTTTTTACAGGCGAACGTTTGAGAACGATTTATCATTGGGGAGATCCTTCGCATCGATCGTTCAGAATATAAATAGTTTATATTCGGAGCCGTGGAAACTATTTTTGTTTTTGATAAAAATTACTCGGTCATTCATTCTTTATAAAGGGTTTTCCAATGGAGAGAGAGAGTGTTTACAGTTTGATAAGAAAGGAATTCATTTATAAAAGTGATGCCTCTTTATAATTTTCTAGAAAACTCTGTACTTTATTTAACAGAAATATCTTGTAATCAAGATTGATAAATATAGCTGAGATTATAAATTACATAATCCTATATATATATATATATATATATATATATATATATATATATGTGTGTGTGTGTGTGTGTTTATCTTTAGTAACAACCGTTAGTAATAAATTGAAATAGAAAAATCGAGACGTTAAAAGCTTTCTTTTTGCTAGAAATCGTTACTATAGGATTTAGCGTTCTCTCTATTATTAAACAGAAGAAAAGAAGATTTATTTTAAATCAATCTGAGTGAATTCATCATTTTTTTATCTTACATTTAATTCAACCCCTTTTCATATTCAATTAATCAATTTATTTAATTAAAATTCAGAGTACTTAAACTGAATTATATTTTCATTTAAAAAAAAACCAAGAAAAGAGTTTCCATTAGCTACTAAATCTTTATTAACTCTTTATTATATATATATATATATATATATATATATGTATAGAAAAACTTATAAATGACGATGAGTTCGAATCCACTTTTTACTACAAGAAAAAAAATATCTACATGAACGATGTTCGAAAATTTCGCTAATGAGAAAAAACCGTTCTCTCCACTCACTTCTTGCAGCAAATTATGTATCAAGATAGACGGAACGTCAGAGTGTATTAAAACTTGTTATAAAAAATGTGAAAAGTTTAAATCAAGTTTAATATCAATTATTTCTACTTTCCCAATCAATACGTTTTATGAATCAGCGTTTTTCAAACTCGCAGACCGTCACTAATATCGGTTCTGTCAGAGATTATTCTGCGATAGTTTCGATTCAAATATGTTGTCGTTTTGTATCAGCATCTAGAAAAGTTCGTTTTATAGTTGTTCGAACAGCCCTGTTTGTTTTATAAGTTTAGTTACGATGAAACGTCATAGTTAAGCAGTTTCTCAATAAGTGCTTTCATATACTAAAAACTTAAATTATATCTCATGTATTATAGATGAGGCACGATTGAACATTTAATGTATTTTCTGATAAGGATCTTAATCAAAGTTGTAAAACATACATTTTTCAAATATCTAAATAATCATTTCCTGACCTTCTTTCAGAACGTACCAATTAAAACTTACTGTATTACTTACACAATTATTAAAAAATACAGGGTGCGCCAGAGGAACAGACATATTTTTATTTTTATACAATTTTGTTTAAATATTCTTGTTAGGTATACCAGGGAATTTTATTTTTTTAAAATAATGCTTAATTGATGAGCACCGTTCCTGTAATCTTAATCGGAAATTTTCCATTACGCATCTTAATATATCCGATGGAATCCTTGCAAATAGTTCTTAGATTTTTAATTTAAGTTCAAGGACAGTTGTGTGGATGAACATGTACACCTTGCTCTTTATATAATCTCAAAGAAAATAATCAGACGTGGACAAATTTGTGGATCTTGCTGGCCAAACAACAATTCCATTTTTGGAAACGATATGGTTCAGAAAGAGCGCTCTTACATCAACCATGGACACTCTAGCGATATGACTTGTTGCCGCATCTCGATGGAACCATGGAATTTGTGGAAACCGTATTAATTCTTGTATAAATGTTGTAATCACATCATGTGCTTCGCATTACAGCAACGCTTACCAATGTTTTCTACCGTTCCTACTGTTCTTTTGCGCCCTCGATGCTTCAAATTTAATCTGAAACCAGCTTCCTCAAATTTTTAAATCAATAATCGGATGGTACGAGAGATCAGTATCTCTCATCACGACGCAGAATATTATAATGATTGCGAAATTGTACACTTGTAGCAGACTCGCCATTTTTACAAAATGATTTCACAGTAAAAGCTCAACGTACACCGGATCACTGCTCCATATTCACTAAATGACCATAAATAACTAACAATGTGTCACTTAATTTTATCTTTCACTCCAACGGGTAGTGAATAAGTCTATTTTTTAAATTTTCCACTCCACTGGCGCACCTTTATATAGACAACTAACTCTCTCTTAAACTTCTTGTATTCCAGCATCTCTTTTCCGTTCATTTTTCTAATATATATTGGTAATTTAACCGGTTCATCTTATCCGTTCATCTCATCAGTATTCAAATTCATATCTATTACATTTTCTATTCTTAACTCGTCAAACTAGTTATATTTTAAGACTAAATTGTCAGTATTTTCTTCTAAATTACACAAAATACAGTTTTATTTATGTTTTAAGGTGTTCCTACTATTATTCTAGACCGTTGATGCATCAAATTTAATGTGAAATCAGTTTACTCAAACTTCTGAACCAACAAGTCGATGGCAACATCTCCAGTTTTGGAAATAATATGGTTCAGATTGAACCGTTGAGATATCCATAAAAAACAATTAGAAATGATTAATATTGATTTATTAAACAAATTTGATATGAAAACTTGTGGCTTGTGGGATGAAAAATTAATTAGTTCATGAAACAGATTTATACTCCTATGTCAATTTATCAGTTGTATTTTTTTAAATTCAGTCGACAGTAGTTAATAAATTCGATATGAATCAGTGTTCAGTCTGACATATTCCAACCAAACACTGGTTATATATTAATTTATAGAGTCCTTACGCAAAACCTCCCCGATAAATAATACACAAGTTCAGAAACGACCGGATTAATTCATCTGCTCCCTGTACGACATCACACGAACAAAACAGTGGACAACATTGGAACTCCGGCCGGGATATACAATTACGCGAGGGTTAATTAACATTTAAAAATTTAATAACGTTAATTATGCGACTTCAAACATTAAAACAAGCTTAGCACATAAACAAACCCGACGCGGTAAAGCGCCGAGACGAGTTCTGCGCACGGAACGAGGTTAAAAAATCAGAGAGACGCCGATACCGGAGCACGGCCGCACTGTTGACCCGACCGCTGCCATTCCGTTCTATTTTCATCTCGATTATTTTTTTTCATTCGAGAATCGTCATTCCAGTAATCTGTTTCGATATCGAATGGAATACGATCTTTTTATTGAATTTTTACCATTTTTTTCTTGTCTGTCTTTCGAGACTCGACCGTTGCTGTAGGGGATTCTGTTGTTATTCTCGGTATCTGCAGCCATTTGTGTTTTCATGTTGGGTTTAATGACAGAGTATTTTTTTAAACAGCACACAGAAGTCACATATATATATATATATATATATATATATATATATATATATATATACATATATATAACAGGGGGAGCTGGCAAACGAGTGACGAAAAGTGATAATAGCGGCAACATTTCAAACAACGTTAAAACTATTCCCTTGTATCCTGTCAACAATTGTATCAAGCTATTTAGTTCACGATTCAGCACGTAGAGTAAACCCGACACCACTAGAGAATACTGGCAAATGATATATATTTATACACAGAGCGCGTGTGTGTGTGTGTGTATTCTATGCGAGCACAATGAAGGTTCAATTACATGCAGATATGTTATAATTATCCTTCCACGTATCCAGATGCCGCATAAATCAGTTCTTTATGAAAACGGTGTACGCATTTCAGTACAATTACACATTTTTTTTTCCACCCGACGAGTTCATTTAGATATTAAATTACGCTCGGAACATGAACGAACATAATCGTACAGCGCTGGTCAAATAACACATTTCAAAACACCTACTATCTACATATATATATATATATATATATATATATATATATATATATATATATATATATATATATATATATATATATATATATATACATATAGATGCCTTTATGTTAAATAAAACAAGATGTGAATGATTTATAAGATTCAGAGATATGAAAAGAACGGAGTCGTCTGAAAAACTGAGGAATAAATTATAGAATTTTCACAGAACTGTATGAATAAAGAACAGTACATTCTTTTCGGATGATGATGATCATAGATGTTTTTCTTTACTTTTTTCCTTTCTAGCTTTCTTTGTATTCTAGAAGTTGTTTTTTTCTTATGAAATTTAAAAGTCTAAAATATAATTGTTGTAATTAAACTCATAGTTGAATAATTAATTACACATATGATAATAATGATTCAAAATGATTAGAATATTCTAATAAATAATGCTAAATCGATTACAGAAGAGGTTTAGTTAAAATAATTCGCGCAAAAGTCTCTTACAAGATTTTAAAACTTAAATAAATTCCTGTCTTTATGGATTTTTGAAGAGATGGAACACTTCGTGCGCAATTAGCTTTCCGAATTGTGAGGTGAAACAGAGTTCATTCGTGAAAACGTTAGCGCCGCTTCTATTAAAAAAAATACATATTTTGAAAAAATCTAAAACCTTTTCTTTGTAAAAAAACTGTATGAGTAAATCTTTGACATGCGCTCGTGAGCCTGTTTAACTAAATGACTTTGAACAGAATCAAATCTATATATCTATATATATAATATTATCTGGATTCAAATACACTTTCAAAGTGTTTGACAAAGAAATGAAAAACAATGATTTTTACACAAGAATATTGTAAGAATGTATTAGTATTAGGTTAGTAGGAAAATAATTGCGGTTCGTTTTCTGAATTCTAACCATGATTTTTATCGATGAAAATGTCATTTCATTGTGTTTGCGTTAATGTCATTTTAATGTCCATTTTTTGATCTGTATTTTAGTAAATCGACTTTGGTTTTATAATTGATTTTGCTTCAAATTGAGCGATTGAATCAAAGATGGAAAACAAGTAAATAAGAGCATTTTTTGCATATTTGAAAAATGTTAATTCAATACAGAGTATGAAAAAAAGTACGGTTTATATTTGACTGAGTCCTTTTAACTGAACGAATTTTAATAGAGTTTCAAACACAGTTCGAAAGTGTTTGACAAAGGAGTACCATAAGACAATCTACTGAAATTATTAAAAATCAAACACGTCTCATCGAACAGAACTCTTTCACGGATACAAAAAAAAAAATAATAAAAACGACAGCGTAAACCACTCGATTCGAATCGAGAGGACTCACATCGGAGAATCATCCGCAGGAGGACGACACGCGATCGTGAAGATAAACAGAAGCGGCCGCCTGGACCGTTTGCCTCGTACGAATTTTTTTTATCGCCTGTCTTTTATCAAATCTGAATAAATTTATGCGCGGTCACGCGAGAAAAAAAATGCACTCGAACCGTTTGGAAAATTTAACAGCAATGTCATGGTTATTCATATATCTTCGGCGCTTCTGTCGCGATGGCGAGTGCATCGAAATGACGAACATGGCGAATATTACAGATGATAGATGAAGTGGTTTGCGTCGATACCCATCTCATTACGTCGTAATGGAAACCGTGTCAACGGTGTCGACGACGCGCACACACACAGACCATGTTGTACGAATGAATGATTAATGAACGATCGTATCAACGTTGTTGATATGGAAATATGAGCCCCTAGCTGCAATTTTAATAATGTAGCCATTAATATATATATATATATATATATATATATATACAGAGAGAGAGAGATAGCGAGAGAAAGAGAGATTTATTATATTAGTTTCATTGTTTAATCAAAACTCTTGATGTTAAAAAAGAACTTTGTACATAAAAAATGATTTATACACTCTTGCATATTTTCAATAGGAGCTTAGGTGAAACGATGATGTGAATTTTTTTAGTCTACAAACTAGAAAATAAGTTTTCTGATAGAAAACGTTCAATAAATAATGATTGATCGATTGTGATTGTTGCTGATATGCATTAGTTGTGCATTAGGTGTAAAATTTAACCCTGTGTCTTTAAACTGAATCAATCGCAACTCTGTTTCAAATCCAAATATTCTCTCGTCATCTACTGGCAAGGACTTGTTTATATCATTGTTTCTGATGATAAAATTGATTTTGATAACGTAGTAGTTTTTAAACCAATTTAAAGGAATAATGCTGGGACACCTATAGGTACACAAATATAAACAAATTATAAAAAAGTGATCAAAAACGAGATGATCGAACACTCTCATTTCGCAAATTGTTCAATGAATCATTTTTATACTTTTTGTGAGATTGAAAAATAAAAAAAGTATTCATTCGTGTATTTTCTTAAAATATTTCACATTCATCTCGTGTTTCATAACAATGTACATCTCTATCTACAGTTTTTTTTTCGATTATTCTACGCGCACGAAAATATTTTCCATTCGAGACATGAAATAATAAATGCGTGTACTTAAAACTAGTTTTCAGCTAAAACAAATTGAAGGAACCTTTTGTAATATTATCATGATTGCACGATTTGTACAAATGTCAAGGATATAACAATACGACTACAATAACACAACTTCAATATGCAGATAAAAAATTGTACATATATATATATATATAAAGATATATATATATATATATATATATATATATATATATATATAGTGTCTCAAAATTCACTGTCAATTTTAGTAACGTATTTTTTTTAAAAAAAAATACTATCCTGGCATAAAGATATGTATTTCTGGTGCAAATTTGTAGAAAAAAAATTGATATTTAAAATTTTGTGTAATTTATAAAGCGACCTTCCACACATGTGAAGAGGTTAATCGACACAACTGCCGCATTTGGGTGGTCGAGAAATCAATTGATTTTCTTGAATGGGAAAGAGACATACCGAAAGTGAATGTTTGGCATGGTATGGCTTAGTCAAAGGTGTATGGGACTTTCTCCTTTGCAGAGGCTACGGTTACAGGAACTGTGTATCTTGGCATGCTTGAACAATTCCACAATTTTTTAGAGTTGTCATTCTGGACACAGTAGTTTTTCAAGAGGATGGAGCACCGTGCCATTATGCAATAAGTGTAGATGATTGTCTTGGTGGACACTTCCCAGGTTTCCGGATTGACTGTAAAGGAACACGACCATGGACAGAATGACAGATTATTTTGCCTGGGGTTTCATTAAGTATAAGGTGTACGCTAGTAGAAGAAATAGTTGTAACCGTACTTAGAAATAGTATTATCGATGCAGGTCAGAAAATAATACCTCAATAGCTAAAAAATGTGTTCAGAGAAACAATTTATCGCTTTGAGCTTGGTAGACACTGATGGTCACCGTGTGGATCGGGCGCTAATGACCTTATCTGTTGAAGCTTCCTAAATGCCCAATAACCAACCAACCAACATCATGTGGAGATAAATACACTAATAGCAGTAATTATTTGTGACACTAGCTTCGAAATAAATATATTTTTCATGTCTTAAACCCGTTTTTCTTCATTCGCATTCTTTTTCAAAATAGAAAATGACTTCTAAGACATCTGTATATATATATCTGTGTGTGTGTGTGTGTGTACACAAAATGTACATTTTGTATTATCCTATCGTCACTGTTAAAAAACCGTGCGAAGAGACACAAAGAAAAGACAAATTAAAATCTCTCATGTATTCTCGAACGTACAACAAAACAAAAAATGTAGCGAAAAAAAAACTTTTAACAATGTAACAAGGAATTTCAATTCACGACCGTGTTGTTCCAGTATACATAGTTTCTTAAAACCGCACATCAAACAAATACGTTCACGTTAATCTTGAATGTAAAGGTTGAGATTATTTTTGTACACAATATTTATTCTTCTCGACGATACAGTGTGTGTGAGTGTGTGTGTGTATGTGTGCATTAAAAATTTTTCAATGTACAGAAATAAGAGAAAGAGATACGTCTCTTATCATTAGAGATTTATATCTCTGAATTGTCAGAAATTCACGAGCGAACTATTTCTAATCTGATTAGAGAACTCTGACCTTAATTTCTTCAATTTTCCGAACACAATTTCCATTAATGAAACTGTCTTATTTATTTTATGCTTAAAGAACGCGATGAAGTGTTATCTGTTAAAATCTTGTATGTTGATCAAGTTTAAAATTAAATTAAGGGCTGATTATTAATTTAAGAGATATCTCTTGCGGAGGAACTTTCAGATTTTCTGAATAACCTAATGTTACATGCCCTGGAATGAAAAGCAATATTCTTACGATTGAATCTTTTACTTCTTTATATATTTATCTGTAAATGATATGAAAATATGTTGAAATCAAGTCTGAAAACAGAGAGTGATAAAGGATCTGTAATCAGTTCCACAAATGAATTAGTTTATCAGCTTATGAACAAAAAAAATTTTTTTCCGATCAAAAATATTCCATAAATCAATATTTAATCATATTTTTCGAAAAATAGTTTTCTGATTTTTCAGTAACTTGGCGCTCTGAGGATGACGGAATTGATATCGAGACGCGCATAAGAGGCAGTCGAAAATAACGAATAATCATTATTAAATATTTTTGATCGAATGATTTGGTGTTCCAATTCTGTGGAGAAAAAAAGAATTTATTTGCGAAAGTGAATTTAACCAGTGTCTTATTCCTGCTTAAGCGTTCATCTTCATCATCTCAAGAACACCAAAGAACTGAAAATCTTTCAGGATTTTACTGAAATGCGTGTAAGTGATTAAGAATGATTTATTAAACATTTTTGTCAAAAAATTTTTAATTATTGTTTGTTTGTGGAATGAAAAAAAACGATTTGCAGAAGTGATTTCAGCAAGTGTTAGAACAGTATTGTAATTAATAATCAAATTAAACAAATTAATCGCTTTAAAATATTTAGAGGAAATTGAAAATTGAAATGTTTGTTTTAGAAAAGAAAACACCAATTTGAATTTTTAAATATTTCTCATAAACTGAAATGAAAAAATTGATCGTAAGGCTACACATGAGTATCAAATATCAAAAAGAATCGAATATAAAAATACAAGTTTTCCTATTAAAAAAAAACAACCATAAATTGTATAATTAACCCCATTAAATAAATTAATTGTTTTAAAATATTCAAATGGAATTCAAAGTAAAATTATGTTTTATTAAAAAAAACACCAATTTGAATGTTTGAACGCTTCTCATAAATAAATATTACAAAAAAATTGATTAAGGCTTACACATGAATATCAAAAAGAATCAAATATGGAAATACGAGTTTTCCTCTTAAAAAAAAACAACGACAAACTGTACAATTGCCCCACTAAAGCCAATATTTGATATTCGGCCGACCGTGTACCTTTCAAAACGCTCAACCAATTATCGTTTTCCACGGAATCAAATTTAAATAATAATCGGTGTGTTTATTACGTCGAACCTCCGGTAATTGATTACCTCGTAAATCACTTTGTCAGTCTGTTGTTGCAGCTCGTACGACCTTCCAACGTAAATAGACACACATGTAACCAGATACGAGAGCAAACAAGTCGTAAAACTGTGTACACAACGAAGTTCACGCAACGAAATCTTAATGAATATTTTTCAATCGAAATCACCGTCGCGCACAACGCTGGAAAACCAATTCGAGCGCGGACGCCATAAACTGTACAAATGGATATAGTACGTAGTGTATAGCCGCTACCTTAACATGTAAATACACTGAACAAACGACGAATTAACAACCGGAAATAGATCAGCGCACAGGGGCACCGCGTTCGGCGAACAATGGCGGGGCGCGGTCGACAAAGACCTTCCCACGCCGATATTCAAATCATCGAGCGAAATGCGGAGCAGCGACGGAGTCCAATCTACAGATGACAGCTTGATTGTGCTTCGAGTTTAAATTCTCATATTGTCTTGCAGACGGTCGTGCTGTGAGACGGTGCAACGATCCGCGGCGCGGAGCTCGGCGGCTTTATGGGCCACCGTAAAGACGACGTCGGTCGAACTCGACGGGTTTTAAGCGTTTCGAGAATCGCATCGTAAAAAAATCGCACGGCACAGTCGAAAATAATATCATATCGGGGAGACGTGTTTTTCTGCCAAACATAAAGAGACTGATGCGAGATGAAAGAAACTTAATATCATCAGCGAACTTCCATCGACAATTTTCACTCTAATTGATATAAAAACGGGGTTTACGGCTCGTCACGCGAACAGCTCAGCAGAATTTCTACAAAAATTGTAATTTTCCGTGAAATATTCAATCGTAAGAATATTATATTTCATTCCAGGTCTTTTAATATCAGATTAATCAGACAATCTGATACTTTCTCCCCAGGAGACCTCTCTTACATTAATAAGCAACAAATAATTTAACTCTAAACCCGATTAACACACGAGATTTTAACAGATAACACTTCAACGCGTTCTTTGAGTATTAGGTTGGTAGAAAAATAATTGCGGTTTTTGTCTTTTGAATCCCGACCTTAATTTTTTCCAATGAACGTGTCATTTCATCGTGTTCATGTTAATATCATTTTAAAGTACATTTTTCGGTCTGTGTTTTGATAACATCGACTTTGGTTTTATTATTAATTTTGCGTCAAACTGAGCGATTGAATTAAGGATGGAAAAAAGCAAATAACAGGATTTTTTCGTATGGGTTAAAAACGGGTGGTAAAGCAGCAGAAACTGGTCGTAAATTAAATGACACTTTTGGACGCCTGCAGTAACTTTTCACCTGGATTTTCTGTGTATTATTCCATATTCAGCTCTGTCGATCCTCGTCCTTTTGAATCGGTTGTCCGTTTTACACTCTACTAGATTCGGTACAAATACCATCCTTTGGTAGGTGTTAAGAAATTCTCTTTAAAGTACATTTGTAAAGTGTTTTCTACATCTCTATTAAGATGATACTAGTGCAGTAGTTGTAGAGAACAGACAACTTAGCTGATTCAAAAGATCAACAGGACAAAATATTAAAACTATACAATTATAATTATTTTTTTTTACCTTGCAGATAAAGAACTGAACATTTTCAATCTAATTCGAGCTGTTCTTTTGATATGTGACTATAGGACAGATCTGTTCTTGAACCAAACAGTTCAAAAGCGTGTTTCGTAAATATGATTAAAGTCCGGAACACCGTCGGCACTGTTGACGAAAATACAAAAACGATCCGCTGCTTTGACAAAACAACAAACTGCTCTGCAGTAACGCTGACCGTTCGCTCCTCTGTATCAATGTAAACAGAAATTAAACCAGAAATCTGTTCTGTCCACACACACACATACACGAGCGGACGCCAAGAAAATATCTCCGGTCCGTTTCGTTCGCACCACTCGAAACGGCGCTCCTCCGCTCCGCTCCTCCGCAACACAACGACCTGTCCGTTCTTCTTCTCCGGTTTCATTCAGTTCCGTCCCTTATCTGCTGTTCAAACGCCGCACTCGTTTTATCTCAGACGACCCATCTATGTGTTAAATCATTTCAACATTAATCTTTACATACCGCACACTCTATTATTTACATGCGTCGGCCCGTGTGGGCTTTACGCGCGCACGTCACTGTGTTTTAGTTGCGGAATTAGGCCACTTGGACACTTTATGAAATGCTTTATGACGTGTTTTACGCTAATTCCATAATGGATATTGTGTAACGAAATATTTTAACGCGAACACAGTGAAACTCTAATGCTGCTTGATGTGACAGATATTGTGCTATGTTCTCTCTAAATATACAGCACAACACACAGACGTACGTCTGCACGACCATGCGCGCGCACACACACACATGCATAAATACATATACATAAATATTTACTTAAGTGGAATATAGAGCTTTTGTATTTTATTGGTATAATTATCATAATGTTTCAACTACAAGTGCTGTAATAGAATGAATTAAGGTAGTTGTTTCAGACTGGCAAGTTCTCTCGATGCGCATACACATACAAGGAGACAGTGAACAGTTTAATGGTTTGGCATGAAACGAACGCACATTCGAAATTATCTACTGAGATTCACTTAAAGCACAGGACGGGGGGCGAAAAGAACGAAGTGGTTTGAATAGATAATATTTTTTTTGGTTTAAACGTTTTCTTTTCCCTTTTTTCAGTATTTTATTAATAAAACTTGTGGAATTTGTCATCGGAAGGTACACTACGTCATACAGGAAGGTCTACTACGTATATTTTTTTCATGTGTAATCAGAAAAAAATCCTCAATCTTATACTATATTTTGAAAAATAAAAAAAGGTGAAAATATTAAAAAAAATATTAAATAATTAATGTTTAAAACTCCTTCGTTCTTTTTGCACCACCGCTGTATTAATTGTACCAGCATTGTCAAACGATTTTTTTAATATTAATATATATATATATATATATATATATATATGTATATATATATATATGTGTGTGTGTGTGTGTACAACAAAGAACAAAAAAAAACTATTATATAAATAAAACAAAAATATGTATGTATTGGAAAATTAACAGAATCATAGAACTTTTTGCCAGATTTTTTATCGGCATATCTCTTATTGCATCCTCATAAGATAAAGATCCAGTTATGTCTACTGAATTAGAGAAAATGGAAAGAAAATTTAATCTTTCCTCGCGAATGTCAAATTTAAATGTATTTTTGATTGACGATAATTCGGGAAAATCCCCTCGGCTACATAACTTGTAATAGGTAAGAAAAATAGTTGTCAGATTTAGGAAAATATTAATCATTTGCTTCTGACATGTTTCATTTATTTGTACAGCGATTTTTTTTTAATTTTTCGTTCATTATCCGGCTCCATACAAAAAGCTTAAGCTTCATCAGTTTCCATATAGATCCGTCCCTGTCGTTGGATTATAATTTCAGACTGTAGAGGTATAGAGAAATCTGTCAATCGAGTTACAGAACAAAATTCGTTTATGAAACATAACATAGCCGTCAGACTTGTATTTCGAAAATTATCTAGAAAAATCTCATCCAATTTCCAATACACAATACATACAGATGCGGAGATGTTTTATCGAAAATAAAAAAAAAACAGCTATTTATTTGTTTAGTGAACGAACGATGTCACCAAATTTGATCTGTATAGAGAACATTTCCACTTTTGAACCGAGCCTGCGATACAATCGACCGCATTTACTAGAACATGAATAGAGCAACGAGTAATCACTAAATCCGTATTCGAAAACCGTAACACAATGTACAGAAGAACGCGCATCGATTATTATTATTTTTTTTTTATTTTCAAGTGCTCGGTTCGTCGGTAGCGACATATTAACATCTCTGTGTAGTCAGAAATGTGTACACGCACATGTTAGTAGCGGAGATTCAGTCAATACATTCAATTTATATTTATAAGCCGTGTGTTTATCATAGATACGAATCGAGTATTATTGTTATTAATACATACCCGAACCTATGCTACTCGCGCAGAGAGCGAAAAAAAAACATGTTATGTTTTTTCACGTGTGTTTACTTACGGAATACCTACGGATTTTCGTATGTAAATGAAGACATTAATTATCGTTTCGGTTCGAGATTTAATCTCGTTTACATTGACCAGATGTATGTCTAATATGAGGTGTTTTTTTTTCTTATTCCCTGTTCGTATTACAATCTCGACAGAAATGTTTTTTTTTTTTTGTTTATTTCTATACTTCTCGTTATTCACGTGTATTGTCTTCGGATAAATGTTCTGTGAGTTATCTGTTTGTGAAGTTCTTTTTTCACACACACACAGACAAAGTCTTCCGCAAAATAAGTTTATGTTTATGAGTTTTCTGCAACATTTCGTTCGATTATAATTTAAAGTTTCGAGCATCTTTCGATTCCATTACTCTGTTTTATGTTACATTGAATTTCTATTATATAAAAAATAACCTATGAATTTTTTTATATATTTTGGTTTCTATTGAATTATACACATTCTGACTTAGTTTTTACTTTAATGAATAATGTATATATATATATATATATATATATAGAGAGAGAGAGAGAGAGAGAGAAATGCCGTTCATTGCGTTTGTCTTCCCGAAGAAAATTGAAACAAAAAAGGAACAGAAATAGAAGAAGTTCCGAAGTATGTATATCTAGACCAGCTTATCAACAAGGATCGTTCACTGAAAAAGTAAACAGGAGAATAAAAATGAAATAGAGCTAATTTGGACGAAACAGATAAAAGTAGATAAAACAGAAAGAAAATTTAATATTTCCTCGCGAATGTCAGATTTAAATTTATTTTTGATTAAAGATAATTCGGAAAAAATCCCCTCGGCAACGCAACTTGTAACAGATGAAGTCATGTACATTTTTAAAATACTGATTACTATTGGATGTTGAAGAGGGATGTTCCAGATGCCAAACATACAAGGAAATCAACAACTCTCACATGTTAGTTAAGCTGAATAGTGTCATGCATGTATGTAAATATACACATTTCTTTCACACTTTCCATGTCACAAACAAACCGTAGGTGATTGGAGAAAAACTGCTTACATATTTGAATTCAGTGAAACGTTCTATTAGGATAATATATTTTTCCTCGTGCGTCAAACATTTTTTTTAAATTTTGTTCCCTATTGTAATTGGTCATTTATCATTTATGACTGTTGTTTATGAGGATTTGGATGGCGATTTCATCGTTTTCATAACGTTAAAAAATAGAAAAATCTGAAGAGTAGAAGTATTATTAATCATTTTGTGTTTGCTTTGAATTTTTTTTAGAAAAAAATGTGTTCGTTCTAATAAAATTGGGGTATAACATATTTTTATGTTCAATTCATTTCAGAAATAGTCAAAACCGACCACACACACACACACACAACACGTCCGTTCTGAAGTATAGAAAAATATTTCCGTATCGTGTATTTATCGGTTTACTGAACTGCGAACAAGCGTCGATAAGAATACGAGCGAGAATAGACCGCAATGGAAGGAACGGTCGCCGTTGTGTAGATCATTGCCGCGCTACAGGAAACGAATCCAATATTTCTGCGCGATTGTCTGGCCGCAACGGCGATGTGCGCCGTTTAATAATATTGTGAAATGTCAAGCGTACAAACGACGATACACGACGCTTGGCATTTTATCAAATGTTAAACGACGGCGGCCACTCGTCTTCTACTTGTACCGCGTCGACTTTATAAACTCCGCGGACCTGTCTGTTTTTTAACAGTGCGGCGTACGCTACGAACAGGAAAGAAATGTAATTTCCTTTCAGAGATACCGACCGACGGTCAACCGACGCTCAAGTTCCGTACGTGAAAAAGTATCATAGCGGCAATTTATTTCATTTGATGTAGGTTTCGGTGTACAAATGTACTCGTGTAATATGGTGATTTATATGTGGAGATAATAGTATTACGGTGTGTATTTCCACTTCGAGTCGACACGGACTAATTAATGGACGTGTATTAAAAACATAATACAATATTAATTATTTAGTGCCTCGTATATGTACATGTATGTATGTATGTATATATATATATATATATATATATATATATATATATATATATATATATATATATATATACACACAATGGCGGTTTAAAGAGTAACTTGGTTCGATACTAGAGAGCCGACAGCTTCGTTTTCAAAGTGCACTTCATTTTTCACTTTCACTCAGTTGAGATGCTTATTATCTCTGCTATCTCACTCTCTTTCACTCACCGATCTGACAAAATCATATCGTGGATTTTATCAACGATTTCTGGCGTGTCAGCTGTTCTTGTGTCTCTTGAGCGTGGTGCATGTTGTGCCACGTTTAAATTCATTCATTCAAAGTCGAACAGTTTCGTAGGAAGTACAAGATTCATCCAATACAGGAAATATCCTTGCATAGATTTGTTTCGCTGTTTTCCCTTCCAAAACAGAAACTGAATCACTCCGATTTTATCCATTTTTCACTTCCGCTCGAAACGCTCGTGTTGAAACGACTGTCGAACGAAGACTTGATGGCCGAACGACTTGCAACCTCAAACGCGTTACTAAAACGGACGGAACTGTATGAAAACATATACAGCTGTCCTACTCACCCTCGACGAGTACACGATTTAAGTTACTCTTCAAACCGTCCGCTTATATTCATTATGTATTTGATATGAAAGTAAACTTGAAACGAGTCAAAACTCGATTTCCAGTTAGCAATTACCTACAAAACAAACAATAAAGTGCTGAAAGATATTCAAAGTACGAAAAGCCTTTATGTTTTATTTAATTTGAAATTCGATACGACGTCCTGTTTCGTCAGAACGCGAGAACGGGAATAGAAAAAAGGAATAAATAAAATATTTGCAACATTGAATATCAAACGAAATATTACCAGCATGTAAATCTTCCGCACAGTAACTTTCGATAATGTCAAATTTCCGTTTCTGATAGAAGCAAACTTTTTCTCGTATATATATATATATATATATATATATATATATATATATATATATATATATATATATATGTATGTATGTACAGGGAAAGAACATGAGGATAAATACACACACACGTTTATATATATATATATATATATATACTTCATGTATTGTGAATATTGCGATATCATCGAAAAACTATTCAATGTTTTCATACGGTTGAAATGGTATGAGGATTTGGATATTTAGGGGAAGATGTATGGTTTGAATAGGGTGATTTTTTTTTTAAATATGAAAATATCAATTAAAAAAAATACAATGCTTTCAGTTCTGGTTTGAGTAGTCAGTGCAGTATTTATAAAAATTTCTACACGTCGAACTGTTCTATGAATGTTGGAAAGTCTGCTAGAAAATTTGTTTCAAATCTCAATTAAACGGGAGTGGTTGAGGTTGTAGCACAGGGAACCGGAATCGAAATCAGAGTTGTACTGTCATCTACCATAACAATTAAAAAAGAAAACGAGTTCGGTTTAAACATCCCTGGTTCGTTTCCAAGACACAATAAGGAAGTTTGACACTGTAATCTTCGACTGTTGGTTTGTAGATGAAATCAAAAGATTCAGAAATAATTAAAATTGATTGATAATTATGTGCTATAAAGTGAGATCATGTTTTTTTCGACCGAATGGTTATAACACTGATTTTGTTCAAACAGATCTTAATCGCTTGCAAGGAAATAACAACTGATCTATACAAAAAGAAAGAAAATACTTGCTGAACACGCAATAATAGAATTAAAGGACAAAGATTTTCGTTTCTCTTTAATAGATTTTTAAATCTTAAAAACAAGCGAATTATGATGAATGTTAATTTTTAATTTCAGTATCTTTTTTCCTGATAAAATATTTACCAGTAATATAAAATTCCGACTGACCTTTCAGTGTCCTGTTTTTTTTTTCATTTTTTATATTAAATCCGCCTCTCGTATTGAATTAAAAATGTTCGTTGTTTAATTTAATCTCAGTGCAGTATAGAAAAAAAATTAAGAGGAGAAAAAAACATTAAAACAATCCGAATAAAAAAATACCGAGAGGATTCGCTCGAATTCCATCCGTACATGCGGCACGTGTCAAGATTTCCGTTCAGGGATTTCGATCACGGGACCCGTTTATATACTCTGTATAAACTGTACTCGAGGCGTACCTTTTTCGGCCGTTTCGGAAATATATATAGGAGGTAGCTGATGTAGTACTAGTACAGTTGGTTTTACAAGTACTGTTTTACTATTTGGAACGGCATACTGGCTGATAGTTGTACCTGTACGTCCCGCTTGCCCATCATTGATAATTCAGAGTACGGTCAGACTAAGTAAGCGTTAAGCGACGACGCTCACCACGGATGTCATAAAAAGATCGTAAATGTACGAGTTCACATTAGACTGGCCGTTTCCGGTACTGAACGATAAGTGCTAAAGTACAGAGTTTGTGTCTGCTGTGACGTTCACGAATGTTTATGTGCGCGGCCGTCAGTTTACATGATGTCTTTACGGTGAGTAGATGTAGAAATTGTCGGTTTACGGAGATGGAATCGAAAGTACGGGATCACGTTTACGGTACAGTGCTTCTCCTGCTAATTTAAATACGTTGGAATGGCACAAGTTGAAATCACATTGCAACGAGAGCACCGACAAGTTTATAATTGATCACACTGGATGCTGTTTCCACAAATTAACTCATTTTCCTCTCACGATACGATTTTCTGGTTAGAAATGTTCGATAAATCATTATTGACTGTTACTTATGCTTATTTCGATACAGATCCATCATGTTCAGAGAGCCAAGGTATAGAAAAATCTATAGGGAGAGATTTTTCTGAACCCTATCGATCGGAAATTGATGGCATCGTCATCGAAATGCATATAAATAATTAATTATTGAATAATTTGATCAGAAAAGCAATTAATGGTTTGCAAGGTGAAAAAATTTAATTGTGAAAAAAGACAAGGTGTTTTTAATATAGAGTTGTGTGGAGAAGTTCAGGTTCATAAACACTCAAAGAAACACTCGTACAAAAATCTTTGATCAAAATAATATCTTATTATTTAAATACGATATTTCATAAGAAGTTTGTTCTTGAAGATATGAATGTTAACTGAGATAATAAATTGAAAATTAATTGAAGTGTTCAGAGGCAAGAATTTGAGTACACTCTTCATAATATCGAAGAAAAATTAAGTCAATCATTTTTTCAATTCATAGAAGTATTGTTCATGATTTTTTTTTCTTTTTTTTTTTTGAAATAAATTTATTATTCATATCTTGACCCGTTTCTTTTAATTCCCATTAACTTTCAAAATAAACAGTGACTTTTGAGATAAGTTGTATTTCTATTGACTATGAAAACTAAGTAATAATAATCAAAAAAGTGTTTTAGTACGGAAACGTGTTTTAATTTTCTATCTTTCTGTTTGAAAGATAGAAAATATAAAAAACATTTTTAATAGTTTAAGATACATGAACGATGTTGCTTTTAAACTGATAAAATAGACTATTTTATAAATTCACCTAATGAGAATTGTATGAAAATCGCTTTAGACTGTTCTGGTTCGAGTAGAATTGAAATCTTTTATAAGATTGACCGAACATGTTAGTTCCGTACAACGAAAAGCGTAAGATGTGACTTGTTAATTTGAAAAGAAGCTCCGAGAAATCCACTAGGATTGAAAATGAAAACCGTGTACGGTTTAGTGGCGGACGATCCGATCGAATATACGAAACAATCTCCGCCGAGACGCCGATAGGTCATCGTAGAGAGAACCGAAAGTGAAAGCGACGACGACAAAAAAAAACAATAAACAATTTAAATGCATGTTCTGTGATCCGACACTCCCCTATTTAAAAGTTCGTACGTCGTTCCGAACGACAGCTACTACTACCCAGTTATCTTTTTCGTACTTCGTTCCAAACAGCTTGTACACCGTCGTCGCAAGAAGTTTTATGTAAGTTGGTACTCAAAGAAGTGCATGAGTACGATGATACACACTTGACTGACTTGCCGTCTCCGAGATATTATTAGTTTGTACATTTTTTTTCTCTCCTGCCGAATGGAAAACTTTTCCAATAAAATGAACACCGATCTCTCCGTACCCTTACATATATATATATATATATATATATATATATATATATATATATATATATATATATATATATATATATTGTGGTGTAGTTTAACGAATCGATTTTTCAGAAAACACCAACTGTAAATATACTGGCAAATTGGAAAAATATGATTCTGAGAAAATGCCTGAAAGTATTTAAATGTACGCTATGTGTTTTTTTCCATGCCGTCGGTCTGAGGTGGAGGTACTCACTAGACGGTCTTTTCTTCGAGGAGAAAAAAAGGTTGTTATCGTTAACCGCCAGTGTTCACTTTCTAATTGTTTCAGGTTACATTTTTTCTGTCTCATTAATTAAATGGAATTTAATTATTTGCAGGAATTTGAATATGTTCCGAACGCGAAATTAAATTTCGCATAACCAGAATAATTAGTTTCCTTTTTCACTCACACAAACCCGTACATACATTTATATTAATTTTTAAATTAATATTTGAACGAGTAAGTGTGTTCGGTGTAGAAATGAAAATTATGTCGTTTGAAACAACTTCTGTGTAATTTTATAATTTTTATATGTTTTTATTTCTGTCTGGTAGTGACATTCGTTTGAAACACAAACGTGGGGTTTTTTTAAGAACGGGGTTTCTTTCTTCTCAATTATTGAAAAAATATTTTTTATAGTTATAATTTTTTAGAATTGATTCTAAATTTATTTTCAAAAATGATCTTTCTTTTTCTATTAATCACAAATCTTTTTTTTTTCAACATAATGTTCAATAGTTGATTGCTGGTATTTTTTTTTTGTTTATTCGCATTATTCAATCATCCTCAAGAGTGTTAAAGTATAGAAAACGTACCTCATTGCTTTAAAGATTACAGCATCGCCATAGAAATGTACAGAAGATACGATCGTAAAAAATAATTGAAATTATTCTTTCTGTGTGATTGGTGAAGAATAAAAATTCGTCTGAAAAATATTTGTTTCACTTTAAACAAATATTTATAATAGTTCGAGTTTTTATAATCTACGAAGCCTCGATTATTCATAAAATCAAGAGTAAGAGAACAAAATAGTGAAACCTAGTATATACGAAAATAGTAAAAACAGTAATGTCGAAATGAGATTCGTCACTCATGATAAAATTTTCAAAAAAATTATGGTCGTCAATATTGAGCTGTAACATCTAATTAGTCCATTCTCGATGACTTTAAACTTTCCATAATGAACTGCCTGCATGCGAACTACAACTCTATCAAATTAAAACTGCCAGCTACATAACAAACAAAAATGGTTGCAAAACAAAATCGGCCGAAGTTCAATCAAACATCCTACAGTAACCAGTTCTGATTTTTTTGCAAACAGTTGATGATTATTTTCGAGTGACAATTCTAATACTGACTCTAGGCTTTCGCTTCATATTTGCTCTAAATTAAAACGAATCAATTTACATGTCCATTCGAAACTGGAAACTAGATTCGAAATTATGACCCACTGGGCATCAATCCATCTTGTTTACTATTCGGCTTTGACCGATTTCTCATATTTCATATTCGATTCGAACAATGTGTGTCCTATATTGTATCCTCGCATATAATATCTGATTTCTATCACAAATGAATTTGTTTTTATTCTCTTTATTACTCTGTAAGTTTATTCAATTAAACAGACCTTTGAGAAAAATCTGCTGAGATATGTTTATAAAATATTTTTTTAAGAAAAAAACTATATTTTTCCATTAAATAAACGCTGTTTTATTATAAAATATGAGCATATTTTCGATTTTACAATTTTTTGAAAAATCTAATTTTCAGAAAAATGTCTTTATCTGTATAAAAAATGAATTTTTGTATATTTAAATCGAATTTTCACAGAAAACATTTATTTTTGTTCCAAATTAACAGTTCATGCTGAAAAAAGTTCATATTTCCAATTTTCATTTTTTGGCTCAAAAATGACCACGACCTAGAGTATGCAAAATTTGATGAAAAATCGAAAATTTTAAAAAGCAAAAAATCAATCCAAAAATCATTAATACCCTTTAATAATGATTAATCGTCGACGAAAATACATTTTTTAAGAATGATTGGCTGAAATTTATTCAAAATTCGGCCATTTTTTCAGATATTGTATTTTTGTCCAAAAATGTAAGTTTATCCAATTAAACAGACTTTTGAGAAAAATCTGCAGAGGTATGTTTATAAAATATTTTTTTTATGAAAGTAAATATATTTTTCGATTGGATAAACGCTGTTTTATAATTAAATATGAGCAAAATTCGATTTTACAATTTTTTGAAAAATCTAATTTTCAGAAAAATGTCTTTATCTGTATAAAAAATGAATTTTTGTATATTTAAATCGAATTTTCACAGAAAACATTTATTTTTGTTCCAAATTAACAGTTCATGCTGAAAAAAGTTCATATTTCCAATTTTCATTTTTTAGCTCAAAAATGACCACGACCTAGAGTATGCAAAATTTGATGAAAAATCGAAAATTTTAAAAATCAAAAAATCGATCCAAAAATCATTAATATCGCTTAATAATGATAAATCGTCGACGAAAATACATTTTTTAAGAATAATTGACTGAACTTTACTCAAAAATCGGCCTTTTTTTCATATATTGTATTTTTGTCCAAAAATGTAAGTTTATCCAATTAAACAGACTTTTGAGAAAAATCTGCAGAGGTATGTTTATAAAATATTTTTTTTATGAAAGTAAATATATTTTTCGATTGGATAAACGCTGTTTTATAATTAAATATGAGCAAAATTCGATTTTACAATTTTTTGAAAAATCTAATTTTCAGAAAAATGTCTTTATCTGTATAAAAAATGAATTTTTGTATATTTGAATCGAATTTTCACAGAAAACATTTATTTTTGTTCCAAATTAACAGTTCATGCTGAAAAAAGTTTATATTTCCAATTTTCATTTTTTGGCTCAAAAATGACCACGACCTAGAGTATGCAAAATTTGATGAAAAATCGAAAATTTTAAAAATCAAAAAATCGATCCAAAAATCATTAATACCCTTTAATAATGATTAATCGTCGACGAAAATACATTTCTTAAGAATGATTGGCTGAAATTTATTCAAAATTCGGCCATTTTTTCAGATATTGTATTTTTGTCCAAAAATGTAAGTTTATCCAATTAAACAGACTTTTGAGAAAAATCTGCAGAGGTATGTTTATAAAATATTTTTTTTATGAAAATAAATACATTTTTCCATTAAATAAACGCTTTTTTATAATAAAGTAAGAGCACATTTTCGATTTTACAATTTTTTGAGGAATCTCATTTTCATAAAAATATCTTTATCTCTATAAAAAATGAATTTTTGTATATTTAAATTGAATTTTCACAGAAAACATTTATTTTTGTTCCAAATTAACAGTTTATGTTGAAAAAAGTTCATATTTCCAATTTTCATTTTTTGGCCCAAAAATGATCACGACCTAGAGTATGCAAAATTTGATGAAAAATCGAAAATTTTTAAAAATCAAAAAATTCAATTCAAAAATCATTAATACCGCTTAATAATGACAAATCATCGACGAAAATACATTTTTTTAGAATAATAGCTGAAATCTATTAAAAAATCTGGCTTTATTCAAATATTGAGTTTTTATCTAAAAAAGTAACTTTATTGAATTAAACAGATTTTTGAAAAAAATCTGCAAGAATATGTTAATAAAATAGTTTTTTAAAAAAGAAATATATTTTTTCTGTTAAATAACTACTATTTTACAATACAATATGAGCGATTTTTATTTTTACAATTTCTTTAAGAGTGTCATAGTACTAGAAATACATTATTATTCGGCACAGATTGAACAACCCCCATTTAATATAAATATATTAAATGGGGGTTCAAAAATAATGAAACTTCAGAGCCCACTGGCGTACAGATCCGTCTCTGATTAATAATAATTGTAAATGCCATTCTTTGTGACAGTACCTGACCATTCATTGTCCATTCTGTGCCGAATAATTATGTATTTCCAATATTAAATTCGCATTCCTTGATATAAAAATAGCTGCGATCGTCAGCGGATTCTTTTTCATACAATAGTTAATTTATGATATGATTAAATATTTTACTTATGACTTATGTGAAGATGACGTCATTTGCAAGTGAAAAAAGACACACATTTACTTAAAACAAATCGGAAAAAAACTATTCGTAAAAGGCTGTTGTGGCGAATTACCAAGCATTGTTTCGGTTTCATTAATTCTAATTAGCCGTTTTAAACTTCTCGCGAAGGCAACGTTTTTCCTTCACAATGCCAAGGCAAAAACTAGACAGTTTCACTCCGTACAACAATACTTCTCGTCCAAGACCTCGCCGCTACACAATCCACTACATTTACAATGTCCGTGAGTGTTGCGAAACTCCGTGTACCTAAATTTATATGTACCGAGGCTATAAATAGACGGACGTGTCTCATGTATACAAAATGCGGAACGTCGTGCGCTTCCGAGAAAATATGTAAAATAGATGCCATCGAACAAAGAGCCATCCGTACACATGTCGAAAACAAATAAATAAGCGTTACGTGTCCAGACGTACACATCAGCTGTAATGTGATTTTAAATCGACCATTAAATGCGTTTTAGAAATTAACATAATCTCACAGATATTCCCACACGCCGTGCGTGCGTGCGTGCGACGGACTGTACGGCGCGAATGAATAAATAATTTTTTTTTATTTTTCTTTTGTGAGAAGAGAACGAACGTCGACGCGCATCGATTCCTATCGAACGCGCGTCTCGAAATCTGTTATTTCCAATTCGCCACGCGTTATTACTGATTTATGGACATATTTGTTCACACATCGCGCTGATAACGACGTCGTCCCGCGCGACGAAGACTGACGAACGACGGTCGTCGTGCGGGAATATAGTCGCGTCTCTCTCCGTCGAGACACGGTGACGAATTCCATACGTTTAGGGACAATTTAACGCATCTCACGGGTCATTGCACGCACTGTACGGACCCGATTATCGTGTCAGTAATTCGGGCAAAACAGAAGCTGTATGTTTAGAGTATTATTATGTTAACAAGCCTGTACGTACTTCGCTATAAACATGCTCCGGGCGGGGTATTTATCGATATCAATTATGTGCGGTGCTGTTTTTCTAACAAGCAACAAATCAATTGGAAAAAAACGTTCTTTTTCTACAGTAAACACCGGAATTCTATCTAAAGATGACGGTATCGCTTTCGAAATGCTTCAGTTCTGACACAGTGGCTAAATTAACTTTCACAAATGGGCTACTCTTATACCCCACGATCTAAAATTTTTTTCATGGTTAATATCGTTCAATAAAGTATTATGATATCAGAAAAATCTTTTTCTAGACACAGAAAACATTTTTCTGTACCTTGGAGCTTTGAAGATGATGGAATCGCTATTGAAATGATTCAGTTTACACATTGTGCCTAAATTAACTTTCACAAATGAATTATTTTCACATGCCCTAATCTAAAAAAAACTTTTCAGTCTTCTGATGAAAGTAATGATGAGGTTGAAGAAGATAATGAAGATGCAGTTTTACATACAAGGACACAGAAAAGAATATCAGTGATTTCAGTGTCTTCTGATGGAAGTAGTGATGGGGATGAAGAAGGTAAAGAAGGTAATGAACTCGATAAAGAATTTAAAGAAGATTGAAATGTACAACCGAATATGAGAGGTGAAGAGCGAGCATCGTTTAAATTTACTGCTCATCCTGGCCCAAACTTCACTATTTCCCATCCGTCAAAAACCAAATAGGTGTTCTGTATGGAAAATTTTTTAGATGACTTACTGAACATAATAGTGGACAAAATTAATTTATATGCTGAGAAATATTTGGAAACTCGCCTGAATTTGAAACAATATTTAAGATTAAGAAATGGATGCCAACAAACAGTAATTACATACGAATTGTGAATTACTTACCAATAAAATTAAAAATTTTTCAGAGACCACCAAAAAAATTTTTCATTTTGTTATAATTTAACTCAATCTTACAGCAAGTGCATTTACTGTGTTTTCGTCGAGTATACTCGTCATCGCCTAGAAATAATTGATCACACCGGTGCGCATTCTCAAAATAAAACAAAACGTTTAAGGAGTTTAAAGTCATCAGATTTGTCTGTATTTAGGCGTTTTAATTTAACGAGCACTCCTAACAAGAAAAATCTTGTGTGGTCTGTGGATGCAAAGTATGAATCAAACGTGTTAGAAATTAAACGGTTGGTAAAAAATGAAACGTTGCTACAGCCGCATCGACCGTGATCCTAACAAGTACATCCAGCGTCGTTCATTCATATTCAAGCTGCGCGGCAACTGACAAAATATTAATTTTGTAAGTCTATCGTACGCGCTGAATTTCAATCGTTCCTCAGATGACACACAACATCTATTTTTACGATTTACTCATACGAGCAGTCTAAGTGGCGTACACGTCGAATATAGATAGATGTGCGGGCACGATATGAATACCCGTAATTCAAGTGGTTGTTACGAATGCACCGCGTCGAGCGACGACGACAGATCCGCGTCTCGCGCAAATCGTAGGCACGTCGTCCGAATGCGAAAAAGTGTCCGAAAACATTACGGCCGTCCGTCAATTATATCCCGGACACGAAACAACGGGGTATATACGTCGTCGTCAACCGTCAACACCGGAATTAATTAAGGTAACAGCAGCTCGCCAGCTGAAATAACTCTGACAAACTTGATATTTCCTGAGTATAAATGCTAATACACTGTCTGTATTCGTTACGGTAATTAGAGACGGGTCGAGATAACATTCATCCGCGTGACCCATAAAAAGTTTCGCCTCGACTTTGGGGAAACGCATGACGGGAATGAGTGGGACGAACGGACGTCACGAAAGCACGCACGCATACTTGTACCAAGTGTTGGTATAAAGTTCCCGGAATCTCCAGGTGGAAATTATATCTATCTATTTATTTATATATATATATATATATATATATATATATATAATATTACTGTGTATAATTTTTGTACTGAGTGCATTTTATACATAAGTATTTTGAATATATATTAATCAAATCAGAATTTCAAATTGTCTTCCTTAAAATGTATACAGTTTTACTAGACAGTGTAAGAAACGTTTTATTAATAGAGAATAGAAAAGAAAATATTTATTAAGTTTCTTTTCTTTTATATTTAATTTAATAAAATATTTAAAGCGAAAAAATAACAAAGAAATTTTATTAGTTTTTCACTATGAAAAACTTTCTTTTTCTTGTTTAGAAAAAAATCATAAATAAAATATATGTTTGAGAAAATCATATGGATCGATATGCATCTAACAAGGGGAGGATACGATCTCGGAAATTGAGTTTGGGATCAAACTTCGTCTATTGGTAGGGCACCCCAAAGGTATTAACCTAGTAACATACTAGTTCGTTCGCACTACCCAGCCATTTTCAAGAAGAAAGGCTCCAAAGTTTCCGCATCGGCTAATGAGAGAAAGATTTCTACCCGTTATCAACTAGTTTGATAGCGTTCATTCAAACTCGTGATCAATTTCATTATAATATACGCTGAGACATTGAACAAAATCCATTTCGAGTTTTTTCAGTAATTTATTTGATTTATTTTGAGAATAAACAAACATTGAGTCTTAAGAAGCATTCATTATGACTTTATTAAACATTTATGACAGATTGTTCAATCCCGAATTCAAACTCGTGATCAATTTAGTTACAATATATGCAGAGACATTGAATAAAAATACCTTTTTAAATACCTTTCATAGAAATTTTAAAATATATTAGTGAAATCTAAATCCTTTATTGTAGTTTTAACGGTACACGTTATATATATATTTATATATATATATATACATATATATATATATATATATATATATATATATATATGTGTGTGTGTGTGTGTATATGAAGCACATTAGAGCATAGACACACACACACACACACACACCGCCCGCGCTGGTAACATCCAGCTTCTGTTTGTGTAGGTGTGTGTATTCAAGGAAAATTAAATTTACATACATTAAATGCTCGTTGCGATTCATCTCTGATTTTAAACATTTGAGGTCATTTTCATAATAGTTAATTGGATGCTGGCACGAAAGACGTGTCGGTGCATTGTTTCAGAACGGCACGGAGGACGTTTCGTCGCGATATCGCTCGATCTGTACGGTTTTTTCCAGCACTTTTCTTTCTTCTCATTCCCATTCATTAATTAGTTATTCGTGCATGAAGAAGGATCCGGCGATAAGAATACATATGAGCATTTGCATTTTAATTTATATATATTTTAACGGATTCCATTAGCGATCCGACGACTATCACACCACATGTATCTCAGATCTGGATACATGTTTGTGCCGTTATTTGAATATGATTTGGTGTTACATGAGGAGCTACGAAAGTGACGACCTTCGAATCGAAAATCAACAAGAGATACTATCGAGAAAAACATGTTCACTGTCGTTCTTATCCGACTGACGAACTGAAGATAATCGTTGGAAATGTTGAAAGATGTAGTTTTTTGTTTAATTACCATAATAGTGTGATGTGTATATTTGCATTTATTCATATAAACGTTGATATAAAAACGAAATTGAATTTAATTCAAGGACTAGTAACAGGATTTGAATCTTATATAAGTAAAGAAAAGAGTGTTTTAAATGAAGATTGGATCTAAATGAATTATAAACGAATTTCGATTTAGAAATCAGAATTTTTGTTAAATAAAAAAACATTCCTCAGATATGTATATATGTATGCATTTGTATATTGAAAACGATTGTAAAAAAAATATCTCAACAGGAATGAAAATAATTATTACACATATTTATTCAATCTGCCAGGTTAGAAAGTAAAAACGAACTGATTTAAGAAAAATATGATAACCTTTACATCGATTTTCATAACTGAAGGTCTGTCAAATCTTTTATAATTTTTAATTGAAGTTCTACCTTCCTTAATACACCTGAATCATACAAAAAACATGACCCATCTTAGAGTATCTTCTCCAAAGGTCGTTTCTAAACGTTGGACAATTACTGTGGGGTTTTAAATAATTTATCACACAGCTCCGCAATTCTTCAATCACTTTCAGTCTTAAGAATCGACAAGATAAAGAAAATCTAATAAAGAAAATCACTACAACTGTTGAAAGAAATGACTTTTCGATATAAATTTCACCCCTTAAGCGTTTATGTCGAGTATGCTCGTCATGAAAAGATGGCATTTTCAATAATTCATGATCTACCAATACATGTTCAGTTTCATAACAATTGAGTAAAAATTAACATGTGAGTTGTTGAGTTATTTTCATTTATGTAATCAAAAGGCAACCAACATTCCCCTATGTATTTTTTCAAAAATACAAAAATGATTTAAAATTATTGGAATGAAATTTCAGAATTTCTTGAGATAAATTGAAAATGTTTTTCGCAAATGAACTCTTGTTCATCCCACAAATCATAAAACATATTATGTTCAATATTCAAACATCCTAATCGCTAATTTTTTTATTCTTACCTCTATACCTCGATTTACAGAAGAAGCATTTATGAGAAAACCATGTCTGTTGAATCGATAATTCTGATTTTTAATTAAAACGTCTCGTCGATTCGCTGCAAGATCTATGTTCGAACAAGGACGGTAGAACAGAGTCCTGTTAATTTATGTCGATCGTACGACAAATAAACACGGATCTAGAATGGCTTTCACAACAAAATCATGGAATGTATAAAGCCGACTTAATTATTTTTTGATGTATTTTAAATGTGAGTGCACGCGTAACAGGATTTTAATCCATCGTGTATTAAACGCAAACACCGGCTCGCATTCCGCTGAAAAATCAACGCCGCGCGTCCGACGTTTACAGTTTTTTCGACGGCGCTTTCGAAATTTACAATTTGTAAATAATTTAAATGTAGCATTTGACAAACAAATGCACTCGCGTAATGAAAACGTAATCCGTCATTATAGTCACCGTCGCAATTTTATAACGGGAATAAAATTTAAAATTCAATTACGCTGATGTTCATGCATAGTTTATAACGAATTATAAAAAGCCCTTTATGCCGCGAACACAATTAACACTTCATTAATATATACATTCAGGTCTCCGGGTGCGATTTTATTTACACGCGACCCGTTTATTCATATTATATTAAATTGTTGTAAGGTATTAGTTATTTAGTCGTCTGGCGACACCGCTACGATTATTCTCGGCGATTACACTTTAATTAATATATTTTTTTTTTAATTTTCGAACGGGCAACAATCAAAGGATTCATACTTATAACTTTTATTTAAATATAAAAAAAAACGGGTTTACGGATTACGTCCCTTAACAGTACCCACACAAAAAGGCATCGTTTAGTTTACGAACAGTATCTGCTGCTTTTCCACCCGTTTCGAACTCATACAGAAAATTGTTCTTATTTGCTTCTTTTCTATCTTTAATTCAACATAATAATTTGAAGCAAAATTGATTATAAAACCAAAGTCGACGTTACCAAAATAAACATCTAAAAATGCACTTTAAAGTCATATTGACATGAACACGATTAAATCACACTTCCATTGGAAAAATGAAGGTTAGAATTCAGAAAAAAAAACGAAATTATTTTCCTACCAACCTGATATATCAAAGAAAAGTTGATAGATCTTCATATAAATCCTATTTAATAAAATATACATTCGAATTCGTTTCACAGACAAGTTATATTTTTGTGAAAAAAATATATTTCATTAGTTTGTATTCAGAGACTTTTTCTGGCATTCAATCAGGAGTTTATTTAAAAACGATTACGACATATATATATATATATATATGTATATATATATATATATATATATATATATATATCTGTATGTGTACGTGTAAATTCAGGCCACGCCACTGGCCTAAGATAAAAACGAAGTGCATAATATCAACAATACAGTAGAGAGTCGATGGTAAATCAATGTTGAGTGCGTTTGAAGACAACACAAGTGGAGGTACATTAAGATTGTCATTGTAATTAATGCGATTATTATGACTAATAAACACATTTGTTTATTACGTTTCTTTATTTTAATTAAAATCTTATATATATATATATATGTGTGTGTGTGTGTGTATGTGTTCGTTTGTGTATAAAGAATGATTTACGAACGTTGAGGAAACCAGCGATAAAAAAATTCACACAAAAGCGTCCGACCAGCGTCGACCATTACGACGCCGAAACCGCGCGCACCTTCTTTCTATCCTTCCTTCCTACCAACAGATATATTGTCCCCGCAGAGCGCGAGATCGACCTCCTGCAGCATCCGTGCCGACAATGAAATCGAATATATGTACGGTCGCGCGTCGTGAAACAAAAATCCACGGAAAAAAATCCGTAATGACGTTTCGTTACAGATATTACATAACGGCGCCACCCGACCAACGGACGTTCGCCGTTCTGTCTGTATGCATTATGTAACACGGTGTAACAATAGACGACGACGACTCGTTCCCGTTCGGAATTTCTATCGCAGCGTCGCTACACGTGACACATTCAGCATTCACTCTTTTCCATATGTCAAAATATGATGCGACCGTGTCGTTTATTTTCTTCCCGAACGGAACGGAACGGAACGTACTGGGAATTTGTGCGCTGTTGGATTTTTTTTTATATCTTTGTACGTTTGATCGCCGTCAAACATTTGATTCAATGGGCGTCGTTATCGACGGATTTTGATCAGTCATTTGTGCTGTACTGTAATAACAAGATCTTTTTTTTGTGTGTCGGCACAAAGTACAGTTTTAGTTTTACGGACACTCTTTTAGTCCTGTGTAAAAATTTATTCTCAATATGACAATTGTACTCCGATTTAAAATACAGATTTAAATATTACGTGCAGAAACTAATTCGGTACCTTTTTTATATAAAATCCGCAAAATATTCCCCATTATTTTGTATAACTTTGCTCCATCTGCCCAGATGTATGTGTTTGGGTGAAATATATATATATATATATATATATATATATATATATATATATATATATATACAGGAATGAAGCTCAGACGCCAGGTTAAAATGAGTTCGAGTCCAAGAACTATACAATCACAGTTTCATAACATATCATAGCATGTAAAAATCACAGCATATAAAAACCTGATCAGATTTTTATTTGTATGATTCTTTACGTCCCTTCTGTTAAATGAAAATGTAGTTATTTTTTAAAAATATATTTTTATTCTGAATGTGTAATTAACCCTTTCGCGACAGCTGAACTGGCCGTCAGTACGCTACCGATGAATGGGTCCTCGTGATATTAGTGCACACCATACGCGTAAAAAGTGTCTCGCATTTTCAAACCACCCTTACGCTCGTGCACTAATTATGCTTGATAAAAAACGGCCCATCGCATTATTGGTGTAGGAATGTATAGTGCAATGGTGGGTCCAAAAATTTCGTGCTGAAGACAAGAGCTTTGAAGATGAAGATGAAAGTGGCGGGCGTTCTTCTTCAATTCAAAACGACCAATTGAAGGCATTAGTTGAATCAAAGCCAACCACAACGATTCGAGAGTTAGCAGAAAAAATAGGCGTTAGTCGTCCAATAGTTCTAGACCACTTGAAACCATTTATATTAAAAAAATTATATGAATTTGAAGGTCATAAAGCGCAATTATTTTTCTAGCAGCCTAATACTTACTATCCAATGTGATTACCATGATTTCTATGAAAATGTAGTAAGTTTCTTCATGAATCCGTAAAGAATTGATTATTAATTCTATTGAACTTTTTTGTTTCTTGATTAAAATGAAATTTCATTAAATATATACTCTGATTATAATCAAAACTACAGTTCAGTCTCACAGGCGATTCCAGTTTGACCAGAAAAATCATTACTGATCATCGTTTGCAATTCTCGCCACGAATCGTTCCCTCACAATTCCGTCGAAGCACTGGCATCGTCTCTATCTATATTTAAACTTTTTATTCATTCATAAACGTTTTACAGTTCCGTGAAAACGGTTGCCAACATTCTTTTTACATTAAACACGTGGATATTTTATCACTTGTATAGTAGTGCTCAGTCCGACTTGCTCGACTCACTCGCCGAATCTCGAATAGACCGGTCGATTCATAAACACGGTTTTGATTTAGTGTCTAATGGCAGACGACTGGATGTTGTTTTAAACTTTTAATTAAAAAAAATATATCAAAGGAGACGATTTATCTTCACCGTATTATATTTTCAGTATCGAGTGTAGAATCGGATGGCCGGTTATACGGTAAATTAATTTCATTTTTCATAAATCGTAACAGGATAGAAATAAATTTGATCTTTGGTACTGTTGAAAGATGAGAAAATTAAATGTTTTCTTTAGTAATCTAGAGACGTTGAAATCACTGATATTCTTTTCTGTGCCCTTGTATGTAAAACTGAATCTTCATTATCTTCTTCAATCTCATTACTACCTTCATCAGAAGACGTTACAGGTGTTATCGCTTTTTTCCATTTTCTTGGATGCAAAGATATATTTTCATCACTATCAGTAAAACTCATCTGAGATGACAAATAAAAACATTATTCACTTCACAAGTTTTTCTATTGCACCCTATAATACCCCATCTACATAGCAGACGTAAGATTCACGAAACAAAGAGAAAATTGCTTGGAAATATTCTAAAATCTGCTAAAATTACAAATAAATATATTTTTTACCTAAATTTTACAATAAATAGTAAAAGGGATTTTTTTCCATATGACAAGCATATTCGACATAAACGCTTAAGGGTTTAAAATCAGATTTTTCTCTACCTTGGTACTATTGAGGATGAAGTTGTGAATAATCACTATTGGGAATGCAAATCAACAATAATCAAAATGTTCAATCATTCCACTTAAAGGGTTAAGGTCATAAACGCTTAAGGGGTTAAAGGACAGGTGTACGCCGATAATTCTAAAACAATTTCCCACCTAAAAGTTGAAATCCGAAGAATAATTGGTGAGATAGAGCTCCAGTTGTGTAGAGATATTATTGAAAATTTTAACAAAAGTGTGGTTACTTGAAAGAAGGCACGCGGCGATCACTTACACGATATTATTTTTCATTTATAAATGGCACACCCTCAACTATTATCCACAATAAAGAAACTTGCATTTTCAGTGCAACTTCTGTGTTTTATTTCAAATTAAAAAACTGTATCCTCGTTGGAAAACCCTGTATATATATATATATATATATATATATATATATACAATCGTGTGTGTCTGTCATAGTGTGACCGTGTGAAATGACTGTTTTTTAATTAAAGAATGCTATTCGATACAGAATGTCTAACATTTAGCACACCAGCTGACATTTCAATAACAATTATCTGAATCATTGGCAGATCTCACACAGCATTTAAAGAAAAAATATGAGACGACACTCACATCGTGCACGCACAGAACCGTGAGTGTGTGTGTGTGTGTTTTTTTCGAAAACAGCGCGGATTCCAATCCACGACGAACACATGTTACTACATCGCCCATAAAATATTTATTTCTTGCAGCGATCCTTGTCCCAGTTAAAATCTAATATTGTACGCGAACAGGTCGTGCTTCGAGACAGTATCTCCCCGTTCTAAATTTAACGTCTCAGTCACTTTTGTTGTATATTAGCGCACGTGCCGTCGTGTAATAATCATTACAATTAGTGGTATTTAGCACGTACAAAGAGAAGTTATGAGCATCGTTTTAATTAAGCACAAATTGATGCAAGAGACGCTCCTCCGTCTATCTCTAAATTATACGATCCGCGTAACGCGCCGCCTCTGACGCTAAATTGAAAATTGATTTCGCCCATTATTATCACACCGTAAAGACGACGCGCAGACTTGCCGTAATTTCTTAGTATCAGCAATGATTAGTAGACTGTGTCAACCAATTAGACGTACTATTTATTTGTTGAGGATTCTTGTGAAGTTATCGCTCGTCGGATGAGCGCGTCGAGAAGTGCGATCGAGAAAAATATATACATCACGGAGAATGATCGAGATTAAATGCACGCTGGAACGAAACGTTTAATATTGGACGACGAATGAATTTATTTACATTTATAAATATAAAAGTGTACTCGGAAGAAGGTGAAATGTTAAATAGGGGATTAAACGACGAAATTAACGACATAATGACAATTCAATTTCAGAAATGAATTGTTTTTGTAGTTCAAAATTTTTTCTAATCAAAATTATTCAATAAATTATTATTGATCGTCATTTATGTGCATTTCGATGGCAAAGCCATCATCATCAGAAAAATCTAGTTTCAATTTTTTAGTTTCATCAGATTGTTCTCTACTCTGGCACTCTGATGATAATGGAATCGCCATCGAAATGCGTATAAGCAATAACCAATAATAATTTATTGAACATTTTTAATTGGAAAAAAAATGGTGCGATTTGTGGAATGAAAAAATAATTCGTTTGTGAAACAAAACAGATTTTCCTGCACCTTGTCGGTATGAAAATGAAAGAATCACTATCGAAATACACATAAGCAACAGTCAAAATAGATGAATAAAGATTTATTGAATTTTTTAATAGAAAAAAATTGGTGTAGTTTGTGGGTTGTAAAAAGTATTAATTTGTGGGAAAAAAACATATTTTTCTGTACCTCGACGTTCTGAAAATGATGTGATTGCTATCGAAATGTGCATAAACGACAATCAAAAACACTCAATAATAACTTATTGAATAATTCCGATCGAAAAAGTGTTCGTGTATTTCGTAACATGAAAATGTAATTCATTCCTGTAAGACAACTGATTTTTCTGTGGTTTGGTGACCTGAAAATGATGCCATCGCTGTCGAAATGCGCATAAGCAAAGCATGAAACAACATTGAACAATTTTGTCCAGATTTTTTTGTGACTTGTTGGTTAAAAAATAAATTATGAAAAATAGATAATAATCAATGAATAATTTAACTGTACTAATAATAAATAACAAATCTTCTAGAATCAACGATTTACAAACAGATTAAAACCAACGATCCAAGTTGATAAAAAGAACACTACGTTCTAATGAATAAAAATAAATTTATAAACAGAACAGAAGAGTTCATAGGTAACAATAATAGTACAAAAAAATAAATAAAAATATATCCAACTAATAAATATCAAAAAGAAATTAAAAATACAGAAACATCTACCCGAGGATGGCACACGTGCAGAAACTAGTAGTGGATATAACAGACAGCTGATCCAAAAGGACAAAGATCGTCGGAACAATAAAATTACAAACGGAATACGAGTCTGCTGATAAATATTAAATTCTACTTAAATAAAAACCTACATTTAAAAACGATCCGGCGTTAAGACAGTACTTAATTATTCCGCAGATTACGATCGTGCAATTTGTTCAAATTGCAAAATAAACATTCAACGATACGAAATTCTCGCATAGAAATGAATATCTAACGACGTCTCGGAAGATATTATGTACAATGTTTGAAATTAAAATTCTGATTTCGTTTTCAATAACTTAACCTTGTCCATTCGGTGCTCGTTCCGTTTTGACTGTCGGCCAAGTCGCTCTACTGTAACAACGTAACGATTCCCCGAGTCGAAAATGTGTACATAAAATGATACAAGTTTTGAATTGAGTCAAGGGCACTTTTTACCGTGTTGTTTTTAAATATTTATTGATGACATTACAATAAATATATGTTTTTTTTTCATCACTATTCATGAGTTGTAAATGAATGGCATAAGTCATATTTTCATACGGGTCTTTTATGAAATAATTGCTCAATTATGTTTGTAACAACAATTTATGTAAAATGTAGTATCCGTGTGTGCTTCTCTTTCTCTTTTTCTCTCTCTCTCTCTCCGTCGAATAAATACGTCCTAGTCGTACGGATAGATCTGGTCAACTTATATATTTTAAATCTCACTTTAACTCTCAACTTTAAATCTCACTGGTCTTATATATATATATATATATATATATATATATATATATATATATATATATATATATGTTGCCGGCAAAGACCGACTTTGCCTAGGTAAAGTGCGATTTGCCCGGTCGGCGTCAGTCAAAGTCCTAAGTAGAACCTCTACTCCGGGCTGTAAACCTGCTCTCACCCGGATCAAAAAATGGTCGACACTCACCCTCACCCACTACCGGAGGACGGAAGAAGTCTATCCTTAGGACAATAATAAATATTTTCAATGGTCTGTTAAAATCTTACATGTACAGTAGTCAGTTTGTATTATTATAGAAAAAATCTCGTTTATTTCAAGGATATGGTCAAGGAACGAACATGTTACATTAGCTGTTTCATTTAAAAAAAAATATTAGCCAAGGTTACATACAGCCACTGAAATGAAACAATTACGACCGTTCCAATGACAAGTGTCGACCTTTTTTTGATCCGGGCGAGCGCAGGTATATAACCCGGAGTATAGGTTCTACTTAGGATTTTGACTGACGGCGGCCGGGCAAATTGCACTATGCCTAGGCAAAGTCGGATTTTTCCGGCAACATATATATATATATAGAGAGAGAGAAAGAGAGAGAGGGAGAGAGAGAGAGAAATATTCAATACACAGTTGATATATTTGAGTCGACGATCCGTTATAAAACAAAAAATAATTGTTTAAATGTATATCAATTCTGACAAATTTTTATCATAGCAGAGTCCCGGCACACTTTCGTTGTATCACTGTGGCGTTAATGAATTATAGCTCTGCATAAACAAATTCGTACAAAACTATCCGCCAGATCGATAGATACGATCCAGTGTGCGAAAGGTGGAAAAAGTTAGCGGGCGTCGAGAAGCACATCCGTAATACGAACGCGCCGTAATGCACAACTGAAAAACAGCAATTTTTCATACGAAACTTTCAACAACTTCATTTCCATAGTCACTTTTCACCGTACGAGCCGCGTTATCATAAACTACAGTCGCGACGTACGCTCGGCGCGCCTGTGCGTGCGTACAAGTGGACGACGTCGACGTCGATGTCGACGACGACGTATGCTGTAAAGTCTGTATTTATGGGCGGATGCCAAATATTTTCCGAGAAGAACGAGCTGAAGAACACGCTTGTCGCTCGTTGTGGAAATAATACCGCATGATGAATGTTTACAAAATGAATTATTATCATCTGTCTTATTGTACGTCATACATTATATATATATATATATATATATATATATATATATATATACATATACAAAGAAATAACAATAGATAAATAAATAAATAGAAACATTCGCTCTTATTTACGAATAAAAGATATTCTTTTTGTTAGAAAGAATATTTCATTGAATGACTGTTTTTTATTTTCAAGGAATATTCTTGAGTAGAAGCTTAATTCAATTACATATTCATATATATATATATATATATTTATATGTATATATATATATATATATATATATATATATGTTGTATATATATATGTTATACTAATAAATTTATTTTATATTATTATCATTAATATATATTTGTGAACTACAAATGAAAACTGTTGCAAATTATATGTAAAATCTTGTATAATTTGTTGAAGAAAAGCGTCGCCCACAGTTGGGTGATATGACACCGGCGGAAATAATACTCTCACCCAGAATTGGGTGACGAGGCGATCAGTGTCAATTGTATCAGCACTGTCAAGCAATTTTTTTATACCTTGATGGTGTAAGAATATTAGTTGTCGTTATTTGGGGTTAAAGAGCGCGTCGACAATAAAAATATCGGAATTTCAATCAAAATACACATAAAAGACAATAAAAATCTTCACAGATGAATTAATTTTTCAACCATAAAGCAATAAAATAGTTTCCTGACCGAAAATATTTAAAAAATAATTATTGATCCATTTTAATGCGCATTTCAACGGAAATGCCATCAACCAACAATTCGATTATCATAAAAAGATTACACAGAGAGATATAATTACAAGTAGACATAAAACTACTTATGATTATAATACAGAAAACCAAACTTTCAAACAAGTCCTTGTTGAGCAAACGAATATATATATATATATATATATATATATATATATATATATATATATATATATATAATTAACTGCAGACCCTAAACACTTTACAACTGTTTATCTTCATTCCGTAAAAAAATTATCGTAAAGACCGGCACATTAAATAAATCGTACAAATGAATTCGTATCGAGAATGAAAAATTCGTATCGCGTACGGCGTATAAATAATCCGTATCGCGGCATAAACCGCACGGGAGGAGGAAAAAAAACACTGTAGGTAGTTATAGGTAGGTAGGTGGGTAGAGGTATGAGCTTTATCTCTGTAATAATTGAATCGTCGGATGATTTAAGAGGGCGTCCATGATTAAAAAATCGACCGATTTGAAAAGCGATGCTGGAAAAATGGTCGCTCTTTCAATTTTTTTTTTGCACGGACGGAACGTGAACGTGTATATCTATCTAATCGGTAACAGTTGTTACCAATGATCGATGCTCACGAGTCGAAAAGGAACGTACGCCCTTCTGACCACTGGATATATTCGTGGAATGATAGCGGAACGGTCACGTTAACGAGCACTGTGACACTGGATGGAGTATCGGCCAGTGTCCGATCCCGTTTTTTTTTTTTATTAAAAATCTTCTAGTATACACAGTGTGGTAAAAAAGTTCCAGGATTGATTTTATATTTTGCTACTATAAAGTAAAATTAAGTGGATATGTTTGTATCTGAAGAACAAAGATAACATTCAAATAATAATTCAACTAGATATGAACAGAATAAATATCTATTCTTATTTTATTCAACACATGCAATAAATAAAGTATCTCAGACCCGAATTAATCCAGTTGTTCAACGCTACTGCCACACATTCAATGCTGTGTTTCTTTATTTAAAGAATAAATCGATCAGAGTACTCATAAAACTTCCATATTTGCCAGATTTTTGACATCAGAGGAAAAATCGAAATTATAAATGATAGTCACGTTATAAAAGAAACAATGATGAAGAAAATGAAGTGGAATTTGAAAAAAATGAAAAAAAGTCTTACAAGAGCTTCCAAGTATGGAGTTCAGAAAGAGTACTGGACTATTAAGAAGATTAAATTTAATATTTTATGTTTTGCTCACTAAATCCAGTAACTTTTTTATTAAAATGTATAAACTGACAGATGCATTGATCGAATTCGGTCGTCATTTCTCATCCTACTCAAAAACAGACGATATTACTAACAAGTATAAAGTATATAGGACGAACAAAAAATTTAAAAACACCGTGCGTAATATAAAAATCGTTTGAGAGATAATTTTCTTAATAAGCGATATAAATAAATCCAGTCTCGAACACATGACTCACTGGAGTGAAGAATTGACATTGTTTTGATCTTCCTACGTGCCACCGACGTTATTTCCAATGCACACAAGTAGCGACCTTTCTCCCACGCCGTGTTCACTCATTCACTGAGTCATGAGTTTCGAGTTTGATATTCAAAACACAATTGTTTAATTTATCCGACTATTTAAGATATCAGACGCTCTCGAGAATTACGAGATGTCAAGAACCTGTATTATCATTAAATTGTAATTTTATCCACGACAATGATGCCAATATAATTCACTCACTGATTAAATTATATACTCGAGAGACATGAAAAATTAATAATTTATCAAGAAGCAGCTACAAGAGTTCTCGTTACGGAGATTTATGTGTAATATTCTTGTTCACTTTTGAAATTTGTGAATTGGAGATCCTGTAAGTAAGTATCTAGTAAGAAATATATTGTTCTAAAATAAAACAAAAGATTCGAAATGGTTTGTTAAATGACAACCCCTTTGTTCATCTACACGCATCCCATGAGTATAAAAATTAAAATAGAATAGATATATATATATATATATATATATAAACTAAATAAATAAGCCAATACAAACGTAAAAATACATTTGAACATAGATTTTATTAAGATAACGTGTGTATATATATATATATATATATATATATATATATATATATATATGACAATAAGCCAAAAACCATCCTGCAGCTAAAGAACAACATACGAGAAGAAATTCGAGGGTTATGTCCAGAAATTCAGAGAAAAGTGATGGAAAATGTCTTAGAAAGAGACTTTGCGAAGCCGAAAATGGGCATACACTTAAGTTATGTCATTTTTCATGTGTAATCAGGAAAATTTCTCCATCCTTCTACTATATTTAAGGAAATAAAAAAAAGATAAAAATATTACAAAACATACAAAAATATGTTTCAAATCCCTTCATTCTTTTAGCGCCACCTGTATTACATTTTAAACAATGAATGTAAGTTGAAATTCACAAATTCTAGGAAATGTAATTTTTTAATCAGCAGCACCGACTTAAAACCCAAAACAATTTAGATATGAGAGAGTTCGATGGCATAACCGAATAAAAAAAAATTAAATTAAATTTATTATACAAAATGTTAAAGATCTCACAGCAATCAAATGTTAAATTTAATTTTATTTCTGTTAATTTATGTTAGAGCAATCTAAAATCTTGCCAGATTTCAGATCTGTATCTCGACTGAAAACCTTTGAAAAAGACACGACAGACCGACAAACATATAAGAATTATTGTATGCAGACGGACAGATAGATTCAAAGATAATAATCTTAGATTGGATATTAAACAAAAATTTACAGTTAAACGATTGATTGCCTACAGTTGTTGATAAGTAAATATGTTTATAATTTTGTGCCTAAGCTCACATGTCTCCGAACAAAATTGTTGTGTTCGTCGTTCGTTTTTTTTTTATTTTATTATTCAGATATTTCTTCAAATGGATGTGTGTGTTTTTTTCATGATAAATTCAAGGATGTTTATCTGTTTCATCTCGATGATCGATCGTGACGTATTGTAATACCTTTATTTATTTATAAAATTGATTATACCGTGTTGAAGAGAGAATTTTAAGTTTAAAATTCGTCACATATTCAATCAAATGTATTTTCGTGTGCGTCGACTATCGAACCTATTTTCATATTGTAAAAAGTACATAAAGAGAGCACACACAGCTCTGCCGGCCGATTTCGAATCCGTTTACGAAAATATTTGTAAAAGAGATCCCGTTCAATTCATCCCACGTAACTTTACCGTCGGTATCATCTCTACATTGGCTCCGTAAGGGCCTTATATATATGCATTTAATCGAATCTTTATTGACAGCGCCGGCGGCACTGGCGGCAACATCCACCGCATAATAGACTCCTGCGTTTGGTTTCAATTCACAGGCAGTCTGTCTGATGAAGGGTTTCGACATTATACGCCATTATACGAGACGAATGTAACGTATCACCGTTCCGTTTCAATTCGTCCTCCATTGTATTGTATTTATTATGCTCGGTTCTGTGTGAGACCTGCAGCCGTATCTCGCACGCAAATCTTTTTATTTACTTGTACGCGCGATGGCGGGCCGAACGGCGCACGATCCGAACGGAAAATCTACCTGTGGAATTTCAGTATTGTGTGAGTGATCGATATCGATGTGAGATGAGTGCGAGCGATTGTATCGCTTGGCATGGAATGTTTTGTGTCGATTGTGAATTTCAATCGATACGCTGTTTAGTAAATCTAAACGGTTTTCTAATTCGTACAAAACATTTATCTGTTTCTTTTAATTCAATCAATCAGAAAGCAGATCACGCGATCTCCATCCACCAATCAGAACACGAATAAAAAGCATTTGACGTCAAGAACAACAAGATTGATTTTTAATTATAGAAAAAAAAGATAACAATCTGTGTATTTGTTTACGAATTGTGATTTTAAAGACAACTGTTCTTTATAATAAACTGTTATTTTCATATAATTTCTTTTCAGTCGATAAATGATAAAGTATTGGACCAAAAAAGGCATTCATTTCAGTTTATATACATCGATAAGATAGATTTTGTTTATAATAACTCGGAAATTCAACAAAGAATGTAATGAAATATCTTAGAAGAAACTCTTGTTTAACTTCGAGTCAAACATAATTTGCAGAGTACTAAATTATTTTATTGTAAATATTTATCCGAATATAACATTATTTTATGCAAATATATTGGGCCTAGAATTAATTTATTACGTCGTTTTTTTTTTAAAAAAAGAAAAATATTAATAAGATTGAATGCTGATCAACGAGTCGATGACTCATACGATATTTTAAGACTTGAAATCTTAATATTTACAATCTGATCTGTAAATATGTGCATGAGTCTATTATTATTTTCGCTACACTCGCCTAGTTAGTTTGTTTTGCCTGCAAGCAAAAGTGCAGAGACACCGCTGCATCATTAAACGTTGCGTCAGAAGAAGGCCGACTGTTTGAAAATGATTTATTTTCGAAGAGATATAATGGAAACTGATCAATCGAGAGACTGGCATATTTGCATACACGATCGTCCGTTCAACAAAAATTATAATTGAATGCACGTTCTATCGAAAATAAACAAGTAATAAAACATAACAGTTTGTATCATCTGCTCTTCGACGCACCAAAGGTAAATGGTCGGAGGCGTTTCTCGAAATTACCAGCATCCGCTGGCGGACAGAAATACATCGATATGAAATCGTAGAGAGCAATAACAGTTTTCATGGAATTTGATAGATTGCACTTGTATTAATAAACGAACGAAATGCATCCAAAGCATTTTCGTACGAGATGCTGCTCCTGATACCTCTGCTATTTTGAAACATTGCGGTCATCATCGCGATCGGCGTTTGTTCACACGCCGTGTATGAATTCTGTACTGTTATCTATTATATAAGTAGGGTGGTTTATAAGTTTACACTCAAGCATAATTGTTTTAAGGAATTCTCAGCACCTTCAACAGTTTTATACAGAGGAATACTTAAATTATTTGCATATCGATATTCTGATTTGTTTAATTTAAAACAACGTGTGGAAATTGGAACTTCCCATCTATGCCGATTGTGAAATGATCCGTTTCTGAAGAGAATTGTTACTGGCGATGAAAAATTGATTGTTTGTAACAATATTAAACGACAATAACGATGGGTTGACCGCAAAGAAACATCATCTTCGACTGAGAAATGAGGGCTTCATCCAAAAAAAAAGTTATGTTATCTGTTTGTTGGGATATGGAAAGAATCATCCATTACGAGCTATTATAAGAGAATCGAACCATCACAAAGAGGTTGTATTATGAACAACTGGTACGGGTAAAACGATTCATTGATTAAAAACGGTCAGCATTATCCAACAGAAAAGGTTTAATTTTTCGCCACGACAATGCTCGACCTCATAAGGCACGCGAAACACTTCTAAAAACTGAAATAATTTGAATGAGAAGTTATAACTCATCCACCACATTCCACTGACCTAGCACCATCGGATTATCATCTGTTCCGAAGTCCCCAAAATCACATGAATGGGAAAACGGCTTAGAACAGAGAGTGATGTTCGAAGGGAGCTCGACACATTATTTATTCCAAATCCTGAAAACTTTTATCGTCAGGGTATTGAACATTTAAGATTAAAATGGGAAGAAGTTGTAAATAATAACGGAAATTACATTTCGGATCGAATTTAAAAGATCATTTTTTCATTGTTCCAAAACTTATTTTTAAAAACTGTATTCTTATAGAATAATCCAGTATTATGGAAAGGTCCCGAGAAAGAATGAAACGAGCAGTTTATCTGCTTTAATAATGACGCTCCAGTTCAAGTTAGAGCCATAACAGACTCTATTATTTATGAACATAGATTTATAAAGATTTAACACCTTTCTTACAACCTATCTTTATCTTTAACGATTACTTTTTGTTTTTAAAACTGATACTTGGTGTTAGAGAGAGAAGATGTAGCAAGGATAAATAAATATAGCGAACCTTTTTTCAATCATTTCGAAAAGTAAACACGTGAATATTTTTATAGTGGTATCAAAGGTTTTATTAAAAGCTCCGGAAAAATACGACCACTCGAAAAAAGTGAGATTATAGTGAAAAAATCCGTCCTGAACGCGTCTTCTGCGCCAGCCTGCGAACTTTTCGAACGCGCTACACCGATACACCGATTTCGACGTCCGAGATATATAAATTCGTGAAATATTTTATGATCGAGTCTATATGAGCGCGTATCTAAAATTAGAACGTTGCCAAGTGATCGGATGTACGGTGGCCGGTGAATTATTTGCACGGATCGTTCGTTCGTTTCAGTGAGGTTTCCGTTCGGTTCTCGAGCTGTCGTCGCGATTTGAGGACAATCGTGCGATCGTGGTAATCGACGCGAACGCCGATTTATTTATAGGAATGTGTACTTACGTGTACGAGACCTAATGGATACAGTGTTGAATGAGTAATCTACATATCAAAAGATAAAAACGTTTTCATGTTCTCGTTTTTTTCCACACGTCGAACGGAAACGACGCCGACGGCCAATAATAACTTGTACACATTTTATGATCAATTGTGTTCGAGGATTAAATCGAAAAAAAACACACTTTTAAATGCAGGCGATTGTATATGTTTATCGAAAACATTTTCTTTTTCATGTCAATCCAATATTAAAATCATGTTCCAAGAATAAAACGAATCTGCGATCGAATTTAACGTTTTGTTTATATTCGTAGACTGACTGATTTCATAATTTGAAAATTTCAGTTTGTTTATACGTTTCTTTTCAATCATTTCAGTAGAACGATAAATATTACTTTTGTTCTCTATTGGGTCATACCCATTAAGTAATGCAGTATTTTCATATTGCAAAGTATTGCATCATCCATTTTCACCTATATGAAAATACCGGATTACTTATGGGCTCAGAGTCTTAAATATCAGAGCCTGAGTTTACAAGAATGTTAAAGTGTACTAAAATGGTTCTTTCTCGAGTCTAAAAATTGTCCTTATTGTCTTTAATTTAACTTTCTCTTTTTAAAAGTCTGTTCATCTTTTTATGCCATTCCGTGGAATAATTTTTAGAGATACGAGGACCCTTCAAAAAATTCGTAGAAGTGACATATAGATGAGCGTTAGGAAGACTCGAAACTATTTTTGATTCTTGAAGTGGCATCCGGATCATTCGTCGATAGAAACAGTCGCCAAAATCCATTCTCTAGGCTTCGAATTGGTCTCTCATATACCATATTCAACAGACGTGCCCCACTACGACTTCCATCTCTTTCCACAACTGAAAAACATTCCTTTCTAGGAACAGATTTAACACAGACGAGGAGGTAATAGTCGAAGTAGACGCCTATTTTGAAGAGATTGATTTTAACACTGGCACAATGGGACTCGAGCAACGTTGGATGAAATGTACTGACCTTAAGGGAGATTATGTTGAAAAATAAAAATAATTTTACTGTCCAAACTATTATCATTCTATTCACTTCTACGATTTTTTTCTGTCTCTTCTAAAAATTAATTCAATGCCTTTATATAACTCTGTTTCGAATTAAAATATTTGCTAGTAGTCTCAGGATTTTCAAGTGGCAACCTCATCATTTAAAAACACTACACATTTGGCTGAACATCTGGCATAACCTCACAAAACAGTAAAGAACACAACGGCATCCGAAAAGAAACGTATTAAGCATTGAATATTTTTCGCATTCCAGTTGAAAAAAATGCTCGTATGATTTTTTTATCTTTGGTGGAAGATGTGCCGGATAAAATATGCACAGAATGCTAAAAAACAATGGAAGGGGTCCGAAAATCCGTTACAACTTTGTCGACTCAAAGAGACCATTTTTCTTTTGATAAAGGACTCGTCAGTTACCCGACAAATGGAACAACGTTATACCAAACAATGGAGGATAATTTAAAGATTGAAATTCATTCCATTTTTCTGTAAGTAAACATTTATTTACTATGCAAAATGACACCGAATTAATGTGTACACCTAACATATATATATATATATATATATATATATATATATATATATATATATATACACATACTAATTTCAGTTCGTACAGTCATCTCAAGTCAACCGATCGTATTACACTATCGATTATAAATTAAACCGATATAAAATTCTATATAAGACGCAGACCGTCGTTAACGATAATAAATACCACACGGATATTTCCGCGAGGCGAAAAACATAAGAGTAGAATTTAAAATAATGCAGCGCATAGCTGTACGTTCCACTTAAACTAATAACAGCGCAACTATAAAATATGTCAACGGAAACTATAACGCAGCGAGCCAACTCCGTGTACTTCCCTTACATGCGCCGTCGTCGAACCCCGGCACACACACACACACACGGAGAGAGATCGTGTGTGTGTGCGAGAGAGAGAGAGAGAGATAACGACGCCGTTTTCGCGTGCATCGAATGCAATTACCTATTCAGTGCACGACCTCTGACCTGGTACTTGTACACTGGAACCGTACGTCGCCGCGGTTCACTAGAGTTGATGAACTTTTCGGAAATTGCGGACGAGCAGCGTTTCAACTTTACGATGACGGCACCGACGCGCTGTCATGTCGCGTCGGGACGTTGCGGCCGGCTCGTAAAACCGCACCAGATATGCTTTCTTTCATGCGCCGGCAGTATTTCACCGAACAGCGTACGTTCGATTGAGTTACCGACTCAGCAGGTTGTTTTTTAGTCGGATATCGGACTGATTTACGGATAGAGCGCGAGCAGACAGTCCAGGTTTTATATCATCATCGAATAATATAGTTTATTACATACACATGCATGTGAACATGAAGTGTTCCCACTCACACACTTCTAGTGTCGAAATTTTCAGTCAGGTAATTAATTATTCGTTGTATATTTTCAGTGTATATTACACTTCTTTTATATTTTCTCACTTAATCTATTTTATTTTTATTTTTAAATATTTATATTTGTAATTAAAATTGTTCTTTGTAACTGGCATAGAATGATGTGGTACGTCGTCCTTTAATACAAATATTATTAAAAAACTTTAACGATATGAAAAAATCTCTATCAAGTTACATTTTTTCTCAACTAAGATCATTTGATTTAAGTAATATATCGGTTTCAAAAATTGTAAAACTATAACAATCTTTCACAGGGTCGAACACATTAAAGGTTATTTTATAGAATCATTGTCAGATAATAAACTATAGAAGATATATTGTCCTGGTAGTCTTCAGTCGTCTACTAGTTTCGGCATGAGATAGATATTAAAAAATAATTAGAAAAAAGGGTTTAAATTACAGTTTGAATATAAAATCACGGTAAAGCATTTTTACCGAAAAAAGTCTACGTTGAAGGTGAACAAAAACGAATAACTAAGTAAAAATGGATACAGAACGAACTTCTGACACCCTAAATGAAAAGTTACTGCAAAAAGCATTCGTTTACAGCGCTGCTTATACACCGATTCGAATCCACACGACCGAGCCGAAACGGAAAAACATTCAACGCGCAAGAATTGGACACGGCACCTTCTTCTTCGGCGAGGTCGAGAAGCTTTTCAAATTCCCCTCGTGTACAATAAACATCTGAAAAGCGCGCAGTTATTTATCAGTGAATATCTCATCGAATCCCCGTTTCAGACAAGCAGAAATAACTGTGATTATATTCTGACCTGTATCTTCAATAGAAACGTTATTGATGGCTGAAACGGGGGCGGTTTTTTTTTTCGCTCGTCGGATGGATTCTATGAGTAAACAGTAATTCATTTCGTTGTCGCTCGTCCTATTTCCGCTCCGAGTAGCGGGCCTCTTAGAATCGATCACTTGTCAGTGCCCTCGAATAACACTATCTCGTCCATTCAATAATAGAACAGACGAAATAAAATTACGGAGAGCGAGCGAATGTTCATTATTTACGTTATTGGTTCTAACGGCGAATTTGATAAATTTCCATGGACTTTTCTACATACACACACACACACAGATATATATATATATATATATATATATATATATATGTATATGTATATATAAGTGTATGTGTGTGGTGGTGTCACGTCGAGGGCGCCGAACCCATGATCGATTGATGAAAAATTGCTAGTGTTGTCATCGCGAACGCATCAATCATGCGACTATGTGACGGTGAGAGAAAAAAATTCATCGACGGCCTGAAGGGGATGCTCCGTTCCGTATCTATCCACTATTGACGGGCGGGCAGAATTTTTTTCTCCACAGGTTCTATATATCACCGTTTCAGTCAATCAATTTTGAATAAATCTGCTCGACGGATGTTACGCCACACACACATACACACACACAGTGCTGCATGTATTCCGGATAAATAAGCTACGGTCTAGAATAATGACATTACTTAATGGATGCGAAATCATTTATTTTTTAGTCGGCGTATTGTATTTTTCCGCGGATTAGTGCTGTGATGTATTAAAATCACGGACTTTGTATGAAAAACTGTATGTGTTTTTTTGCGTGTTCACTGTACGTCGACTCTGTCGTCAAAACACACGAGTTTTAATCGAGATTTTTATTCTGCTGGCTCGTTCTAGTCGGATTTTTTTGTTTATTTTTATTATGCTATCAGTCTCTGTTTCGAATCGTTATTTATTTTTTACAATTTTAATATTGCATTCAATATATATAGCATGTGTAGTTATACACTTTTTCAAATTAATATAGTAAAATAAAACATCGATTTCATATCCGTACTTTCAGTTCGTTTATTTAATTTTTTTTCAAAGCTTATCATTTAAAATCGTATTATACAGGATGTTTGATTGAACCTCGGTCGATTTTGTTTCGCAACCTATTTTGTTTGATGTGTAGCTAGCAGTTTTAATTTGACAGATGCATAGTTCGAATGCAGGCAATTCATTATGGAAAATTTAACGCCATCGAGAATGGAGTAATACGATTTCACAGTTCAATACTATCGACTCTATTTTTTTTTTAAATCTAATCATGAGTGACAAACTCATTTCACATTTCAACGTACGTAAATATGTAAAAAAGAAATAAAATAGCTATTACTGGGGATCAGAAAATCCAAGACTGATCCTTGAACGACCTCTCCACCTTCGTAGAGTGACTGTTTGGTGTGCAATTTGGACTGGTGGCATCATTGGACCATTTTTTTTTTGAAGATGTTAATGGAAATACTATTACTATCACTGGTGAACGATATCGTACGGTGCTATACAAATCTTCTTTGTACTTGAAATTAATGAAAAAAGTCTACAGTACATGTGGTTTCAACAGGATGGTGTCACAATGCACACAGTTTGTGCTACGATGCAAATTTTGCACGATGGATTTCCTGACCGAATAATTTCAAAACTTATTCACATCGATTGACCACCGATCACCTGATTTGACTGTGCCATATTTTTGTCTGGACCTACTTAAAGGAAAAAGTCTACGCTAACAATTAAACAGCTTAAGGACAAGATTTAACAAGAAATCGGTCAAATAATACCAAAAATATGCGAAAAAGCCATGAAAAATGTTATTGAAAGATCCCGAATAATATCGCCGTTAGGGCGATATTATTTTTCATACTTAATGCTACGAGTCAAATAAACGACCCATAAAAATTAATTAAAAGTGTTTTATTTAAAAATTATTAAAAAACAAAATCAGCCGAAGTTCATTCTAACACACTGTACTTCAAAACATATTCTGTAAATTATTCCAAGTATTATATTTTACTATTTTGTCTCTTACTCTTGTTGATTTTATAAATAACTGAAGCTGCGTAGGATATAAAAATTGAAATTGTTATAAAAATTAGTTTAAAATGAAACAAATATTTCTCAAATGAATTTTTATTCCCCACTAACCACACGAAAAGAATAATTCCAAAAATTGATTATTTATTTTTTTGACTGTAACTTCTGTCTATTTCTATGGTGATTCTGTTAACTTTAAAGTGCTGAGGTACGTTATTTTTTTTTTTAATTTATTGAAACACTGTATTTTTATATAATCAATACAATACTCATCTTGATGATGGCACACATACCAAAACCAGCATTTAAGAACAGAAACTCATGTAACCGAAAAGGAACAAGACTGCCAGAATGGAATCACAAGTATAAAAATATATAATTATAATTCTAATTGAACGGATTTACCATTTTATACCAAATATATAATTTATTTTTAACTCGGACAAAGTAACCTGTCCTCAACATTTTTTCTCCTACAATTTGCACACAGAACAACTTTTTCATTATTCGGTATTTTTACGCATGATTATCCGATCAAATACATTCCATTATACGAAAATCTATTTAAAACCGCATACAAAAACTAGAATCGTTATTTTTTTCAATAACCCAAACAGTTTAGATATAAGATTTTTTTATATGAAAATCACTACTGGTATTCTATTGAAATACAGTAATTATATTCAAAAGTGGTTGTTAGATATGCACAGCGAGCTGAATAATAAAAAGAATGTAGTTTTTTATATATGTCACGCCAATTTAAGAATATAAAGAATCGAAATGATCTTATAAAAGAATTTGAATCGCCTTAGAGCATTCAAGTAGAAAAATGGACCAGTGGTTTTTTTTATATTATTTAATTTATTATACACAACGCTGTCGATATTGAAGCCTAATAACTATTTTTACTAGAGAGACGAACAATGAAAAATAACATATGCCACAAAGTTGGATTGAGACTTGTGATTCATTAGTCAAAAAATGTAGTATGTTTGTTGCTTAATGATGACAATGTTTAGTTTGATCTTATGGTATAAACAAGGATACTGACACTTTAAATATGAAATTAAAGAAGGAATAAATGAACTTTTTGATGAAAACCCAATGAAGACATGACTTAATCCAAAAATTGGCGGTTCCAAAAATTTCGTGCTGCGGACAAGAGCCTTGAAGATGAAAAAGGTCGCTGGCATCCTTCTTCAGTTCATAACGACCAACTGAAGGCGTTATTTGAATCAGAACCATGCACAACAACGAGATCACAGACTTACATATTTTTACAACATTCTACCTACTGATTTATCTGAAATACACATACTTTTCTGAGGTCAAATCCTGTTCGTTACAAATAACAGAATTGTATACTTGTAGATATATTCCTGATTGAATCGGTATAAACTTTCTGTAGTGCTCTAATGCTTTAATCACTGGAAACGCCGATAAAGTCAAAAGCTGTTTGGGAATCGATAAAGCTGTTCTATATATATATATATATATATATATATATATATATATATATATATATATATATATATATATATATATGTATGTATAAGTTGAGAGAGTAAGATGAAGCGAATGAAAACAAAGAGGACAAGATTAACATGATTAACACAGCTCCGAAATCCATCGTCACCGTGCGGATAGCATTATAGTCTACTAATAACTCAAAACGTAATAGATAAGGCCCCTGGGTGTGTTGAGTTACATTGCTAGAGCACTTTAGCCTGTGGAATATGGCCGTAAACTTGTATGAAAAAAAGACGTGTCCGGAGAGAAACACCGTACGTCAGAGTAACACAAGTGTGTGTGTGTGTACCCTCTGTGTGTGTGTGTGCGAATGCGTTCTATAGAGCTATATATCTTGCGACAGATACGCCTAGTAATGTCACATTAATCCCACGGGACAGACCTTAAGTTATTACTTATAGAAAGTAAATATTTTATGTGGAGTTTTGCAGCGAGGACATTGTATGGATATGTGTGTAGTGGCAGTAGGGAGTGACGTCTATTTTTAGTGAGATATTTTTCTTTTGGTCTCTCTGATACGCAGAAGTTGTACAGACACTTATGATAATTTTAGAATAAATGAAAATTATTATTAGGACACGCATCCATACACACTTGTGTATACATATATATATATATATATATATATATATATATATATGTGTGTGTGTGTGTGTATACTTATGTGTATTTGTGTGTACATATGAGAAATATTAATATTTCACTGTTAAAAAATGTCAAAAAGCACTTAACTACGACGTGTAATATTACCAGTGTTATGAAAATGCGTGTGTTAATTTATAAACATTTTCATTTCGTTTAAGTGTGTTTATATACATATTTATTCATAGCTATACACATACAAATATATATATATATATATATATATATATATATATATATATATATATGGTCTAATTTAATAAAATTAAAACTATGAAAAATGAATATGGACTGCTAAAACTCTTTGAAATTAAAATATAATAATCATGTTTGAAAATGCAGTAAATAGATATTTATAAAACCTTCATACATTTTGTATTTTAAATGTAGAATTTTATTTAAATTTCACAAATGGGTTATAAAAATTGATTAATAGGTTGTATCAGTACTTAAGTTAATATCTATTATATATATATATATATATATATATATATAGAGAGAGAGAGAGAGAGAGAGAGAGAGAAATAATTTAGAAAAACGTCGACAATTAAACGATTTTTGAATTTTTGAAACATTTTTCAAATATTAAAATAACACCTATCACAAATGGGTCAACACCGTCAAGCCTCATACTATTCATACTATTTTATTAAAATATTTTAGTGCTATCAGGCATTTTAATGAATAAAATTTAACACGTATCTATTGAAATTAAACAAACATATTTAATAATCATTGGATTCGATATGTTCTGCGATAAATTTAAAAAAATATTTTTATTTGCATTTACCTGAAAACCGGACAGTTAAATCAAATGATTCGTTGAACTTACCTGAAAGAAAGAAAATATAACATTAGTAAATTATTTACACATACAATAAGATAGAAATTTTAAAAATGTTATATATATATATATATATGATAAAAATCTACATGAAGATAACACAAGTCCCAAAACTGATCGCAGAAAATCAAACATTCAGCTGATTCTAAAAGAAGAGGACACCCATCACAAAAGATGAATGAAATCATTGGTACAAAACATTAAATTTATAGTTATACAATCGTTATCTAACGCAGAGTGTTACATGTTGAAGATGATGAGGATACATAAAGCATACTGTTGTTTAAAGACACATCTTAAGGTGAAATCGTAGAGAAAGAGCAAGATTTAAAAATATATCCAGATAATGTATGATTTAATTTGACAATAGTGTCAAAGATATGAAGAAAAAGAATATCAATTGATTAGTTGGGACTTAAGGGTATCGTCTTCAGAAAAAGAAGGTAAGAATGAGGAATTGTAGTGGAGCAATTTACAGATTGTTAATTATCAGATAGATGAATGTGAGTTATCCTTCCTAGTATCGTACATTTGAAGAAAAGTTTCTTTATTAATATCTATTATATATATATATATATATAGAAATAATTTATAAAAACATTGATAACTAATCGATTTCAGAATTTTAAAAACAAACATCGAGACCATTACAAAAGCTCCGTTTCGAATTGCTGTAAAACATTACTGCAAAATTCTCCGAACGACATCCAATAATCATAAAACCCTTCTCTCGCGCTCTTTTATACCCCTATATTAATTTCCTCGTCAGCGTCCATCTAATCAACGAAAGATGCAACGCCGTCTCCGTACGAGACGACGTGCTAATAAAACTTCACACGTTTTTATTTATTTTTAATCGTAAAACTTTTCAGCCGGCGATCGTAAATAAGAAGCAACAACGAACGACGACGGCCGAGAAAAAGAATAACGAAACATAACTTTTACGCCGTGTTCGGTGAAAAGAAATCACAACAGGTGTTATGTGTCTCCGGCGCGGTGTCACCTGGGGACGCATAAAATTCATATCAAAAATAACAGATGTTCCGTTTAGAAATCTGTCTTGCCGCGACATCTATTTCACTCCCGCCGAGACGTGGATGTGAACGACGTGTCGTGCATAAATACGGTGGAAAAGTTTGCGTCGGGAGGGCCACGTCGTGCGGATAACATGTCCCACATCTGTATTATCTATCGGTGGCGTTCGATCGCACGGCGGGCGTGGAACGGTTTCGAGGGAATGCGGCTGACTGATCGGACGAAATAAATACTCATGTCTCCTGTCGAGTGATTTCAATGTGTCGTTACGCGGTCGGTATTACTGTTTCATCAACCCATCGAGCGTTTACGTCGAGTATACTCGTCGTTAAAAGATGGCATTTTTTTTATTTAATGTCGAGTATACTCGTCATGTAGAAAAAAAATCGCTTTTGCTATTTGTTGTAAAATTTAGGTGAAAAAATATATATATATTTGTAATTTTAGCACATTTTAGAATATTTCTAAGCAGTTTTCTCTTTGTTTCGCGAATCTTACGTCTGCTATCTAGAGAATGTATTATAGTGTGTAATAGAAAACTTGTGAAGTGTGTTATTATTATGGCATTATGTGTAGTTCCTTGTTTTAAACAATATCATTCTTCTCCGTAAAAACAAATTAAATTTATCGTGAATCATTTTTATTTTGAAAATATTTGATTTTTTATGAATTTATGAAGATTCAAGTTCTTTTCTGCTCGTTTTGAATTCTTAATGTTTTTTTTTATGAAACAATTTTCAAAAAATAAAATGTAAAGTAAATACTATAAATGTTATACTAGAAATACTATATATAAATGTTAGTAAAATAATAATCTAAGTGTAAATACCGTTTGTGAATTACTTACCAATAAAATTAAAAAAATTTCAAAGAAACAACCAAAAAAATTATCATTTTGTTATAATTTAACTCAACACATGTTAAATATAAATCGTTTTCTTCAAATCCTAAAAACCACACAAAAATATTTAAAATATTCAATAATTAATCAATTATTGAAAATTTTTGATTAGATTTTTTTTGATTGGTTTGTGAGGTAAAAAAAGAATTCATTTATTGATTATAATTCATTCTCGTTTCATCCTAAGAACCACATAAAAATATTAATCTCAAATATTCAATAATTGATCAATTATTGAACATATTTGATGAGGATTTTTTTGATGGTACGTGAGGTGAAAAAAGATTATATTTCTTAAATAATTAATCAACTTCAGAACTACAGAAAAAAGTCTGATCAAAAACGTTCAATAAACGATGAATGGAATTTTGATCAAGAAAACTTTAATAGTGTTCTGTGGTGTAAAAACTAATTCATTTGTGAAAATAAGAAATACCTATTTTTCTATTATTCATTTCATGAATATAGAAACTTTTTATTGTAACAGAATAGAATTATTTTCTGTTAATATAATTGTAATATTTTCGCATATCATTTAAAAATTCTCTTCTTTATAACTATTGTACGTTTATAAGAACAATAAATTTTACTGGCAATTGAATAAAAGAGTTTTTAATGAAAAAAATCTATGTTAAAGTTAAATTTGACTCGATGTATCTTTTGAATATTATAGAACAATTACTCCACATTGAAAACAATACATTTCTACAGGATTTCAGTCATGAATCGATTGTAAAAGGGTGTCTTAGTCGACTGTGTAGTCTGACTTTTAATAAAAGCATTTACAGCAATCAGCTCACGTTCTTAAACCGTTTGTTCGTTTTTTATTTTCTTTTATTGTTATTTTTCGAAGAGGAACGAATCGACGTACACGAACGAATACAGCAGACGTCGTCCTTTTTAATTGTGAACTTTCGTACGGCGTTCCTCCGAGGTTCCTTCGAGCGATTCCCACGAGCGGCGGTCCGTTCATCCGTGTCGCTTATAATCTAAACGTCCATTGCGAAATAACGCCATCTCCGACGACGCAAATCCCGTGTAATACAGTCTGCGGCGTAGACGACAAACGACGTTTCCTTAAGTCGGATTAAACAGGCGTTCGGGAAGCAAAGCACGAAAAACAATACCGCACCGCAAACGTAATAAAATAGTTGGTCGTCGGCGCGCGCGCCCCCGCGCCCCGGCCATATAAAAATTATGAACGTCCGCCCGCTTTTATGGAAATTCGTGTTATTTTTTTTACGAGACCGGGCCGACACCGCACTGTTGAAGGTATCTAATTCAAAAAACGATTCGTGTGGATTTTATAATACGGACGACGGCAGCGTTCGGCAATGAATGCCGCGCACTTTTTTTATGGGTTTTATGTTTTTATGATGCGGGAAGTTAGTTATTATTAATGTTCGGCCTACATATATAGACCTACGCTTTTACAGACACACACACACATATATATATATATATATATATATATATATATATATATATATATATACATATAAAGGCGTGATCCGCCTATAAACATAAATAAAAAAGTATTAAAAATTCAGTACTAGTAACAGTTGTAGGTATTATCTGCCTTCACCTAAATGCATTAAGTAATGTAATATTTTTTATTGCAATGTAGAACAAGTGTTTTTTTTTTAAAAAAATATATGTTCTTTTTAAACGACGATTAAATTCAATGATAGTTTTTATAAAATGATCTTGAAAATATTGAATGATTAAATAAGCTTTTCTGGATTGAACGACTCTTCAATACTCATCATCATCTAAGATGAAACATTAATTATGACATATTTATATAAATGAATTAAGTACTTGACTGTTTTTCGTTGTAATGTAGAACACGTTTTTTTAAAAAATATTTTTTCTTGAACATCGATTAAATTCTTAAACATAATATTTCTTATGAAATGATCTCGAAGTCGATGAATATTTAAACTAACATTTCAGTATTAAATAACTTCTCGAGCAACTACTCATCACTTGCAATATTCATTATAATCCGTCGAACTGAAACGAAAAGATTCGAACAAGTTCCGTTGCGGTAGAATGTTTTTAATGAGGTGTATTCGTGCTTTCGACGCGGCTTTGACGATATACATAATTTCCGTTAATTATAATTACAGATCCTTCCTTTAATAATATTCCAGAAAACTTCCCAGAATAATAATTTCAATGAAATTGCGTTCCACCGTCGAACAGTTTCTTTTTCCCCCCGACATGTTTTCCGTGTTTTAATTGTACACGCGCACGGCACTAATGCTCGATACCTGTTGTACCAATGAATTATTTATTCAGTACATTGAAACTTATCGAATAAATAAACACATTGCTCGCGAAAGTCTAGTAAGTTTTCCACGTTTACATTCTGAGCTATTTGTAAGAACGAACGCGGCTTTGTTCGATTCAAACGAGCGAAATGTTCCAAAGAACTTATTTATAAGGCATTATTCGTTATTTGTATTCGAATTAATTTTCAGTTTTTTGAGATAAAATGCTTTCGGAGAGGTTTCTAGATAAAAGTATAGAGGGTTGTACATAAAATAGAAACGTTTATAATCGAAAATCTAATTAAAACCTTTTTTAGTATTTGGTATCAAAAATAAATAATAAAATGTTTCAGAAATGAATTATTTTTCCACTCCACAACCTATTAGGAGTACAAATTATTCCTGTGATTTTTTTTTAAAAATTAATATTTACAGAAAAATAGAATACATTTTAATCCTCAAAATATCTGCTATTATTTTATATAGCTTTGCTCCATCTGTCAGATAATCGACACGGTTGACATTTTAAAATCATAATAGAGAGAGAAAATATTTCAATTCAAAATAGAGTTATGATTACGCCTATTTTGAATTACGCCTTACGCCTATTCACATCTGACTCCTAAGAATGATCTCTGCGCGAAAGAACACGATTCTCGACGTAGAACAGAGCACATAAATAAGTTCCGTCGAGCGACACCCGACCGACATGAATGTGAGAATCGTCAGTGAACGACAACAACGGAGATCATTAAAAAATTAACTCTCATCCACGTGTGTAAATAAACCGGTCACGTTGTTAACGCTGCACAGTCCTATTTTATGGACCAGTCGCTTGCATCACGCTCGATGGCACTCGTGTGTGCGCTATGTAGTGTGTTAAAATACTTGATACGTTCGTATAGTACTTTTTCTGTTCGTATCTATGATACACTAATGTCGTCTTCACTGCCAGTAGTCAACTGAGAAAATAAATGGGGTATAACGCGACGCCTTCCTTATCATCCGCGTTAAATTTATGTTAGATGCTGTGCTGGCACTGCCGTCTCGACGGCTCACACTCACACAACATCCCTTGCACCACAACGGGGACGCGCTCCTTATCAATGGGCCGAGCAATAAAAAAAGTTTAATCATTGGCGAACGACACGCTGTTCGTTTTTATTTATTTACTTAGTTTTGCATCCGTTTTTCTCGGATACGAATTCTGTTATTGTTATATCTTTGTCGATGTGAATACAGGGTGCGACAAAAAAAACCTCCCGAATCTCGCTCGACCATTGTTTCGGTGCTAGTGAAGTGGAACGGGGCTCAGTGAGGTCTTGCGATAGCACGTGGCTTACCGTTTTCAGTTGCCGTCATGGCTTGGACGGGCGTGCACCGTGCGTTCGTTATCGAATCATTTATTCGAAATGACGAATCTGTGATCGCCAAGCAGAGACTTCGGTTCCGGACCGAAAAACCATATTGCTACGGATTGCAGAATTCAGGGCCGCAGGTTAGGCGTTAAAACGAAAACCATCCGGCAGCCGACGGAGCGTTCGGACTCCAGAAAATGTCAATGCTGCGAGACAACCCACTGTGCAAACTACCAAACGTACGACCAGTAAAAATGTTCCTGCTTTGGGGTTGTCTGATAGAACTGTTAGGAATTTTACACAACGATTTTAACTTCCTTCCATACAAGATGATGGCTGTTCAGAAACTTAAGGAACGCGACCGAGAAAACCGAATGGTATATCGTGAGAATATCCTTCAAAATGTTCCTGAGAACTCTGTTCTATTCACAAGCTCAGTTTCATTTGTCTGGTTGCTCTGACAAGCGGAATTTTCGTTACTGGGCGGAAAAAAAAATCCTTATCAGCTTCATGAAAGGCCTCTACACAACCAGCGTGTCACTGTTTGGTGCACTGTTGCAGATTTTGGTTTTAATGGCCCGTACTTTTTTGCCGCACCCTGTACAATATCCACACAATATTCTTATAGATACACTCTTTCGTAAAGCAAGGCTCATAAGTGTGATTATTTGAAATTCTAATGTTTACATCGATACTTGAAATCGTACAGACCCATTTATAAAATTAAATCCATAATAGATAAGAAGTTTATTATTAAAATGAGACAAACGTATTTTACAAATCCGTTTTGTGAATTCTGGAAATGATGATGGTTTATAACACCGAGTAAGTGAAAATGAAATTTATCTTCGTACAGATTTTTAAATGACCGAGTATAGATTTTATATCTAATGAGGTAGACTTTCATTTCGTTTATATTCATAGCTGTAGTGTGAAACTACTTAACTAAACAAATATTATGTGAAAACTGCGCTGTCGAAGAAGTACCAACAAATAGACAGAAAGTAGTTAATATAAACAAGATGAATTTTATTAAATTATTGATTCTCTTGTATCATTGTTTTATTTTCAAATCCAAATAAGATATGTCGATTAGAATAAAAAAAAGTCTACAACAATTAACTGTCAACATTTTTATTTGTAATTTCTTAAAAAATCCCGTATTATAATTGTCTCCATTCTGAACATAATTACTAAAAACCAATCGACCCATTAAACAAATCGTTAAAATAACCTCCTATATAAATACAATTCAATTTATATTCGGACATCTTCGAATCAAGAGAACTGTTCAGCGTTTCATGTCGAATAAACAAAACGTGAAAGCGGATGATTCTCCTTCTTGTAAAACCGCAACTCCGTCAATATAAACAAACCGTATATTTCATCGAATCACTCAGAAAGCGATTTCCTATAATAGATACTCGATGAATGTTCCCAGTAAACCATACGAGACTCATAAATAGTTCCCTTTTCATAAACGTTTATTTTTATACGCGCGCCAAGTGTTAATAAAAAAAGATTTACACAGATAAAAATCGAATAAAACAACACGAATAAAAACGATTCGATCTACGGGAAGAATCTGCAAGAATACTGATAAGATTCCTACACGACTTGACCTGTTTCGAACACGAGGATTTATCGATAATGACATATTTTTCTTAAAAACTGTTTCAAAGCGCACAGTCAGCGGAGAGTGTTTATATATATATATATATATATATATATATATATATATATATATATATATATACATATATGTATATATGTATTATCTGTCTCTTTCTCTCTGTGTGTGTATGTATATAGAAGAACCTCTTTCCTCCTCCCCGGTAATGAATTATGGCCGCACTCGACTAGAGATGTTCTGTATTACGGAACGAGAAACCGAAACTCGAAAAGACTGATAGAAAAGGACAGTAAAAGGGAAAAAGTGAAGCATAAATCAGGATTAGATGACATCTCATTTCGTCTATGTACGGACCATTTAGATTCGAGCGACCAACTCGGTTCTATTACACACAATGATAAATACTGTAATGAACGAGCTGAGTGTCATTATCTTCGGCGAGGCTACATACATAAAGACGATGAAATATGTCCGTCTTATGCTCCGCGTCTGCACAGAATTGCCCGTTTTATGATAGGTAAAGTGTATTATATGTGATTTACTCCGAGATTGAAGCGAGCACCCCGCAACTCGCGCCCGTCGAGTGTGGTAGCTCCGAGGTTAAATTCATTTTGATTTCTTGTACGGCGCGGAAAGAAGGCAGCTCTTTGTTATTCGTTTTTCAGATTTTCAAATTTCACTTAGCAGTGTGTCGTGGCGTCGTGCTGTAATTCTACATTTAGCATGAACGGGTAAAGAACTAATGGTTTATGTGTCTGAGTTAGACATTTTTTATCCACGTTGTTCTCCATGAAATACTTTAAAATGAACTGAACTAATTTTCGGGCAGACTTTCTTTCGCACACAGATATTTCTTTGCTTTCTCTTACACTATTACAGATACGAATTCACTTTTATAAATTAATCCTTTGAATCCGGGCGCGGATCTAGGAATCAATTGATGTTTTCCAAAGAAACTATAGTTTCAGCACGGTATCTTTTGGATGATATATTTAAAGGTCACTGATATCTCTCTAATGAGGCTAAATTTATCTCTTTGTTTCATTACAATAAAAATAACGGTCGTCCAAAAATCAGAAAAATCGCGGCTTTTTCATTTGATAACCTATAAAAATTATGACGTTGAGAATTAGGGTTGTATTTAATATTTTGAGGCTTGAATAATATTTTTTTGATCATAGTTGACAAAGTTGATCAGAAAAATGTTTCTGATTTGTTGGCATCAATTAAAAATCATTAATAATGGTTTATTGAACATATTTGCTTAGAAAAATATTTTTGATTTGTTGGTAACAATTAAAAAGCTTTAATAATGATTTATTGAACATATTTGAGTAAAAAAATGTTTTTGATTCGTTGGTAACAATTAAAAAGCATTAATAATGGTTTATTGAACATATTCGACCAGAAAAATGTTTCTGATGTGCTTACAAAAATTAAAAAGCATTAATAACGATTTACTGAACATATTTGCGTATGGAAATGTTTCTGGTTTGTTGAAAATAGTTAAAAAGCGTTTATTGACCATATTTGATTAGAAAAATATTTCTAGCTTATGGGATGAAACGATGACTTTTGAAAACAATTTAAAAAATATCTAGGATTATACCTCAATATAATGTACGGTTCTCTCGAGTAGCATTAAGCTTTTAAATAAAATAAATATCTTTATTTTCTCGACATTTTAAATCTTTACTTGTTGAATACTCGTAAGTGTCTTGTAATATTAATTTTATCCACGATATAGCAGAATAGTAGATAGAAATACTTTATTGTTTAAAGTAAGACATGTTTTATAATATTTCTTCTCTCGTCCATTTTCTTATATACTTTTTTAAATGATTACAGTTTCATTATTAATTTAACTTTTAAATCTAATTTAAATGTATATATATATATATATATATATATATATATATATATATATATATATATATGTATGTATATGAGCAGGTACAGACATGTACGTAAATCATTTTCAATAAATTGAATAAATAATTATGCGCGTTTCGCCCACACCGGTTAACCGATTCTTTGATACCGCTTCGAAAAAAAAAACACACACACCGAGTGAAGAAATTTCTAAATTAGCGCACGACACTGATCTGTCAAGATATAGCGCGATATTAATTGACCAGATATGGAGGTAATTTCGTTCGAGAGGAACAAATAGGCGACAGAAAAACATATCTGATATCTCCCACGATATTTATAGAAAAAAAATACAGGCATGCATATTCGCCGCTCGCTTTCTTTCGGACGGCCCTATTAGATTTATTGTCGATAGAACATGTTTTCGTTATGTCTGACTATTAGCCTAGCAGTGGAAGTAGAGGTAGGGAAAAATGTATACGCACAGCTGATTAGAAAAAAATGATAACTCGTTTTAATAGATGGAGAATTAGTGTATTGTGCATGAATATATATATATATGTATATATATATATATATATATATATATATATATATATATATATATATATATATATATATATATGACCATGTATAGCAGAAATATTCGGATCTGTGCTAACGTAATCGAGGTACGGCCGCTGGGAGAACGTTTAACTCTTTGTCTCCTTTTAATTCATTGTTATCATTGTTGTTGTTATGTATATATATACGGTGAAGGTAAAGTCCGATGAGAGGTTCTATGAATAGGTAAATCGTTTCATATAAATCGTTCTTTTATCATCGGCCGGTAATCCGTTTGAAACGATTCTATTTATTTTCTCTCCTGTATAAAAAATGAGCATTTTTTCTAATTTTACAATTCATATAAATTGATAATGAATTAAATGAAAGAAAAATACTAAATTTCTTTACTGGTGCAGTAAATAAATCTGTTCCAGTTTAAACAGTGCTCGTGATTACTGTTGAAAAATAAAACCCTATCTAAATACATATAAATATATAAAAAAATTAAACAGTGGAATTCATAAACAATATAAGACAGAAAAGTAAAACAAAATTTGATTTTATGGAATCTAGAAAAAAATATATTTGACTGCATTAACATGCTTCGTTATAACCATCTTTACTTATATCTAATTAATATTTACAAATCAAAAATTACTGTATTCAATACTGTATTCACTTCTGTCAAAGATTTTTACAAATATCAATTTTTATAAAAATACTAAATTTCTTTACTGGTGCAGTAAATAAATCCGCTCCGTAATATCAGTAATGTTTAAACAGTGCTGGTGATTATTGTTGAAAAATAAAACCCTAAAAGATTTAAAACTATACAGTGGAGTTCATGAACAATAATAATTGCACAAAAAATAAAAATATATTCAACTAATAAATATATATATATATATATATATATATATATATATATATATATATAAACATACACCGAATTATACCCTTCTAAGTCTTAAAAATCTATCTACGGGTGGCACTCGTGCTGAGCAGTTATACAAAATAATGGGGGATATTTTGAAGATTGAAATGTATTTAATTTTTCCATAGACATTTTCTATAAACAAGGTACCGAATTAACCTGTACACCCAGAATAATGATTTATTCGTGAAAGTGACTTTATCGACAACTTAACAACTATAATCAAGATTTATTTTCATGAGATTTTTTTTAATAAAATTCTATCGTTTATTTCAATATCAGTCGTTTGGATTCGATTTATTGATATCGTTGTGACTGTATACAGTATTCTATCATATGCAGGAAGATTGAGTCAAGAGCCTGGCACTGTTCTGACGTACTTCTTCAACGACAGAGCTGATATAAAATCAACATAAGATTATTGAAACAGCCTTGAAGTCACTTTACACTGAAAAACATATAAATCGCGTAAAGTGTATTTTTAAAACTTCGCATGACCTGATTTTATGAGTGTAATTGTCCAGCGAATGGAATGTTGAAACAACAAGTTTATTTTGAATCTGTTTCGATTTGTATCTGTGTCGATGAACGCGGTGATATGTTCATATCTGCTATAAATATACAAAGCGTTCCGATTTACATAAATCTATTCAGCAATGAATGTTAATTCTAAAAAGCATTCACCGACACGGCATTTACATATCATACATGTTTCACCTGCCAGCACGTCTGCGAGGAGACGCGGCACGTCGCGTTCAAAAAGTTGGCAACGCTCGAAAATCTCTTCAAACCGTGTCAATCATCTTACGCGTGCATGTGTCAATCGGTCCCACATCCAGGTGTGTTATCCACTCTCTCTCGTACGTTATCGCGTATGCAGCATCCGTCAGTGTAGCCATAGTCTTAGACGTGGATTTACATTGATTTACATACGCATAGTTATATCAAATCATGTCATTCCTTGATAGATATTTTATTGATATGCAAAGCGGTTCGATGTTTGGACCACGTCGGTCGGCTCGGATGCTGAGAACGCGATAGCGGGTACATGTTTTCAATGCCAGAGACGCTATTAATAGAAAATAATAAATCTATGGACCGTTTGTGATTCGATTATTGAATTGTGAAATGGTGATTCGGTCGCATTTAACATTTATGTATGATACCTTTCAGACTTGTCCTATTTTTCTTAAAAAATCAAACGAAGTTACTAAAGAAATGAGTTTAATAACTAATATAGGTCAGATAAATGTATTCAGGGTAAAAAAACCAGGAACTGCCGATATAAGAAGATCTTTAACTTATGATCAGATTAAAATTTTCAAACTAACCTAAAAAATGTTTCTCTGATATCAAAAATATCTAAATCAGTAACCGAAAATGATCGTTTATGATTATCAACACCTTCTCCCACAGTTTTAACAAATTTTCCATGTTTTATGCGTCGCAACACCTTCCATCATATTCAGCCCGCCAAGGTACAAAAAAATCCTTTGAGAAAAGGGAATTCATTTGTGAAACTTACACTCTAGTGTTTAGAAATCATCAAAGATAATATTTCTTTGGTATTATTAGGTTGGTAGAAAGATAATTGCAGTTTATGACTTTCAATTTTACTTGTCAAAAATTAAGATTAGAATCAAGAAAACAAAAACCGTAATTATTTTCCTACCAACCTAATATATTCGATAAAATCCTCGGCTTAACAATTCTAATAGATGTTCTAAAGAAGTAAATTAATGTATTGTAAATGTACACTAAATGTAATTACAAAAATTTTATATATATATATATATATATATATATATATTTATATGTATATAAATAAATAAATTTATTTATGCATTTATGTCTGTACACAGAGATAACAGACTTCACAAATACAAGAGAAGGCGGCACGGCGGAGCGTAATCTATGCATAGAAAATGATATTAAAGAGAACTGAAATCAGTCAAGCGTGTTGACATTTATTCTTTGACGGCTCGTAAACATCTAGCGACGTTCGATTCGTTCCCCTTTTCTATATGCAATGATCTAAGGTTAGGATCGGTCCATTTGTGCGATTATCAGTGTCGGTACAGTCCACGAGACGAATGATCCGGTTTCGCCTTTGACCATTGTTTCATATCGACGACGATAATAATATTTACTACAAATTATCGACTCTGTGCACACACTTATCGTTCGATTTTTAAAGATTCGCTTCTTAAAATAGATTCCCGGCCGACTTACGATTATGTATGCTCGGCTCGGTCTCATTAAACGTTTGAAAAAATATCATTATATATTAAGGCGTTCTGTTAATCTAAAACGGACAGATTGTTTGTTTACGAGCGTGTCTAATAAAATAAAGATAACATTTAGATGTTAAAGAGAAGTATTGATGTTTGTGTCCAATTAATCAATTAAGTAGTCGAGTTATAAATCTAGCGACTGGCATTCTTCATATGAAAAAATTAACACTGTCCACAGTCGTATAATACAATAAATATGTCTCTTTATTGATTGTCATTATAGTTCGACTATCCACTTGTTCGTGTTCTGGTTATCATAATGACACCTACACGGTTTAATTATTTATTCATTTTTTCAGCTACACCCAGAAACGCACCTAGTAGCTCAGTAGAAGATATTTCTTTCAAGTATCAAATCTAATCATTGCAAAAAATGTTTTCATTTAATAGTGTTAGACATGCTAATAAAAGTTGTAAAAATATTTAACAATTTGTTTACTGAATTAATTGAAATCCGCATTACTCATGCATCGCATTACTTATGGGGTGACAATATATTCTAATTATTTTGTAAGGACGGTAAGGCTAGAATATTCATGTCCATTCGTCGACTTCTTCTACCTGATCTGTTTAAATTAGTATTCGTTATAGAGAGATTCTGTTATATGACACAAAGACGAATGAGTCAACATGTACATCTGTAATATTGAAACATCTCTGCTCTAATTAATTATATTGAAATCGATGCTTGACGAAAACATCTGTTTTGATTGATTCAAGAGGTATTGTAACACAATACTCTCAAGTATCTGCTTATTATATTTCGAGATAAAAATAACGTCTGATGCACCTGCCATATTTTCAAAAACCACATCACAACGAAACGAACGTCTCGGCAGACGTGTACAATTCTGACAGATGAAATGTGCACAGTGAATAATTGCAATAATTGTGCGTCACTCTCGTGATATAATACATGACGTGATGTCATGATATTGTATGAGCATCGAGCACGGAACTCATGATCATGTATCGTGTAAACGGTCGGCGAAGATCAGAGTTTATTGTGAAGTGAAAAAAATCTTAATAGAATTTAATGTTACGTTCATGTCGAAGGTGTTGTAGAGAATTGTACAGGTGAGAGTTAATGATCATCTCAAAGTGTAATTCATTCAGATATTTATCATATTTTATACCTCAGAATATATCGTTTTTATTTTTCAAAAAAATAAAATGAAATATGGAAAACAAAACCTCAAAACCCAAGATAAAATTCTGATCAAAAATGTTCAATAATTTTTACTATTCTTTATGAAATTTTCGATGGTAATTCCATCCTCCTCAAAATGTGATAATATTAGAGAAAAATCTCATTTCTTCAATTTGTTGTAAACATCTTTTTAAATAAAGTCGACACAGTGTATTTTATAAAATCGATAAAATTGGACATCGTACAGTGATAATGTATTTTGTTAAAAAGTTTTAACACCGGTCGGGATTTTTAATGAGATGAAGAATATGTTAAGTGTTAGTGGGCATCTATTTTTAACAGTAAAAAATTTGGCTGCAGAATTTAAACATGGCTGTACAAGTTTAAAAACTGATCCTTATAATGGAAGTCCAAAAAGTGCAACGACACCAGAAATCATCGATAAAGTGCATGATATTGCTTAAGAGGATCGCTGATTAAAGATGTCTGAAATTAATAGAACTATGGGCATCTCAGATAAACGAGCAATTCTAATCCTAACCAAAGATTTAGTTTCGAAAAAGCTATTGGAAAGATCTGCGCCGTGTTCGTTGACAATTGAGCAAAAACGCTATCAAATGCGAATTTGAATTGAAGTCGAAATGAAGTACAATTTGTTGCCTCATCGAACCTATTCACCTAATTTATTTCAGTCCAGCTTCCATCTATTCCTAAAAATCAAAACTCATTTCAAATTATGAGCCGAAATCGACAGTGAATGACTATTTTGAGAATTTAGAAAAATCAGACTTCCGAAACAGGATAAAGATACTTGAGCATCACTGGACAAGTTGAGTTGATGTTTCGGAAGATTTTATTGAATAAAATCTTCAGAATTATTTTAAAAATAATTCTGATACAGTCTTAACTATTCTATTTTTCAAATCACCGATTAGTTTCGATCCATTTATTAATTAATTTTAAACTGAGTTCAATACGAATCACGTTTGATCGAAGAGCAGACATAATTCGAAAACAGAAAAACAAAAATCATTTTAAAATATACAAAAATACTCGAGAGAAAGTCATAAAACGTCACGTGCACCGACAAACACATTCGCAATGTATCTAATTAGAAATATGACCGAATTCCAGTTTCGTCCTGAAAATTTCGCCCGGACACTTTCGTCGCTGTTTAATTAACAACCTGACACATCCAATTATATTTTTGTCCGCGAGTCGGTCAGACATTTTGAGATGCTTCTGACCGTTTTTCATCAGTCCCGTGTCGAGCGTGTTGTTGCACCGAACGTTATTTCTGTGCGCGGACGAGAATGAAGAAGAAAAAGGAAACGGCGTAACAATACTGTTGAACAGTTCGAGTCAGATAATATATTAGATTCTTTGAACTTTGACGGTATAAATAACATTTATAAAGTAAACTAATTAAAAGCATTTCGCGTGGCGCCGTTTCAGCGTTTCAAGAATTCGTTCGGTTTTTTTTCGTCTTCTTCTTCCTCCGTCCGTTAGATATTTCACAGTTACTTTTTTTTGTGTTTGTTTACGGACGAAATTTAATTTTATGAAAGTCAATTGAAATTTATGTATCGCGACGAGGAGTCGCAGTTAATTATTTTCTTATCGAGGAACGTTGTCGCTCGATATGAACAAAGTGAATTATTATCGGTACGTTTGTATGGGCGCGGCGATATTTTACCGGTTTTCGATCATCAAACAACGCTGCTGCGGTTTTGGCAAAACCACCGACACAGGTATTAAAGTTTATAAGACATATTTACAGAATTTATATATATATATATATTACCGGGTCTACATTCTCACGACTTGAATTCAAACTGAACACTAAGACCTGCTGATACGTTTCATTTCCAGACCAATCGCCGTTGCGATTCGAAGCTTTTTCCGAACAGGAAACAATATCATGAATGCGACTCGAGAAGAAATTCAGATCGTTGAGAGAGATGAAAACAATGTATAGAGATCAGTTTATGTTTTAAATTGCGGATAGCGCTTGTTTTCTCAGCGGAGACACACTTGGCTTAAAGTGAAGATGCTGAGCGTGTTGAATCGATGCGACAGAAATCTATTCACAGAACCAATGTTGTTTATATTAAAAAAAAAAAACTGGTTTTCAGATCGATAAAGAATAATAATAGGTTATATGAACGTATAAAATTACTAGAAATAAATATTAATTAATAAATTAAGATCTTTATCGTGTTTCATTAATTTAACAACTACTGATATGTTATTTTGTATTAAATAAAATTAAAGAATATGGCTTTTATGAGATTACATTCTAATGAATCATTTTCTTAAATTTATTCTTCATATATATATATATATATATATATATATATATATATATAAAGACAGAGAGAATATAGATAGATATTGAGTATCTACCAGAAGATGTATCTTTAGATGAATACTGAACATTCACCTGAAGATATATCTTTAGATGGATACTGAGTATCCGGCTGAAGGTGTCGAAAGACGAAACCAGTAGTGGAAGAAGAAGAAAAAATCGTAATCTCAAAGACAAGAAGTATAACTTCAAATCCAAGTGCACAGAAAAGAATTACATTTATTATCAATTACTGTTTGGCTCGTATTTATAATTAGAGTGAAATATGTAAATGAATTTAAAAGCGATAAGATTTCCCACTGTTTAAAAGATCAGTTGAACATGTTGTTTCGAAAACGACACGAATCAATTTTTGTCAAAATGATTTACCAGCGCCGCAGTACAGTTCTCTCGGAAATACGAGAAAACAGACACAAACGTTCATTTCACATTCAGACATTCATTTCATGCGTTATCATTTCATCCACCCCTTTTCAATCATATCTATTTATTCGGTTCGTGGAAACTTTAATAACAATCAGTTACAAATATACGAACAGACATTTACATTCATCTCGTATTGTTATTAAACTATGTTCGAGCGAACGTACCATTATTTAAACAATATTACATGCGACCGTACGATACAACTGGGGAGTTTTAACTGTACGATGCTCATACTTAAAGGTTAAATATGTAATCGTGGCGAATGCTCGAAAACAATCGCCTGTTTATTACAAACAGAAATTCAATTGAAAACCATCACATATTCAACATTATCCATAGTGAACGCTTCAATAGAATCCGGTACAATGCGGACGTATGTAATGGACGATAAGAGACCCGGAGCTTTGTGTTTGCACGCAAACGTATGTGGATTTATACACACACACACACACACATATATATATATATATATATATATAAACATAAACAACAGTAGAAAATCACCATCGCGCGATAAATTAACTTAAATGTAACAGGCTAATAAAAGGAAATCCAAAATGTATACAATGGCGGTGTGGACGGGAGACACTCGAAACATTTACGAAGCGCAAAGTATATAATAGTTCATGCATATATATATATATATATATATATATATATATATATATATATATATATATATATGTATGTATATATATATATATATATATATATATATTATGTTTGGATATTTAAGCAGGGTAGCTTTGTCGAAGCCCGGCTCGTAACGATAATACACAGGGTATTGGTGTTTCCAATACGGCGGTACTTGATTTATGCTCGATAGTCGGGGGCAGCATGGCCTAATTTACATCTTCCTCTCGTCGTACGTTAATCCGAAACAGGTTTTATGTCAAGCATTCCTTGTAACGCGTTCCTTGTCATTTATTCATATATATATATATATATATATATATATATATATATATATATAATTAAGAAAAAGAGATAAGAAATTATTAAAATGCCACATAAAAGATTTTTGATGGATTATAGCTCACACAAAATGATCTGTGATATGTTAATCTTATCAGGAAAGCTGTTAAATAAATTTGCATTTATGTATATATATATATATATATATATATATATATATATATATATATATATATACATATACAGTTTATTGTTAAAATTCAGAAAATAAGCACATAAAACCATTTGTTTGCATATATTCATATGGATGTACACTGTCGGCTTTTGAAATGAATGCTTGTGTTCATGGATGAAATTTATGAATATGTTTTGTTGAATGTTGCAGAGATTATTCGTGGATTCAAATTTTATAAATTAATTCTATTGATTTCTTCTCCAACCATGTGGACTGTACTGCGTTTTAACATTATGAGAATGATGGAGTCGGAATTGAAATATGCATAATCAATGATCAAAAATGATCGGTAGACATGCGATTACTTTTTGGCCAACCGAGCATTTTAAAATTTTACATGACTTGCAAAGTTGCGAATCCAAGAGGATTTTTTCCAAATTGTCGTTAATCAAAGAAAAAAAAGAAAAGTAGAGAAGTTAGCAAACAGAAACTAGCACAATTTCTACAAAAGCGCTTGTAAAGTGACGGACAAGCACAGAATAAGAAATATAAGACTTGTGATTTTTACTTTACTTTCATAAAAGAATTGTTTTTTCAATCTACGATCCACAAAAAAATCAGTTCAAAAATGTCCAATAAATTATTATTGATTGATGTGAATTTCAATGTCCATTCCATCATCTTCAGAGTGTCAACATACAAATCTGTACATTAGCGCTTTAAGAATAACAACGCTGTATAAGCAACACCCAAAATTGGTCAATAATGATTAATTAAACATCTTCGATCAGAAAAATCATGTGGAATGAACACGAGTTCATGTGTGAAAATACACTGTATTTCTCCGAAGTGAACGAACCACCAATTCAGATAGAGATGAAAATAAAAAAAAGATGAATAAAAACAGTATAAGTATATAAAATCTATAAAAACGGTAATAAATCCATTGATATGATGGAACGATCGCTAATAAAAATAGACACAGTCTCTCATTACTTTCTTCTTCAGACGAGTCAGATGTTGAAATACGGTCTCGCCTGTTCGACAAGCCAATAAAATAATCAAATCGTTAACTGATATAATTTATTACATGTGTGTATTGCTAGGAGAATGTAGTGGAAAAAAAGGTCGTTTAATGACGGGTCAATTAATGTTTTTGTTTGTCAACAAACGATATTAAACCCAACACTAATAAGATATGGCGCACGCACACATTCGCAGGGGCAGCAGATCGCACGGCGGAGAGAAATCGCCGAACGGAACGCAACGCTGTGCAGGCGGAACCGTCTGACATTCATACGGGTTCGAAACCGACATCATCCCTTATTATAATTATTATCATTATCAGTGGCGTGCGCGGACACAAATTGTTACCATTTAGTTCGCAAAACTTTGCGGCCGGAGGATGACTTTGATCGAGGTAACGTTCAGCGTTTGCGAGATGTGTCTACAATTGAATTAACTCGTTACGAATTCAAAAGAAGAACGACGATGTTGAACAGAAAAGACGATAATTATTGTCGGACGGAAGTTGCACTCCATTGTTCGTTCGCACGTTCCATTATTTTCGTACGCACATATATATATATATATATATATATATATATATATATATATATATATATATATATATATATGTGCCGCTCTGAAAAAGCTCGTAAAGCGTGTAACATTTTTCAAAATCCAATTGTTGCCTGTAAAACATGTTCCTACAAAAGGCTTAATTTAGAAAACGAATTACGTTTTTTTTTTGTTGATTGTTTGAGGGTTTAAAAGTACATCGTCTCTGATGTTATTAAAGCTCAACCGTTGATTAAAAGCAAAGTTTTATCTTTCTCTTTAAATGACACACACACACAATTTGCTTGACGTGTTTGATTAATGTCATCTGTTGTAATTAAATGTGTTGACGAAGATTCGAACACAGTTTTTTTTTTTGGATACAAAAAGACTTAATTCTAATTAATTCGATTTCTAATATCACACTTGTCTTTTTGGGTCAACTGTCTGTTTTCAAGTGCCGTAGAAATATCTAGATTTTATTTAAATAGTTTCTGGAATGAAAAAATAAATCGTTTATTAAATGTCTGAACTGTATTGTGAATAAATTCTGTTTTAACCCCTAAACTACACACCACCGGTATGAAACATACGAAACACTGGGACAGATTGACCCGAATCAATTTGAACGGGTGTTACAAACGAACTATTTATTTTTTTGAGCTGAAAAAAATTAAGTATGTTAATTAAACATTTAAAAACGAGATTCAATTGTTTTCGTTGTTGTTAAAAAATTGAGACGAAAAAAAAGGGGGAAAAATTACTTTTTTTACTTAAAATCTAATAACTTTTTCAATTTTCAATTCTTGAACGTAAAATTTCAACTTGATACTCTTGAAATAATATATTTTAAGGTGAAAATTATTGCAATAGTGTACATTCCAGAAAAAGTATTTATCTGAACAGCCGAATGAGTGATTTATATTTATATGAAAAAATTGACAGTATACTTGTACTAAGCAAACCCTTGTTGGAGTCATTTTGACCCCACGTGTAGTTTAAGAATTAAATATAAAACTGCTTCAGTTTCGTTCTGGTATCGAACTGTGTGAATTGAATTAACAATTAATTATTCTTGAAAATAATTAAAATTAAGACAGTTTAAAGCACAGTAGCAAAGCTGTTTAATTTACTGATTCTGCATACATAAGAACATCGTCTTAAGAAACATTTCTGGATAAGAATTGAGAATTGTGCCAAGAGACGAGTGGGATTCATCAGTCGTTAAAATAAGAGGATACAAGGCAAGTGAATAATTTAATGCTGATAAGACTGAGTTATTCTTTAAATTTGTAACTGATAGAAATTTAAAATTGAAGTTAAGCAGAATTCTCATCCTAAAACAGCCGTTTCGAGCTCGAAGCACTTACTTCTAAATAATGAAGACATAAGAGTAATAGGTTTTCTAGATAATTCAAATTTATTTTCACATTGATAGATTTTATGCTCGGTTTCATATCCTTCTTTAGTTTGTGATACCGACTCTCTTCTACTGAACAGAAAAGATGGATCTAGATTCAAAATTGATCTTAAAAGAATACAAGTGAAGTAACTTAACAGAATACAGTTGAAGAAGAGAATCAAAGAAGTATATTCGTGTGTCTGTGAGTGTGCGTTTCAGAAAACAGCAAATAGTAGCGCCCGCTAATAAGAAACGAACCACTCACAATAGAATAAAGTTATCAGATGTGTGTTTCTCCTCAAACATACATTATTCCGGACACAATGCGTACACGCGAGATGATCTTCACGAAATCGGATCCGTTGAAGAGGAACGACAGACGGTCGTCGGTTAACGATCAGTAGATGCTTCTGCCGATAACCGTGTCGTTATATTTCAAAAACGAGACTATATCTAGTTTTACAAGTCAAAACATCAGTTGCGCGCGCGCTTGTGTGTGTGTGGTTTTTTCCCGTCTATCTGTATCCGAGGATCTCGTTCTTCTCGTAACGGATTTAAATCGTTCGAAATGATTAACGGTCACTAGCGAGATTTCTATTTAGTGAATTTTTTCCCGTCGCACAGACTTTGCAGCATTATGCCATTGTCGGATCGATTTTTATACATCTACTAGATAGCGTTCGTTCTAAACGATCAATCATTCAGACATGAATGATTCTCTTTTTGTGAAATAGAATGTAATTTAATTGCTTTCAAGAGTACTACCGCTTTTTCATACTGTGTGCTGTTATATGTATGTGCATGTGTGTGTGTGTGCTTAATTTGTTGTCGTTCGTTTTTTACGTTTTGCTAAATATTTAAATGTTTACATACATAATTAAGTCGTCGTTCTGCAGTGTCATTCAGAAAAAGAAACAAACTCTCAAACAAGTTTCATGGTCTGATATTCTGTGTCTTGTGTTTCTCTTTCGAATCTAATACATGTAAAAAGAAATGTAAATATGTGTTTATTTATTTATTTATTTATTTGTTTATATATATATATATATATACACATACAAATATATGTGTATGTGTGTAAAGCAAGTAACCTAAATAGTTTTAAACAAAAACAAAAACTGGCAACAGCACAGACGTAAATTTCAATAATTAATTATTCGAAACTATTTAGTTGTATGCACAGCGTGATCGATATTTACACGAATTTGAAATATTTAACATCAAAACACTTTACATTCGCAAACATATTACGAGAACGTTTTCAATACAGTGCATTAGAACATTGTGTTCCAGATTTATTTTTTCTTGTGATTGCTTTCAAGTCGTATTGTCTCTGATGGCATGAAGGAACTATACGATTGGATCAAGGACCTAATCGTATTGGTAAATGTGGTCAGCGTATGTATTGAAAAATCAAAATAGCAGAAGATAATTAAAAAAAAAATAATAATTAAATGAAGAGTTAATAAATGAGAATCTGTTTATATACGATAAGAAGGTTTGGATAAAGAAAGAAAAGATAAAATGAAACTTCAACATCTATTTGAGGATCTCGCCTCAACTTCACATCAATCTCAACTCAATACACTCAACTCAGTCACTTTCCAATTATGTGTGCTTATTTTATATTTATTAAAATTCGTGTCACGTTTTTATTTTATTTCCTTTCTGTTTTCAATTAATTTCTATAGGTTTCATGTGAAAACTTTTATTAATTTTTGCTTAAATCTACATTACAGAAACGTTCTGTAACAATAACGCCCTTCATTCCTATACAGAAAACGAACTGACAGCTATGAAAATGAATGTACAGCTGTACGTTAAGAACGTAATCCGCACAGATTTGGAACAAATATATAAAAATTTTAAAATAAATAAATAAACAATCGGATATAATAAACGATTATTTTTTTTCATAAATATCTGAAAAACATTACTAAAATTATTTCATTCTATATACAATTTCATGAATATATAATTCTATATTGAAAAAGAAGAAACATTTTTTTCTCAGATTACTAATATTTTTTTTAGGTAATAAAATAATTTGGTTAAAATCTCATTGTTTAATCTTAAATATTAAACAATGTGAAACTATCAATTATTAGAGTTAATTGAAAGAAACGAAAATATAATTAATTAGTTATTTTCAAGTATATTATAAAAAAAAAATATATTCCTACTTTACAAGGATAAACCATTTAAAGACAATAAACAGAAATAATCTCACGTGCTAGTTTCCAAATTCAATCTGCTAAACTAATTAATGGAAGAGTTTTAAAATATTTCAGATAAAAATAGAAACGTACTTTAAAACACGATACTAAATCCTTAATCCGATGACATATCTAATAAAAAATTCATAAAGCAGACTAATCTTTTAGAAAATATTTCAAACAAGTGTACACAAAACTGGTGAAATATGTTTTTTTCCCCGAAATTACTGACTACGTGAAATTCTGTCGAACAGAGTTAATTATATTGGTGTTGATTTATGAGATTAGTTATCATACTCGGCAATAGTTCAAGTTCATTAATATTCCATCCTAATTGATGAAACTTGTAACGTATAGGACACACCTGCTCGCCGGTTATTTTTGTTCCTGTGTGATGTGCACGTTAAAAATCAATGAAAATATTTTACAGAATTTCTTGACCTCCTACGAAATACCAACCTGCTATAAATACATTCTCGACTGATTAAAATAGACGAGAGATTGTTAATCATTAATAATATTCACACGGTTGACGACCGATGAGTGATTAAGATTGAATGAGGAACGGGTAAAGAATGATGTTCGAATGTATAAATACATTACTATAGTTAAATTGAACAGAATGAGATGGAATGGTAAAGGAGTAAAACTGTACAAAAATAGAAATATATATGAGACGTAAAAGATGATAAAATTCAACTGGATAATAGGACATTATGCACCTGTTTTCTGTATTTCTTAAAAAAATGTTAACAGGATCCAATTCAATCTTGGTTTAGTCAAAAGGTCAATCAATCGTTGCTAAATGAAATCAGTCTATAATTTATAAAATTTAACAAATTGTTTTTCAAAAATTAATTCTTTTTTCTGGTCATAGATGTTCAATAAATCATTTTATTGATTATATCTTATGTGAATGTCGATGATGATGCTGTCCTCTTCTGTGTATCAAGGTACATAAAAAACTAAACGAGTATAAAAAAAGAATTTTCTATCCCTTGACGCTATGAAAATGAAGGACTCGTTATTGAAATGCACAGAAACAAAAATCAAAACTAGTCAGTTAATTATCTAATGAACATTTTTAATCAGACTTTTTTTATAGTTTGTGAGGTGAAAAAAGAATATTTATGAAAGTGAATTTAACCACAATGTCATAAATGTATTGTGACAAAATATTTCAACATAAAATGTATACAGAATTGTAGGACGATACTATAAAACTTATATGTCATGAGATTGAGTTAATTTTATAATAAAAATTCATTAGTAATTCAAGTGAGGAGCATTTTTAGTAAACATGTGTTCAATTTTAATAATCATGAAAAAATATTTAAAATAAAATCGTTCATAACTTTATATAATCGTCCAAACCTCCAGATGATTTTTCATGAAGATTATTTAAATCTTTTGGCTTCTATGAGAAGATCTTATCTTTCATTCAGAGAACTTACAAATATTAATGTCATATGAATATCGTGGTTTATCAACAGTTTACCATCGCTTTACTCAGCTGTCAAAGAAAATATTATCATAATATATGAGTAATGGAATGGAACTCCATCTTAGTGCCAAATAAAATTCGTGTTTTGTATAGACAAGACAATAAGGTCTATCGATAAGTCATTTCGGAGGCTTATGATCTTATTTGTCGACGCGAATCTAAATCCCAAATATAGATTTATATCAACCGAAACTATATCAACCCCAACTCAATACACTCTGTGCTATGTCAATCTTAAATCAATACACTCGGATCTACAACCTCACAGGTTGATACACTCGACTGATAGCTATATCAAACGTAGCTGATTTAACTCGAAGCTACATCAACTCCCACTTAATAGACTTGGACCCACTTCAACTTCAAATCAATAAATTCTCAGCTACGTCAACCTCAGCTAAATAAACTTGGAGCTATGTCAACCACAACTCAACACAATCTAAGCCATTCAAATCATTAAAACTAGAATAAATTTGGAAATCTTAACACAAACTTAAATAATTTTTCTTTTACTGGTAACAAACGTACACAACTGAACAGAGATATCTCTATCGCGAAACTATTCAATTTTTTACATTCCGATCGTCAACTACTCCCTGAAAAATAATTCCCTATTCTTTTGTACCAAAAAAATAGGGAATAATTTGATTCGAGCAAAACCCCGTCCGTTCGGATTTTAATCCTAGCCTCTAAGATATTAATTTTGTCGATAAGAACGCAAGACGAAAAAAAAATGTTCCATCACTAAGCTCGTAAGTATCTGTCATTCATTACTGAAAGCTTTCAGCCTCGACCTGACAAACGAACAATTAAGTCCATTGTTCGAAACTCTAACGTGCACGTGAAACGCCCGAACGATACTTAAAGTATAATAAGAAACAATATTAAAGAATAAAGAGGTCGTCGTACGGAAATTTTGAAAGAATATTAAGCGACCGTAATATATATATATATATATATATATATATATATATATATATATATATATATATATGTATATAACAGCAATGAACGCTAAGAACGTACCCGTCGCGCATTACCTTTACAATCATTAACCTCGACTCATATATAAACCTCTGACCCGATATTTTCGCTTCTTTTCAAATAATACGTGACCTCATACCATACGATGTAGGAGTAACCTTTTCGCGCAAATGCTTTTCACTAGCTAGACGACCAACGGAGAAGAACACATAATAAAGCGGTCGTAGGTAAAGTACAAGTCGACGGCGATGACGTCGACTTGAAGATTATAGGTCGAAATGAGTAAAATTCATATATGTATATATATATATGTATATATATATACAGATATATATACAGATATATATACATATATATATATATATAAGGTCGCAGAATCAACTATTATCAGGAAATGTGTGAGATATAACACACATAACTAGGCCAACAACGCGCGGCCGAGCGGAAAGCCGTTGCCTTCAAAGCTGCTGAAACTTTATTACGTTCGCGTAACGTGCAAATCCTTTGTTCTGAACACTATGAGGGCTTAATTTGTCACTTAAATGAACAATTATTGATTCGCTGTTTAATAATATCTACACATATTATATATATATATATATATATATATATATATATATATATATTTAAAAAATCCACAAGGCGTTCATAAAATATGATCTGATAAATATTTAGCTTAATGTTTCAGACTTGAAAGTCTCTTATTAAAATTTCACTTAATCTGATATGAATTCTTGTGTGTAATTTCGAATCCAGATTAAATTTTTAATGTTATTAATATGGGAAATTGATTAATGGAAAATAGATACACAGAGGATTGTACGAAAGGTGTAAAATTGTTGTAGAGGATGTGGTAAATGTGTTTTCGGCAGTGTGTGAAAAGCGAATCCCAATCTGGCACTAAATATAATTCTAATTGAAAAAATATGAAGTTTTTTTATCCGCATTTTCTATCGTTCTCATTACAGAACAAAATAGTAAACGATAAGAGTTAATGATTAGTAAAAAAGTTTTCTTTTATTCCTATTTTATTCCTTTCATGTGGAAGCCCAAGTTGAGTTGCCCTATATATGCGATTTTACTTTATATTACTTGAACAGAAATCCAATAAATGTACTGAAAAATACTGAACAGTGAAGGGTTAGTACGAAACAAATCAATAAACTTAAATCATCATCATTCTAATTTTTTTTTCATATGTTTTTGTCCTGTTGTGCAGGGGCACTGAGGTCTATTAGACAATTCTTGAATTGTTAATTCTGGATTTGCTTCGATTTCCTCCAGTAACACTGTATCATCTAAACGAAAAAACTCTCCGGCACCCCTAATAAATATATATATATATATATATATATATATATATATATATATATATATATGTATATATAATGTTGTATGTATGTATGTACATTGAGAAAGTGGTGCACGAAGATGTGCAAGTGGAAGCGTGGTTCGTGCGTCGCGCGCGCCCCTATATCACAGTTTCCCGTGGACCCGACGGTGAAATATGGCCACCGCGCCGTCGACGTGTATAATTTTCAAATGCAAATAATTACATTTGCGTGCATATTCGGCTCGGCTCGGGCCGCCGCACTTCACAGTCGAAATGATTTTCCGCTGTTTGCACAATGGATACGCGTCAACGTCCTATGCAAATATACATATAGCGGATCATTTGATCGAAAAATTTTTCTTGCGCGTACACTCGGTTTCCCGTCGCTTCGGAGCGGGAAAAATACCCGCAGACTTTCACAGTTTTATTATATCTTCGTGTGTTTTTTTCTCTCCCTCCGTTCGAATCGTTTTCTTTATGCGAGCGCTGCGAAATTTCAACGAACCGTCGGGGGTTGATTGTAGAGTCGGTCGAATTGTTTTTAATGATTATTGAAAAGTGGATAAAGCGAATCTTCGTAGATTTATATACATATTTCTGATCATTTCTGCGTTCGAAGTGATTAAATTTTGACGATTCTTTGAAAAAGATAACGGTTAACTGAATAAACGTAAAATTAAAATATAATTTAACTGTTCGTCGACCCAATCAGAGTACAAAAATGGAACAATGTGATGTTTTATTAAAATTTAGCAAAAAAATTACAACGATTAAAAAATATTCACTTACGATTTATTGAATATTGTTGAACAGGGAACGTTTTTATGGCTTGTCGCATGAAAATGAATTATTTTTTGAAAATATTTCTTACTTTTTCTATACACTAATTTATACGAATATGTTCTGCTCATACAAATACAAGATTTTTTTCAGATACACATGAGGATACTTGTGTAAACTTGTAGACTTGGAACGTGGTTAAAAAATAACTAACAATTTTATTTAATTATCTTTGCTTTTATCAGATACTGTTATATAGAAGAACACTGTACCAAAATATAGAAAACGTCAATAAAACCAAAACGAGCGTATAGTCCAGTGAGCGTACATTTCTTTTCAAAACATCCATAATGTTGAAAAATGTGTACTAGTTTATCAGATTCGATGGCCGGAGAAATATTTCCTGCTAAATGAATTCGTTACGTTTCGTATAGATTGTTCTCTCGATTTATACAAACTCGAATGAAACGCACACTAGCGTTGGCTGAAAACTCATATTTCAGTGCAGAGCTTGGCATTTTATTATGACTGATACAAATTTCATAATCCGATAGTAAATGTATTGTATAATTTGTTTCGACGAAAAAGGTATACACGGCGAGCATGATTAAGTGTCTGTAAACATTGTATCCGTTAATTGGATTGTTCGTCACATTTACTAATATAACCTCAGATTGATTCGAACTGAAAACGTGCAAGGAAACGTTTAATCAACGGAACGGATCGGACCACCCGAATAATTATAACGATCCGCACTTTTCACTAACCCCCTTTTCAAACATACTTCTAAAGTCTATCTTTCATATTTCATAGATTTTTTTTGATTCTATTTCGAGATTTACGAGTTGTACAAAATTAAATTTGACCGGTAAATTGTTACCCTATACGACATACATTTCTCAAATCAAAAATGTTCGATAAATCATTTTTGATTCCATCATCTACATGGCACCCACGGTACAGAAAAATCTATCAGACAGTTTTACACTTTTATAGTAATTTATATAATAACTGGTTCTCTCTGAAACACCAATGGTGGTAATATAATACTCTGAACGTACAAAAATCATTATAGGTTACAGTGCACGGACAAGACAGAGAAACCTGCCACACATCAAATGAAACTTCACCGATGATAACAGAAATGTTTTCTCAAAAACTACTATCCCGCAGATGTGAATTCATTGACCTCTGCGAAGTCCAGACTTGTCTCTATGTGATTTTTTTGCTTGGGAGTATCGAAGAGTCGAGTCTACGACAACAAGCCAATGACAATTACACGATTGAAAGAAAATATCCGCCATGAAATCGAAAACATTCCACAAACAATATGTCGGAAAGTTTTTCAAAACCTCAGAGATAGGTTAGACGGATTCCAACGCCACGATGGACGCCATCTTGACGATTTGATCTTTCACAAATGAATTCACAAATAAATAACGTTTTGATTAAGACTGAACGTTTCATTTTCATACACCTTTCTGACCCACCCGGTATTTACATTTTCATAAATTATAATTAAATCAAGTCCTGTCGTGAATTCTAGCTCATCCTGTATTTCTGATCAGTTATAACTGCATGGAACTCGTTTAAGAAATCGAGAAAACACTCATTTCAATACTCAGTCTGAGAGAAACAATAAAACGAATTTACGACATACATTGGAAAGTGGAGATTAAAAAAAATCATTAAGTTAATTGGATTTGTTGACTTTTTACAGTTTTAGACTGCAGTAGTTTCATTAAGATTCTGCATCGAGCTGAACATAAAACCATTCACACTTCATCCAGGACAATTTCCAGTATGTCTGCTGTAATAACATTCGGTATTAAGCTCGTTATTGTCCTGATGTCAACATCTTTTTCTACGGGCCGTGAAAAAACAAACAGTCCCGAAACTTTCCGGGTCGCAAAAAAATAACCGTCACTGTCGAAACTGGAGCGTCGACGCTCGTGACGTCCGTAATTAATCAGTGACGATAAATAAACGGGAATAAGTATGTCGTGGAGTAAATAAAAGGACGTCATCGAGGAAGTTTTAAAACAGAACGCGAACGAACGAGAGTGAGGAGAAAAAACGCACGCGCGCACATAAACAAACAAACAAGTAACAAACCGTCAAGTTTACAAATTGTGATATATTTACTACGAGCAGTTGGCATTATATCAGACAGCAAACGAACCAAAAAATCAAATTTATTAAGACATTAGAGGCATACTTTTTATGGACCGATCATTATGTGTGTACTTTTTTTCGTACGAGAAAGATACCGCGCTGATATCTTCAGCACAGGAACGGAGTTAGGTGATATTTAAAATGTTTGACGGTGTTTCTTTGTTCGATCGAATGTATCCGAGATAAATTATAAGGACGGAATCGTCGCAGTGGGAGGAAAAAAACCCGACCATTTGTCAGTACAGTTTTTATTACTTTTTCTTATGCGATTCTGTTAGCATCTCGTGTAAAACAGTTAAACCGTTCATCATGTGAAATATAGTCTGACATTTCCAGGACTTATAAGTTCAGTTAATATGTCATCGTTGGCAGTTATGTGAAACTTGATATTTCGTACTTTAGAGTAATTCTATTGTTTGCCTGCCAGAAAGGTGTTTGCAATGGATAAGGATTGAATACAATACAAATCATCGACGCTTCATCTATTAGGTGTAAAAAATCGCTCGGTATCTTTAACTAGAGTTACCGGTCTAGAACTTTGAAAAAATTGTTTTTTTTTTGTGATTTTTCGATTCTCTTGTGTTTCAAGAATGTGTATTCCCTGCATCATAACTCTGTTTTAAAATAAAATATTTTCTCGTCGTTTTAGAATGTTGAAGTGCCAACCATTAATATTTAAAAACACTATACATATTGGGCAAGACGATGGCATAACCTCACAAAACAGTTCGAACACGATGACGTCCGAAAAGAAGCATAAGATGGTGCCAGAGATGCGGGAATGATTAGTTCAGATTTGAGAGAAGGTTTTGTGACGCATAAAATATGTAAAAAATACTAAAACAGTGGAAGACGTCCGAAAATGCGTTACGGCTTCATCGACTCAAAGTTCCCATTTTTTTTTTTGATAAACGATTCATCAATTACCTGACAGATGAATGAAAGTTGTACAAAACAATGGGGGATATTTTGAAGATTGAAATGTATTCCATTTTTCCATAAACATTCATTTTCTATAAAAAAAAATTAATTGAATAAAAACACACACCGTATACGTTTTCTAAGACGTTTATAACCTATTTTTAACTTGAATATCACATCTTCCACGCACGTTCGATTGAACAACTGGAATTGTGATTCATAGATATTTTTTAAAAAATCTAAATGTTAATATTTAATAACCGCATTACTTTGTACAGAGATTAACGATAAAACCATGACCTAAAAAGTAAAGTCTATTTCACAAATGAATTATCATTTCGCTTTCACAAAACAGAAAAAAAATCTGATCAAAAATGTTCAATAAAGAGCGTGACAGACATTTAAAAAAAGATACTTAAACAAATTTCAATCAGACCTCATCGCTTTTACGAACACAGGATCAATAAAAAGATTCATGGAAACAAACCAGTCGATTATTAGCAGAATAATCATTTTTATTGCCGAATTATGCATCGAAAATCCAACTGATATAAATTTATAACACCAAACATATTTTTTACACACACACACGTACATATATATATATGTATATATATATATATATATATATATATATATATATATATATATATATATATAATGTAATAAAGTAATAAAAGTTAATAATATTTCTTGAACAACGGAAAACGTTTAATCACTATAATTATAATAATCTCGAATCTTTCCAAGAACTTATTTCAATATTTACAAATTTTATTTTAAAGAATATTAGTCTATTAAGATGTTTAATACTCTTTAATAACAGATGAATCTATTTACGTTTTAATTACGCCAATAAGTGATAACAATTATATTTTATAGTAAGATTTTTTTCTGTCAAATAACGAATAACATACCAGATATAAATTGAAAATTGTAATTTTTTAACTCATTTATTAGTCTAAACGAGTCTGTTGTGGTCACAGCAACTGTATAGAAATATTCACAGTGCGTCTTATATATTGAATACTAGACAGTTCATAGAAATTTATTATTCTAAAAGAGTTTCCTGGTCTCGTAAATCATACATTATAAAAATTCAGGCGTTAGTGATCTCAGCTGTCGAAGCGTCCTAAAACCCCAAATAACTTAAGTCTAATAAAAATTAGTCAATAATTGATTACTGATCATTTTTGATTGTCATTTATACGCATTTCGATGGGTGTAGCATCATACTTGAGAGTTGAAGTACTGGAAAATTTAATGAAGAGAAAATCAGATTTTTCTATATGTCAAAGCACTAAAGACAAAACCGTCACTATAAAAATGGGTTTAAGCAACGATTAATAACCAATTATTAAACATTTTTCATCAGAAAAAAACCTTTCTGGTTTGCCGAGTAAAGAATTCATCCATGAAAGTGAATTTAGCTACAGTTCCAGAGATATGCTAGGGAATTGTTATTAGGCGGGTGCAAAATTTTTAGTTTTGCACTTTGCATGATTTGCATGCATTATCGAATGAAAATCCGTCGCGGACGTAACAGAAACTCGCCAGACAACTGGGAATCGATCGAGTAACAGTTTCTAAACGATTGTATGGGATGGAAAAAAATCAGAAACTTGTAAAGTGAGTACCGCATGAATTCCGAGGAAGCAGCATGGCCAACCGGCTCGACAAATGAATTTAATTAATATTATGGCGAGATTGAATATAAATTATTTTTTTTTTGTTATATAGGTGATTCAATTTAGGCTTAAAACATTAATTTTATTAATATGGGAAATTAATTAATTAAAAATAGATACACAGAGATGGTTCGACGACACGTGTGGAAGTGTTGTAGAGGAATCTGTAAGTGTGTCTTCGACAGTGTGTAAAAAGTGAATCCCAGTCTGCACTAAAGAGATGTTCAATTTAGGCATCCACATGGAAGTATTAAAAGGGGCGGAGGAGTTAAGAAAAACCATGTTATGTTCTATTTAGCATTTTAGTTCAATTGAATACTAAAATACAATTGAATTAAAATACTGAATGGGGGATGATAACTTTTTTTTTAATTTTTGCATTTTTTTAATACTTTCGTGTGGAAGCCCAAGTCGAGTTGCCTTATATATGTGATTTGATTTCATATTACTTGCACAGATACCGAATAAATGCACTGAAAAATACTGAACGGCGATGGGTCAATACGAGACAAATGAATAAACTTAAATCATAAAACTGTTCGGGCCGTCTGGTTTAGTTTCACATCATCTACATATTTTTCCGTTCATATCCGCTATGAATTCGAAATTAAACACGAAAACATTTATAGTATGTAAATTCGTATCGACGTATGCGCTCTCCGTATCTGTTCGGTGATTTATTTCGGAGCATTTCGATTTTATCTCGCCGTTATGTTCTTCATTATTTCTTAAACATTTCTCGCAGACAATAGACGCCGATTAATATAATATCTTTATTATTCTGTGTGCCTCGCAGGTAATCGGTCACAATAAATAATTTAACATTGCGCATACTGTGGTTCAAATAGAATCAGAACGTGAAACTACATAGCTTTTTCTTACAACGAACTATTAATAATAAACATGATGTCATAAGAGGTCGTGTCAGGTACATAGATTAATTAACAGTTTTTTTTTGTTCGAGCGCGGAGAACGCATTCGGTAAAATCACTAATGTTTATTTCGTATTTAGACGATGGTCTCGATTTGATTCGTATAGAAGTGATTTTAATTTTTTTCTTGTCTTGTTTTGTACACGAGACGTAGAAAGAACGGAAGGGTTTGAATACATAATATTTTTTTGTTTAAATCTTTTTTTTCAATTTTTTTAGAATTTTATGAATAAAACTTGCGGAATTTATCATGGTAAGATACACGACGGGACAATGAACCAAAATAATTGAATTTTATTTTGAAAATCATCGTTTTCAATTGTTTTGATTTGAGCAAGTATATCTTCGTTATTTTAATGTTCAAACAGGACCATCGGAATCAATGATGAATCGTTTGGCTGCACGTTTCAGACATAAAGGTGCAGTTAGCAACTGACCAGGATCTGGAAGGCATCGTTCGGTTCTGACTGAGGAAAATATTCAACGTGTACAGAAGAATTCCGAGTAAAGTACTGGAACGTCAACCAGAAGACGTTCGACCCAATCTGGAATACTCGGAGGTCACTGTAAAGGATTTTAGCCGCATTAAAAATGTTTGTATACAAAGTGCAGGTTGTGCAAGAGATAAAGGCAATAGATAATCAGCATCAACTTGAGTGTGCAATTTGTTTTTGCCAACGAGCAGAAGAAAAAAATGAATTTATTCACAATTTGATTGAGTTCTGAAGCTCATTTCCACTTAAATAGATTCATGAACAGACAAAACTGTAGAATATGGGCTACAGAGGATCCAAGATCAGTTCATCAGCGACGATTACACCCACTTAAATGTACTGTTTGGTGCAGAGTAACGGATGAAACGATTTTAAGCCCTTATTTCTTAGAAAATGAAGACGGTACTGCTGTAACCATAAATGGTGCTCAGTACCGTACGATGTTAGAACATTTTTTTGAGATCAACTGTTGATAATCGTCCACGGATGTGGCTCCAACAAGATGGAGCCACAGCGCATACAGAAAGACGCGTATGGAACTTTGACAGGACATTTTTGGAGAACGCATAATTTCAAGAAATAGCATTTTAATAGACCCGCGCAGTCGAGTTTTTTCGGGGCTACTTAAAAGAATTTGTATATGTCAATAATTCAAAAAAGCATTCTTCAACTAAAGAACAATATACGAGAAGAAATTCGAGCGTTATTTCCAGAAATCCTGAGAGAAATGTCGGAAAACGCCTTACAAAGAGCTCGAATTTGTGAAACCGAAAATAGAAGTCACTTACATGATACCGATTTTCATGTGTAATCGGAAAAAAATCCCTATGCTTATACTATATGCTGGGAAATAAATAAAAGATGAAAATCTTACAAAACAAAAAAAAATATTAATGTTTCAAACAGCTTCGTTCTTTCGAACCATCCCGTATACGAGTAGACAAAATATGTATACACATATTTATCATTGTACGAGTACACATTTGTGTAATACATCCAATTACCATGTCGTAAATGTCGACTCAGAATTTATAATTAAACAAATCTCGTATATCACTGCACGGAGATTATGAAACGCATACCTTGATTATAACTGGAGAAAAAAAAATCAGCGAACTATGTACGCAGTTAAAGATCCACATCGTAATAAAACATGCAGAATCATAAACGATCATCACTTTTTTACAATCCCATTGTTTAATATCAAACAGCGAGAGTTGAACGTACCGCCGAGCGTAACAATTGCATTAGCTGCGAAGCAGATGACCTTGCATTAAAAAAAAATCTACACACTCATGCGCGTACACACACACACACACATTCGCATATCGAAAATCATCATCGTAGTAGGAGCGGACGATGTGATAATAATATGATTCAATACTGTCATCACTGAAACAATCGTGCGAGAATGTGTGCGTTTTTTTTTGGCGGTGCGAGAACGAGCACAGACACGGACCTAGAACTCGGAGCGAAATTTCTATCTTATCTATCGTACAGAAATGTCGGTGCGAGGACTTCTCTGCTGCGTTGAAATATTAAAAACGTCTTAATTGTAAATAACTGATTATATTGTGCTGGTGCAAAAAGAATTGCGTTTTTTAACGTATCGAGTATAAAGACGCATAGTCAGTTCAAAATTATATTTATTAATCAGAATAAAGGCCACTGGCCGCGCACACATTTCTCCCAACGGATCCAGAGCTTCATGCTGTTCACAGACGTTTATTTTGATTTACTTGAAGTATTTTTTATGTTTATTCTGGACGTGATTCGAAACTGATGTCTCATATATTAAACTTTTGCACTCCAAGTAATTAGGGTATACTGGTAGTCAACGTCAAGGTGTTTTTTAAATTTCTGAGTGACGCAATGACCGCGAAAAAATCTTGGAAATTTGTTAAATTATGCCACTTTTTTTCAAACGTTAAATTTTTATCAACCAAACATAATCATACCCAAATTAATATAGTTTAATGGAAATACTGTGTTTTATTTTATTATTAGGTTGGCGAATAAATAATTGCGGTCTTTATGTATCCAGTATAAAGACATATATATATATATATATATATATATATATATATATATCAATTAAAAATTATATTTATTAATCAAAATAAAAATAATTGCCCTGCACACATTTCTCTCGAGTTTGAGGGAATCGAGTTTGTTTATTCCTACAAGATAGAATTCTAGATTCCTTGAATTAACGAATTCATCGAAATCGTTATTTATCGCTTATTTACTTTTTAGATATAGCTCGTTTCATTAATATAACGGTACAGAGCGCGATGCATGTTCGTCGGTTGGTAGATATGAATCAAGTGTCGTTATAACGAGTACGGCACTCGAATAAATGTACGGTACGTACGTGTAGTACGTTACAATATCAGGACGGACGAACAATAGACTGAAATCAGTGCACGCCTGTACAATATATGGATTTAATAAACTGACTTGAATTACATAACTGAACAGTAATCAACTGGCAAGTATTGTGTTTCACGGCACATCGCGACGCTACACCACCGGCAATGGCGATGGCACTGGTAGGTTGTAATAGTAACGGGCCGCACTCCCAGTACACATCGGTCGGAAATACGAGATGCGAACCCACACACATAACACACACACACACGTTCGCTCGCATCCATTGTGCTCTCCTGTAAGTAGACATAGTTTCCGGCATGGAGGCAGACAAATTTCAATCGATATTTCAGTTCATTATCGCAGACACTTGCCTCCTTCGACAGTTACATATCGAGGCGTACGAAATGTATCAATATACACAATCATAATGTATATAATCTTGACAGATAAACATTAATCTTTATACACACAAACAGGAAAGAGAACAGTCGCTCTATGTACACACACACAATATGTATATATGTATATTTTGATCTGAGATTATGAGCTTTATCATCTTTCATTAAGATCAAGAAAACGATTATCAGAATAGTTTAATAACCTTCAGCATTGAATCTTGTATTATACATAATCTAGTCATTGTTATACAGATAACAGTTTCTTTGATGAACAATTGGTTAAAATTCATAATTGTTTAGTTTCGTATTCAGTTTCTGCACTTGCAACTAATCAATTTTCACAAATAAATCGTACTACGACCTTTTCTCGGATCAAAATGTGAACAATTGATTGATTTTGAAAAATGTACAGGTTTCGATTGCGATTCGGAATCGAATGCAACTCTTGTAGGAGTCGCATGTCCTCCAGATTAATATCATTCGGTGTCTTTCTCCATTCAAAATAATCGCTTTACCAGCCTGATTCTCAGAAAAGTAAGAATCAATGACTACACCAAATCAAAGTGCACACCAAACAATCACTATTTCTGTATGTAGTGGCTTCTTAACGATCATCCTCGGATTTCCTTCACTCCAGATCATACAGTTTTGCTTGTTAACGTAGCCAGACAGTTCGAGTTCTTTATAAGGATGAATATTTAAAAACGATAGACTGAAATAATCTCAAGTGCGAATTTTTAAATTCAGTCTATTCGATAGATTCAACTAATTAGTACAAGAATTTGAAAATATTTCAAGTAAAATTAAAATACACTGAAAATACGATACTGAATCCTTAAACAAATATATCACATTTTAATTTATAAAAAATTTAAACGAAACACTATTGAAAAAGTCTGATCATAAATATTTTCTTTCTGTTCCAATTTTAATAAAAAAATATGTAGATTTTTAAATGGATTAAATTTTTATCTAAACACTAACTTTGAGTTAACAAAAAGTTTCTATGAATAAAAGAAAAAAAATTAACTAAGCTTTAGTTGTTATTGTTTAGTATTTTTTTCTGTAAAAAGAACGATTAAAATCGGATAAAATGGCTCCATATTTTTCTTCAATTAGAATTATAGATAATTCAACTTAGGTCACATGAAAGTATTAAAAAAAGTCAAAAGTTTTAAAAAAAAAACATATTTCGTCCATTTTGTATTTTAGTTCAATTGTATTTTAGTATTGAATTCAACTAAAATACTAAATAAAACATAACATGGTTTTTCTTAACCCTTCCGCTCCCTTTTAACACTTCCATGTGGATGCCTAAATTGAATCACTCGTATATGCTTAGTGCAGACTGGGATTCACTTTTTACACACTGTCGAAGACACAGTTACACATTCCTCTACAACACTTTCACACGTTTCGTCGAACCATCTGTGTATCTATTTTTCATTAATTAATTTCCCAAATTAATAAAATTAAAATTTTAATCTAAAATCAAAATCACATACACGAATTCATATCAGATTAACTGGAATTGGTCACCGTATATCGAAACAAATTAAATGAAACGAATAAAAAATTTTATACAGCACTCATTATTTATCATACAATTCTCAGTATTTAAACCTTGATACCTTTTTAATTTTAAAATGTAATCCATATATACATGTATATATATATATATATATATATATATATATATATATACATGTATATATATATATATATATATATATATATATATATGTATATGTATATATGTTATATATATTCCCCTTTATATAATTATATATAAAATACAGTAAAAGAGAACCTGTGGAAGAGGACGAGTGAAAAAAAACAACATATAACGAGAATTGATGAGCGAGGCAAACTGTGAAATATAACACATTCCATATCCTTCGTGCATTCGTTAAATGGATTTCGAAAAAAAAATCGGTTAAGCATAATTAATATGCATTAGACTAATTATATGGTTGTATAATAATCTGGACATCGACAGACGTGTCAGTCAACGTACATGTTTCCATTTTATGCTAATGTCTGCTCATTGGTATTATTAGGGTGAAATTGTTCAATTAAAATGTTTTAAATTATCGTCGAGCGGCTGGCACGCATCCACTGTTTGGAAAAAAAACGCTACGGGCGCACGTTTCATCTTACCGAACCATTTAAGATGGGTTATTGATAACAGGATATATATATATATATATATATATATATATATATATATATATATATATATATATATATATATATATATATATATAATAGGAGGATGCATTGAAAGCCGCTGTTTTTTTGTATTTTTTGAGCATTTATTTCATTAACAAAATGTGTAAATACATTGATCATGTATTTGTCCTCAGAAGCTATGCCTTTTTCCCACATTTCTGGCAGAGGTTGAAATCCGCGACGAAAGAATGGTCTGTCTTTTGAGTCAATCCATTCAGCAACCCAATTTTCGACTTCTCTGTAGTTATGAAAATGTGTATTTTCCAACGCATGTTGCATCGATCGGAACAGATGGTAATCGCTTGAAGACAGGTCTGAAGAATACGCTGAGTGTGGGAGAACCTCCCATTCGAGCTTCATCAGGGTTTGTTTCACGGCTATAACAACATGGATCCGAGCGTTGTCATGGAAAAGAATAACTTTTCGGAGATGGTCGTTTTTGCATCAAATTATCATTCAAACGCTCCAATTGTTGTCGATAACGTTCGGCGGTGATAGTTTCCATCGGTTTCAACAGCTCATAATACACGACACCCTCCATATCCCACCAAATAGAGAACAATGCTTTGTGACCGTGGATGTTTCGCTTTGGTGTCGATGTTGATGGGTTGGCCGGGATCAATCCATGATTTATTGCGTTTCGGGTTGTCGAAATAAATCCATTTTTCATCGCCGATTCAAGAAACCATTCTTCGTATGCCTTGCAAACAAAGAAATCGAGATGTTTAAACGATTATCAACGGCATTTTCGGTCAATTCATGTGGCAGTTATCTCCCTTCTTTCTGGATCTCTCCCATGGCTTGTAAACGTCGTAAAATGGTTGATTTATCGACTTCGAGCTGTTGAGCTAATTCTTTGAGTGTTTGAGCAGGGTTTTCTTTTAATAGAACTTCAAGCTGTTCATTTTTGAACTTTTTTGATTGACCTGGCTGTTGTTTGTCATGAAGGTCATAATCGCCACTTTTGATTCGTCGAAATCAATCTGTTCATACTGTTTCCGATGGAGCAGATCCATCATAAATTTTCTCAAGCAATCGATGAGCTTCAGCTGCACTTTTTTTCAAATCAAAGTAGTGTAGAAGTACATATCGAGCCATCTACACGTGATCAGCGGTTTTCAATGCAACGTCCTATTATTTATATATATATATATATATATATATATATATATGTATGTATGTATAAATGTATAGCCGATAAAAATGATTATTAAGTAATGAAGTAATAATAGAAAATTCGAAGGACGCGATTCAAAAAAATATGTCAGGAAATAAACAACGAACAATATCGAAAGTAAGTAATTGCTCATTATTTATTTACGTGTTCACGTTTGAAACAGTTTGACACATATTCGTACGAGAATCATCTTCGTGTTACGTAACAGTACGTTTTTTTCTTCTCGACAGTTTCATCTAATTGATCATTGCTGTACGTTTTTAATAAAATTTATTCGTGCGTTCAACAATGGTGGCGTAGATAATTATTAAATTTCATATAATTATGCACACCCTGTTTGTTAAGGTTGTATGGGAACGATTGTTTTTATTACTGTTTTCCTTTTCCGTTCGCGGCTGTAACTGTTGTGAAATGTATGTGAATGTGTAATTCCGTCTCGCTCGTTCGAGAAGCGTACGATCAATGCCAGTTTATCTAGGTACTGAGACTATTAAGTATTGACAGGTTTGATGAAATGCTAATTCTCCTCGTTCACTCTCTATGTATTAGGTGTGAGAAACAATTCGGCGCATTTAAATCGAATCAAACATGAATCTGTTGTAAACGGGATTTATATAACTAACAGCTGATCAGGATGTAAACCAATCAGTCACAAAGTTTATTTAAAACTTTGTGGCTGAGTTCAGTTATATTAGTGGAGATTATCCTGTTAACTGTGTATAACGTGTACACTCGTCATGAAGAAATGGCAATCATTTTCTGTAACTGCTCCATCTGCCAGGATGAATATAGATAGGGCGTGTATATATATATATATATATATATATATATATATATATATATATATATATATATATATATATGTATATATAGGAGAGAGTATATAGGAATGAAGCTCACACGCCAGGTTAACCTGTTAGCTGTGTATAACAAGTATACTCGTCATGAAGAAATGGCATTTTTTTATGTTATATCAGGTGAGAAAGGTAATTACTAGTTATTTAAATTAAAATTTCAGTGAAAACTAAAACGTATTCGTAAATTTCAAAAATTTTAGATTATTTTGAGACAAGAACAAAATCCAATCATTTTTTCCAGGAATTTGCTTTTTCTTGTTGTTTTTTTTTTAATATAGAAAGTATGTACGTTTAAGTTTTGTTAATAACATCAACGAATTGGAGCAATAGAATTATTGATTTTTCAAAAAAATCAAATTCCATTTCGTTACAATTTAATACAATTTTACAACAGCTGCATATACTCTGTATTTGACGAGTATATAAGTCATACCTTCATTTTTGTGACACAATGTAGGTACACACTTTTCAAGTAGCTAACAGATTAAGACCTCGCAGACAAATCTGGTTATGCTTCGTTTTTAGAAATGCGCACTTGTTATTGGTTGATTATTCTATACCAAGTTATAACACACATATTTCATAGTGAGAAAAATCACAAAATGAGACAGACTAACTGATTAAATTTCAAAGTGATGAACAACTCCATCTGTTGAGTAAACTCTTTTGGCCTGGCATTTATCGAAAATCACTGGATGTATTTTTTTTTTGAAACATGAAAAATTAACGTGTCTACATTTAAATAATTGCAAATTTTCTCAAAATTCTAAAAGAAAAAAAATTCTTTTCTATTTTTTCAAAAATTGAAAAAATCTGATCATTTGTAGACACTACTTTGCTGAACACGATTTGAAAATATATATAAAAAAATATCCAGTGGTATTTTTTCGTGAATAAACATTAATTTTCTATATAAAAAAAAACACAAGATGAATTTATACATTTAATAATTAACAACACTGTCAATATCAATGCTTATCAAACGTGTTCTTCTCTTGTAACAATCTTTGTTCTGTTCACTGATTACGATATCAGTAATCGGTTACACTGACATGATGTTTATGAAAAATGATACATACTACAAGATTGGATTCAAATTCATAACACATTCGTTAAGAACTCAGTGTGCCAGTAACTCGATTACAACCGCCTCCAGAAAAATCAACTGGAGATTGAAAGCTGTCAATTTGTTTTATGAAACTGAGAGCGAGATGAGTTTTTTTTCAATCTAAGATTTAACACGCTGCTACCCACCTACTTGTCAAGGAATTAATATCGATTTAAATATTAAATTTCGAATAACCCAATCATCTATTTTTTGTTATCAATTCCATCATATGAAATAAATCATTGTTACAAGAGCGCCAAACGTGTCACGTCTCAATAAAATATTTACTTCTAACACTGAAACTTTACAGACATATCAAAATAAATAAGAGTGTGTATACGTCTGTGTAAAGAAATCGTGGAAGCGGCTTTATTTCATTCCATAAAATAAATAAACTGTAATAAAAATGTTCATATGTCGAATGACAACTAAACGATGAATATAAACAAATAAATAGTTCGAAACAGTCTTATATGAAACTAATCCACACGAGGTTCTTTTAACATTTCGTTCAGACTATCAAGTTTGATATGTGTATTCAATACAAAACGTGCAGCTTTTTTAAATTTGCTCGATGTCATATGTTTTATAAATAGGACTTTAATCCCACATGTTACTGCAACATTCTAGTAAACATCTCACTAGTAACACAGATATTTTTTCTTCGATCTTTCAATTGAAACTGGTTTGGTTTTATAATAAGATGTAGTTTGGGGAGCTTTGAAGCTTTATTACATTTATATATATATATATATATATATATATATATATATATATATATATTACATCATAGAAGTATTTTTCAAAGAAAATAATTCAACACATTTAAATGTTTTTATGTCAAGATACAAAAAAACTTAAAGATATTATTTTTGTGGATTGAAAAATTTTAATTGAATGATTAAAATATTGAGATTGCAATTACAAAACGTATTAATTAAAATATGATCTAATTTTAATAAGATTTTTGTTCGGCGTATAAAATTCAATCATGCTAATTTCTGGGTCCATTCTCTAATAAGTTATATATTGGGTGGGCTAATAATTCCGTGCGGTTTTTGCCGATAGTTGAAGTTAGGCGCTCTGAAAAGCAAAAAATTGGCAGTCCTAAATTTGATGACAGGTGACATAAAGAGAACATTTTATTCGATTGGTACTAACGAAAAGTACTTAAAGTAAAATAGTTGGATAGAGCGATCAATGTGCAAGTATTCAAGACACCAGACGAACGCAGACGTTTACCGAACAACTTGAAGAATAGAAGAGATAATTTGATGGCGCACACTGATGACAAGGTTAATATAAGTGATACCAGATGGAAATAAGAATCAATAAAGGAATGGTGAGATTTGAATATGTAAATCAGATAATGGAAATCCTTAGTGATACAGCTAGAAAAATTAAAAGGGGAAACAGAAAAAAAATAAAACAATAAAAAATTGAAACAAACCATTCTACAGATTGTTAATTAAAAGAAGTTTTAAATGTGTTTGGAATACTTATAATTACAGAAGTAAAAACCTGAATAGACAGAGACACAAACGCGTTGTATTTACTTCTATAAGACACACAAATCAAATCATCAAAACACCGTACACTAAAAACACACCGAACACATAATTAATTTCAAAAACAAACATTCACAGCCTCTCGTATGCACCACATGATCGTTTCCTCATCGGCACAGTCGAGTTCGGCGAGAATACAAATTCCGAACGATAAATTAGATTTTATCTCGTAATAACGAGTTGCTCGCAGGAAGACTATATTTACGTGTTCTCTGTACAAACGCCATCGAATACGTTCCTTTTTTTCTAAACATTCGAAATTTTCTATCGTTTCTAAGAAGTCCGCACGCTCATTTAAATGGACTCTATCGATATAATGGCTTGGTCGGGGGACCGTTGTTGTGACATTAATGACCTTAAATCGTTCTTTTTTTTATCCGGCTTAACTCTGGCAACGAATCTCCTAAATAATCAATAAACGGTCATCGATTTTTTTTGACTACGAATCATTTTTACTCGTTATTTGTTTTTCTGTATAATTATATAGTATGAAGATTTGAAATATCTACCCCATTCTTATATATATATAGCCTATGCAAAAAAATAGCATCATATTTAATATATTATGAAACTTATAAAGTACTACTTAATTTGTTGCTGTAATCTAATGACATGAAATCTCTTAGAATTACACTTCAAAGAAAGGGAAAAGTCTCTGTTTTTGTGGAGAATATCAAAATTTCAGTGCTATTTCGTTATTTTTTAACTTAAAAAAAATTAAATTTATTTCATAGTTTTTTATTTATTTTTTTAAAAAAATTGTTGGTATAAAAAGCTGTTGGTGTTATTTTTTGCACATTACTGTATATATATATTATATATATATATTATATATATATATATATATATATATATATATATATTATATATATATATATTATATATATATATATATATATATATATATATATATATACATATATTGAATTCGGTTATAAAGAGCATTGACATAACGAATGTACAGATTTAATGAGCAAATGTTTGCATAGATTTTTGTTCAAGAATATTTCTATATAAAGAATTAACAATTGACTCGATGCACAGATATACCAAATAAATGAAGACCTCTATAAGAACCGTACTCTTTATCTAATCTATAGTATATTCAATTCTTTAAAACAGATAAAATATAACCCATCCATTTGCCCTGAAATGCAAAACGTTCAAGTATAAAGCCCAGCATTTCTATTTTACAACCCAATTACCATTTTGCAACCGAAATACATGGTTGTGATCAAAGTTTTGAAATGGTTTTCATCAAATATTTGTTATGCCAAATCTAATCAATAAAATCGAACTCAACTTCAAGAAGAATGTTTCGATTTCGAATGCTAGAAATTTAATGATTAATAAATAAAACAATGTTTCTTCTAAAGTAGTTTCTACCTATAACTGTTTCTAGATTTCAACTCATTTAAACTATTTTTCTATTTAATATGCATACTTCTTTCATAAATGAAATAAAAAAATATATAATTCATTATCATATTATCGAGATTTAAAAAAAAAAATTATACGTGTAGATAAATTTGACTGTTACTGATATAACAAGGAATGCTATAGCTAATGATATATAGCTGTAACACCTCTCTCTCTCTCTATCTATCTCTCTCTCTCTCTCTATATATATATATATATATATATATATATACATGTGTATATATATATATGCAAATGTCTGTATAAAATTCTCAAAAATACAATCCAAGTCAAAGAATACTAAAGCGAATAATCCATAGGTCGCACATTTGAGACCAGTTCTCGAGTTGAGTAATATTTCACGAACGAAACGATTATCTCAGATTGTTAATAACCTTCTGTACGGACATCAGTCTAATGTAACCTAAATAAACGTCTTAACAATATATAATTACTTATTGTTAATTAATGCATTGACATTGAAGTGGATAATAACATACACAGAATAATAATCATTAACTATGACGATGAGTAATTAAGTAAAAAAAAATCACATCATTAACACTTATTTAAATTTCAATTAAATCGAAAAACAACATAAACAGCTGCAGAAGAAGAAGATACGGCCTCTGTACCGCAACATCAAATAAACAGGACGTCTGTTATTCAAACACAAAACAACATTAAAAATAAAAGTGCTCGGCGCGTGTAAAAAAAATACCGAACACGCATCTGAAACAGAATAAACAAAAAGGCCCGAACATCAATTTATTTTCGTTTCGGATAGCTCGAACACATGGTCGGCGGGCGAACAGACCCGCAACGTCCGAGCCGAATCCGATCCAATTAAGAAGAATAATCGTGAACGGGGTAAAAGAAAAAACTTACAGTATTAAAGTTTCCGGCGGAATCTTCGGCACTCTGTCGAGCTGGAGGAACATGCACCGGACAGTTTTTCGAAAACAGAGACATTTCGGCGGACACGGAACGCCGCCGCCACCCCCAGTCGGCGGCGGTTGTTGCTGTTGCTGTTGCAATGTTGGTTTTGTAACTTGCGCCGAACACGCACTGAACAAAATAAACAATAACACAAATTTCCACATTGTTTGATTAATCGAACGGAAACAAACTCACAAAATAAAAATAATCACTAGTAAATTAAATGAAACGAAAACAGGACGCGCGGAAAAATAGAAATGAAAAAAGCTCGATAATCGATTAATTAAATTCGACAAAAACACTGTCGCGAAACGTACATTAACGGCCGTTATGAGCAAATAAATAACGTTTTTTTTTTTCAAAAAAAAAAACAAAACTGTTTACAGAGCAAATGAAAACATTACAAATAAATACCGTTCTCGATTAATTAATATTCGGAATCTTTTTTTTTATTTAATACGTCTGTAAATATCTCTCTGAACGTTTCAATAATAGCAGCGGGAGAATTTAACGGCGATGCGAAAGCATGAGATTTACATAACAGCGCGTCGTGTACACACGTATTTATATGTTTATTTATCGGCGCGCGTGTGTACACACACGGACGAATGAGAATATATGTCGGAAATATGCAAAAATTGAATTCGATATCTGTTAAAGGAGAAGACCTCTATATATATGATTTGAATCGAAACGTTCGTTGGCAGAGACACCGAAACACACGCTACCGAGTCTACAGACAGACTAAATTAGAATCTGGTTGGCAATGCTGTGGTACGAACGATCCGAAGCGGCGAATCAAGTGTGCGTTGAAACCCGTCTGTATATATACACATGCACGGTCGTGTGTGCGTCCGTCGATCGAGACGCACGTATGCGGCGGCCGGTGCGCGGAACAGCGACGGAGACATCATTGCGTTCATTATTGTTGTGCGCTCTGATGTGTGTGTGTTTTTTTTCCGAACGCTGTTTAAGAATGATGCTGTTTTAGATGGATTTCTGAGATTTTGCTTAAAATTACGGGCTTGTAATTTAATGCACACACGAATTGAACATACGATGGCGTTCATGTGTCCGTGCGTGAGTACACATTTGTTTATTGAATCAAATATCAGTATCAATGCGTCTAAACCCAAATTGTCGTTCGTGTTGAACGGAATAAATACACTTGAACGATATAAATCGTTCCTTGCGATTTAATCACAATTGATACACAAATATACGAAAGAAAAATAGTTGAAGCATAACTTGATTTTCACTCCACTGTAAAACAGAACTCTACTAGAACTAGAATGTTTAAAAAAATTATAATCTGCCGGAGACAGGTCCGGAGAATAAGGTGGGTGAGATAAGGTTTCACAACCGAGTTCATTTAATTTTTTTAAAGACAACTGTGAGACGTGTGATCGGACATTGTCATAAAGAAGAGTCGGCCCTGTTCGATTGACTAATACTGGCCGTAAAAGATGCAACTTCTCATGCATTCTTTCAATTTCCTGACAATACTTTCCTGCTGTTATTGTTTCAACAGGACTTAAGTAGTTGTAGTGAATGATTCCCACTTGCCGACCACCAAACACTCAGTGACTATAATCATTTTTTCATGAAGTTTCGGTTTAGGAAATCGTTTTCGTGCTTCTCCTCGGTCTAGCCACTGTGATGAACGTTTCCGATTGTCGTAGAGAATCGACTTTTCATCACCATATATACCATACCATACAATGAATAGATTGTCTGTTTATAAATAAGGAATACTCGTATAAGAGTGAAAATGTATTGAATTTTCTCAACCACTGCAAATAACATCTTTAATTCTAAATTAACATTTGAATTAATAGAAGATACTATATTTATAACGACATTTACGCTGCTATTCAACGGCTAATCATTTTTGTATTACAGTGTTCTATAAATGATAACGGTTCTATACAAAAAAAAAAGTAATGTCTATCTAAAATTGCAAATATTTTAAAGAAATTATACATAATTCAAATACTTTCAATTCATAACTTGTCCATTATTATCAAGTTTCCGTAGTGTAGCGGTTATCACATCTGCTTTACACGCAGAAGGCCCCCGGTTCGATCCCGGGCGGAAACATACTTTTTCGTTTTCTGAACACTTTTTTAGATTGTTACGAAACTAAGAACCGAATCTGTTACATTTTTCGATTTAAATTTGATTAATTATACAGAATATAACTATAGATTTCAATTCTTAATATAAATCAGTACTTAATTTCATTTTGCAATCGTTGAATAATTCATAGCAGAGGAATCAATAGATTTTTTTGAATAGAGGTACACCATTCAACGTTTCCGTGGTGTAGCGGTTATCACATCTGCCTAACACGCAGAAGGTCCCCGGTTCGATCCCGGGCGGAAACATTATTTTTTTAAAAATAAAAGAAAATGAAAAGATTTCTGCGAAGACTGAAAGAAAACTGGGAAGAATAAGTAGAAAAACTATAAAATTTGAAGACAATCAACCTCTGTATTTCAGTAAGATAGCTGTTATCATAATTGAGTTATGCACAGAAAGCTCCGGGTTCAATCCAGCTAGAAACATTTGCTCTTTAATAAAAGAATCATCTCTTGGTATGAGAAAAATTAGATTAAGTAAACGAATTGACTTACACGGAGTAAACGAACGAACCGACGCAGAAAATCCTCGGTTCGACCCCAAGCAGAAACAATTATTCTTACAGATGAAGTCTTTTTTATGATAGAGAAAAGTATAATTTTTATTTAATTGTTGGGAAGATACAAGCATTTTTTTCCGTTGTGTAGTGGTCAACACGGCTGCTTTACATGCAGAAGGACCCTAGTTTGATTCCAGGCAAAAATATGTACTTACTAAATTGTTAAATACTTTTTAGTATCGAAAAAATCTATTATTTGTGTAACGACTAACACCATCGCGTTTCCGTGGTGTAGTGGTTATCACGTCTGCTTTACACGCAGAAGGCCCCCGGTTCGATCCCGGGCGGAGACTTTTTTGGCTAATCATAGGAACCAGGCATGTTTTTAACTATCAATTTACAAAAATGTTCAATTTCTAAAAACAGGAACGTCTAAAGTCTTATTTAAACAATTTCATTCTCGACTCTATTTCTGATTTTTATTTCTTTGTCTAGGTAAAATATCTTCATAAATGTTTTTTTTTATTTCCATAAAAATTACATCAATCAATTTACTGTTCCACAATAAATATTTCAATCGAAGAGAAAAAATTTCTACGAACAGTTTCGTTTTTGTATGTTAGACGGTTCTACTTAACACGCAGAAGGCCTCCGGTTCGACCCGGGCAGAAACATTTATTTATTAAATTGTTGAATGATTTTTTAGCGTCGAAATAAATTTATTATTCGAGGAAAGAATTTAAACATCACGTTTCTGTGATGTAACGATCATCACGTCTGCTTTACACGCAAATAATCCCCGGTTCTATCCCTAACGGAAACAGTTTTATTTTAATCGTGTAACCATTTTTGATAATAAGAAAATGAATTTAATCGCAGTAAGGAAAACATACATATTTTTATGATATAACATTGGACACATTCATTTAACTCATAGAAAGTCCTTTTGGACAGAAACACAACTTATTCTTTTCATAAATTCTGTTTTAGTTTATTCGAAAATTAATTAATTTTAATGAATTTCTTTAACTTAAAAAATGAAACCACTAAGAATTTTTGTTATGAGACAAGACACCAAACTACAAGTTTCCGTGGTGTAGCGGTTATCACATCTGCCTAACACGCAGAAGGTCACCGGTTCGATCCCGGGCGGAAACAGTTTCTCTTTTTGATTCGTTTTTAGTGCAAAAAAATTTTTGAATATTCGCCACAGAGGAATATCCTTTTCGCAGTATAATTTAAAATGGAAAAGTAAGTAATTTAGTAAAATCTGTCGTTAATCTTTCATATATTTTTAAAAAACATAGATCGACTGATTGTATTTAAGAAAAAAAACTTGCATTTAAATACGATTCTAAAGAATGCTGTCTAATTTCTAAAAACGACTGATAATGCTCGAAACAAAACCGGAATCTAATGATGTATAATATAATTTAAAACAGATAAAAATTGAATGAAATCTTTTCAAAATATGATCATGAATGAATGACTAAACGACTTATTCACTTAATTTAAATTTTAAATAGAGAACGTTACGAAAAAATGATTCTTTAAATTTCAAACTTCTTCCAATGCGGAACACTAAATCGTTTAAAATATTGCTCGACGAAAGATAACTCATTCGTCGGGATTACTAAATAAACTACCAGCATGTCATGTTAACTCTATTTATTTACGACCGCCCTAAACTAATGAACACATTATTATTAATGACAGGGTTTTAATTTGAAAATAAATGATAGTCTATTAAAAATGAACATAAGCAATTTATACGATCTTAACAAGTTCGATGAATTTTTTACACGGATGCTTTTTAATTGTATATAAATCGTGCAAGAATTACATTCAAAAATATGGATCATAAAACAGACCATCTATAAAAGATGTAATGTGAAATATAAATGAAATTGCATACGAAAATCACGAACGTATAAAGATGGCAATACAAGTTTCCGTAGTGTAGCGGTTATCACGTCTGCCTAACACGCAGAAGATCCCCGGTTCGATTCCGGGCGGAAACAATTAATTTATTAAATTGTTGATTTTTTTTAGTATCAAAATAAAATCATTATTCGAGAAATGAATAAAGAAGTCAAGTTTCCGTAGTGTAGCGGTCATCACGTCTGCTTTACACGCAGAAGGTCCCCGGTTCGATCCCGGGCGGAAACATTTCTTTTTTTAGTTCAAGAAAATAAAAATAATTCCGTGAAGGGTAAGAAGGCAACTGGGAAGAATAAATAGAAAAATTATAAGATCTGAAGACAAATAACTTTTGTATGCCCATGACATAGCGGGTATCATATTTGATTTATACACAGAAAGCTCTCGATTCAATCTGGAAGGAAATATTTGGCTTTTAATGAATCATCTCTTGGTATAAGAAAAATTCGATTAAGGAAGCAAATTGATTTACATAGAGTAAACGAACAGCCAGAGCGTTTCCATAATGTAGCGGTTACTATCGGTTAGCGTTAGGTTTATCAGCAGTTATCGTCTGCCTAACACGCAGAAGGTCCTCGGTTCGACCGCGGGAGGAAACAATTATTTTTAAATATTCAGTCTTTTTTGACACATAGAAAGGTACAATATAATTTTTAATTAATTGTTAGGATAAAAGTGTTGTTTCCGTAGTGTAGTGGTCATCACGTCTGCTTTACACGCAGAAGGCCCCCGGTTCGATCCCGGGCGGAAACAATTTTTGCTATTTAGAGAATCTATATATGTTATTAAACAAATATCTACTTAAGACATATCTATTCTAGTAAAAGAGGAATTATTTACCGTCTTACTTAGACATTTTCATATTCAGCTGTATTTCTGATTTTTATTTCTTTATCTAAATGATATATCTTCAAACAGAATTCTGACTTTCATAAAAATATTATGTATACTGTTCTATAACAATATAAATATTTGAGAAAATTATATACTACGAAATACATTTGATAACGATGCAGTGAAAATTGCCAAAAATGACAACAATTCTAAACAAGGCTTTGTATAATAATAATTCTGTCAATAATTGAGAACAAAAAAAATCAAAATTTAAGCTCTTATTTAATTATAATTATCATCCAAATGGAAAGGGAAGTAATCAAGTTTCCGTGGTGTAGCGGTTATCACATCTGCCTAACACGCAGAAGGCCCCCGGTTCGATCCCGGGCGGAAACAATTTTTGCTATTTAGAGCATCTGTATATGTTATTAAACAAATATCAACTTAATAAATATCAAATCTTGTAAAAGAGGAATTATTTACAGTCTTACTTAGACATTTTCATATTCAGTTGTATTTCTGATTTTTATTTCTTTATCTAAATGATATATCTTCAAACAGAATTCTGACTTTCATAAAAATATTATGTACGAGTATACTGTTCTATAACAATATATGTTTCAATCGAATGGAAAAAAATTGCATGAAAAAACAGTAGTTATATCTTTTAAAATATATTTTTCAAATATTTGAGAAAATTATATACTACGAAATACATTTGATAACGATGCGGTGAAAATTTCCAAAAATGACAACAATTCTAAACAAGGCTTTGTATGATAATAATTCTGTCAATAACTGACAACAAAAACAGAGTTCAAACTCTTATTTAATTCTAATTTTTCATCGAAATGGAAAATGAAAAACGAAATATTCAAGTTTCCGTGGTGTAGCGGTTATCACATCTGCCTAACACGCAGAAGGTCCCCAGTTCGACCCCGGGCGGAAACAAAGGTTTTTTTTATGTATTCACGAAATATAAACATGATTTGAAACTAATTACAGAATTTAATTCCAATTTATCAGTCCTAAAACCTCAATAACCAATCAATTTAGCAGGAACGGAAGACAGTTTATTTTGGTAAAGATTGATTATCACATCTGATATCCGCGCAGAAGATTCTAAATTCGATGTCGGGTGAAAACAATACCTAATTTTAATAAAAAAAAAAATCAGTTCGAAATCTACTAAAAGTTTTTTGTCAAAATATTCAGAAATGTTGGATTGTATGTGTTGTCCCAATATACAATACTTTACGGTATTAAAAAATAAAAATCTGTTTTTAATTGAGATATTGATATTTAAAACCATTATTATTGAAACTTTTAAATAATACTACTTCAAATACTTTTCTATTGATTTACTTTAAAATATAAATTTGAATCTAACCAGAAATTTAAAAAGAATAAAATTATATTTCAGATAAACTAACACGATAAATAAATATTTTCAATTGTTTCCAACTGAATAAAGAATAATAATTTTCAACAATTGCGTACTGTGATTATTTTCAGAAATTATAAGAATTCGAATTCAATTTCTTATCACTTACCTCAAAACATTGCAGAGAACTGCCACACTGTTGCCGCCCCGTTATTATGTACAGTAGACCTCGGAGATTTCCAGTTTGAAATCTGTAACAAATCAGACCCGATTAGTTGCAATATAGATTTGATACTGTGCCAAATTTCACTTTCGCAAGTATTTTTTTCAGGACCTTGGTGCTGTAAATATGGTGGCATCTAAATCGAAATGTGCATAAAGAGAGATCAAACATTATCAATAATGATTCGTTCAACATTTTAGAACCGAGATTTTATGGTTTGTTGGATGATCGTGCTCGAATGGGAGCGTTTGCCGCACCCAGCGCATTCTCCAGACCTGGTCCCAAGCAATTACCATCTGTTTCGATCGATGCAACACGCTTTGGAAGATACACATTTTCATAACTACGGAGAGGTCGAAAATTGGATTGCTGAATGGATTGGCTCAAAATACAGACCATTCTTTCGTCAGGGAATTCAACTTCTACCATAAAAGTGGGAAAAAGGCATAGCTTCTGAGGGAAAATACTTTGATTAATGTATTTACACATTTTGTTAATGAAATAAACGATCAAAAACCATACAAAAGCATCTTTCAATGCAACCTCTTAATATATATATATATATATATATATATATATATATATATATATATATAAATTTCATTCAATAAAATGTAAATGTTTCTAAAATCAACTATAAAATAAAAAAGTATAATTCGGAATAAATTGAAAGCGAACACCGGAAACTGTATTTAACAAGATGCTGAAACTCGTTCCGACACTTGATACAGCTGAGTGACTGGTCGTGCGTCTGTATTATTCTCTTGTACTACATAAATCACTAAATTAGAATTCTAATGTGATATATACATTTTTTAAACGTTATTCCTGTGCCGCTCGTTCCGCTGCAAGACAGAATCCGCGCTACATTATGCGAAATGTAAATAAATTCAATGCTGGAACGGAGTGCGAATTTCGGAACGGGGAAAAATTATCGCGCAGAAATTACGGAAACGGTCTTCTGTCGGCGCGCGTTGTCAACTTGGAAATTCGGCCGACAGCCGTGTTCCTTCCTCTAGAATTATTCCGTTCTGTTGTAAAATTGTATCGGATGAGATTTTCATAAAAGTCCACGTTTCTTTTTCGCCACTGAATCTTAATGTAAATATATTAGTGCGTGTGAATATGTACAAGCGGAATGTTTCTTCTTTTTCTCGTTGTTAGTCAAACAGACGGACGGAGATAAATCTTGTAATTTGAAAAAAAAAATGTTATGTTCAACGGAAAAGTGATACATTACTAAACTTACACATTTTTTTACCACATTCAACTGTCAGTTTATTTTTATTATGAATTAATAATAAGAAAACCGTTTATTAATAAATTATTTAAGTGGAAATATATAAATATTCCATAGCTAAATAAAAATCATAAAATTCCTGTAATGTTTCTATTGCTGAGAAAATTATATAATTTTTGCAATGTGTGAAACTCCTACAGACAAGTTTCCGTAGTGTAGCGGTTATCACGTCTGCCTCACACGCAGAAGGCCCCCGGTTCGATCCCGGGCGGAAACATTATATAAATATTTTTAGTACGAGATATATATTTTTTTCGAGCCATACCAATTATCGTCAATATAGTTCCAGAGCGTACGAGTATTAAATCTATCTAACAAGCAGAAAACCTACCAGTTGGAGTCAACGGGAAAACATACCCTTTTTATTATTGATTGATTTTACATCCATGAAAAAGTAAAAAATGTTGAAAAAATATCATGTTTTTATCTTGAAGACGAACGATACCAACAATAAGTTTCCGTGGTGTAGCGGTTATCACATCTGCCTAACACGCAGAAGGTCCTCAGTTCGACCCTGGGCGGAAACATTGTTTTTTATACAAGATTTTTTAAAAAATTATGTAGTAAAATATCTAAAAAACACACTTTAATTGTTATACATCAAGTTTCCGTAGTGTAGCGGTTATCACGTCTGCTTTACACGCAGAAGGTCCCCGGTTCGATCCCGGGCGGAAGCATTTTTTTTCATAATCGACAAATAATGTTAAAAAATAAACAAAAGTATATCATTTTATTAAATTAAAGACAACAAAAAATCATGTTTTCCCTGATATAACTGGTATACTTTCTCTGAAAGTCTCCGGTTCAATTCGCAATGAATATATGATCACTTTTGTTTGTGGAAAAATGTCAATTAATTATTAAGTTGAAAAAAGAACAGCAATAAAGTAATAATAATTCTTTATGTTGCTTGTACTATACTAATTACCATATGAGCCTAACATATAAAAAACCCTCAGTTTTATTTCAATCGGAAACAAATTGAATCCTAATAGAAATCAGACATATCTGAAGTCGATTATCTCTAATAATCTACATTCTTATTTGAAGCTCTTATAAAAGATTAATTTTTCATGATCGGTATCTAAAACAGATTGAAAACCGAATCAAATGTGGAAAAGATTTATAGTATGAAATATTTCTTTAGAGAAATAATTTTATTATTTATTAAAAACAGTTCCAAATAAATAGTCTACATGACTGTTGATTATATTTATGATTGCAATTAAGAAGTATAACCCAAATAATTATTTGACAAGACGAAATTCAAACAATTTATGACAATTACCAATCAATTATATCATTAATCAGTTGAGACAACATTTATTTTTGATAACTAAAAAACATCTGGTTTAGTGTGCGAACAAAATGTTTTCACCCAGGATCAAACTGAGGACCTTCTGCGTGTGAGGAAGACGTGACAACAGCTACACTAGAGAAAAATAAAACACAGTGTTCTCCAGTCTTGTGTTTCGGTCAGAATTTAACGTGAAACAATTACACAAATAATTATTAGTTCCTGTTAATAAATGATCGTATCGACACAGATTTATTTTTCAACAAAATAGATATTGTTTCCGCCCAGGGTCGAACTGGGGACCTTCTGCGTGTGAGGCAGACGTGATAACCGCTACACTACGGAAACTTGAATGTTCCACCCCTATTTTCTGTTATTCATCCCTTTCCACAAATTCTATTAAAAAGAAAATAATTATATAAGCAAATAATTACACTGTTTCCGTCCGAATCGAACTGACGACCATCTGATTGTTAGGCAGATGTGATGACCACTAAAATTGTTAGAAATGATGTACATTGGAATTACACAATTCGTACCTAGTCTCACATTACAAAAAGAGCGTTCGAGACTAGCAAAAGTACTGTTTCCGCCCAGGGTCGAACTGGGGACCTTCTGCGTGTTAGGCAGATGTGATAACCGCTACACCACGGAAACTTGTAAACTTCTTTCAAGTCGGGTTACAATTGATAATCAAAAAGAAACGATTTGATGTTATTAATATTATAATGCTTCCCTTTGTTATAAAAATCTGTTCATTTTTGGGAATCCTGATGAATTACAGGCGTATAAATAAACTGAATAAATACATTAATATGAATAATTTATTAAATATTTAGTGTCTAGATACAAAGAACAGATCGGGAGAATACCTGACTGATGCGAGACATCGGCACAACTGTTTATCTTATTTTATCAAACAACCATACCTAGTCTTTATCTATGCTAGCAAGTAATTGTAAGTAAAAAGTAACAATTAGCAGCGTTATTAACTGTTGACATATACGAAGAGAACGTTTAAATGTTTTACTACAACGGACAACAAAAATGTTTCCGCCCGGGATCGAACCGGGGGCCTCCTGCGTGTAAAGCAGACGTGATAACCGCTACACTACGGAAACTTTCAAACCTATTGCTCAAACTTATTTTCAAGTCAGGTTATAATGGCGGATAATTAGAAAGAAACGATTTGATGTTATTAATAATACAATGCTTCTCTTTATTATAAAGTTGTTCATGTTTGGAAACAATAAAAATTGTTTCCGCCCGGGATCGAACCGGGGGCCTTCTGCGTGTAAAGCAGACGTGATAACCGCTACACCACGGAAACTTGAAGCTCTGCATTTCTATGTTGCAAGAAATTCAATTGGTACCACTCGCTTATTTGTTTTTAATTCATTTCGTGTAATTTTTTGTTCAGAGTGATTCTTTCATTTAATGGATTTTCGTTAAGAATATCTTCGAAATAGTGTCATAGTAATATCGGTATCCCGTCGATAGAGCGTGTGTTTCGCGTACAAGTTTAACCCGAACGTTGCCGTACAAACTACTAACTTTGCTCTGACCTCCAACATCCGACGCAAGAAAAAGTGCGTTTGCTGTATGTTAACTAGATTTCGTGCTGCACGTGTGCATGGCCACACAACTATCGGCATCTGCGGTAACGCAGACATTAAAGCCTCCGTATCCGCCCATTTACACGTTCCCAACGTCGGGGGACAGTTCACGTTTGTCGCTGACGACAAGTCACGCAGACACGATGGCGACAACTCGAAAGCTCGACGTCGACTTCCTGTTCCGTGAAATTCAGATAAAGGAGCGCGCGGTCTCGTCTCACTCACCGGACTGTATCTCCGGTCGACGCGCGTCGTCCTTGTCCCGCTGCACGGCCACGCCATGCGCACGTCTCACGTCCCGAAATTTTACCCGAAAAGTATCCCGGCCGCTGTTGTATGCCGTACTCGAAGTGAAGTTATTTTTATACTCGTGCGGTGTCTAAAACCGCACCGGAGTACGAACGTTGAATTCATATCAGCTCGAATCGTTTGTAACTGCGACTGTTACGCACGACTTTTGTCTTTGTAATTTTTAGCGACGTCACATTTAACAAAAATTAAATATAAATACAGGCGGAAAACATTTGTGCCGCGGAATATGGCATGAAAATTTTCACTTGCATACGTCGTAAAGTACATGCTTTTATGACGTACAGAATCATTTCTTTTCAACAATATCGAGACTCTGAAATTTAAATTCATCGTTGACTCATTCATTAATTTACCTTAGTCTTTTCTCGACGGGTTAATAATTAAAAAAAATACCAGATAGAATTAAATCATTTCTTTTAATTTATTCCAACGACTTATAAAATCGACATTGTCTTTATTTCTTTATTATTTCGTATTAATCTTACCATTCTAAGATATTGCCAATCTTATTTAAATAATAATTTCATTAGTTGTCATTAAATTTTCCATCAGGGCTGCAAAAATTACTACAGATGTACATCCGATCATACATTTTAAATATTCCATATTATGTTCGATATCTAAATTATTCGGGTTGAGTTGTTTCAAATAGACTTAATAAATCTGCTAGTCGATTCAAATATTTGGTCAATTAAAAAAAAACAACTATATTATTTTTTTATTTAATATCTATATCTATAATTCATTCATTGTTCTATAAATGATAGAATAGATCGTATTGAAAATTAAATCGCCGAGTACACCGAACATGAAGTTTCCGTAGTGTAGCGGTTATCACGTCTGCCTCACACGCAGAAGGCCCCCGGTTCGATTCCGGGCGGAAACAGTAATTTTGCTAGTTTTTAACGCTCTTTTGCGAGACTAGGAACGAATTATGTAATTCAAATATATATCATTTCGAACAATTTTAGTGGTTATCATAACTGCCTAACGACCAGAAGATCGGCAGTTGATTATGTAATTATTTTCTTTTTAATAGAATTTGTAGAAAGGGATGATTTGTAGATTTGTAGAAAATAGGGACGAAACATTCAAGTTTCCGTGGTGTAGCGGTTATCACGTCTGCCTCACACGCAGAAGGTCCCCAGTTCAATCCTGGGCGGAAACAGTATTCTTACTCAATTTTAATGCTATTTTTTAACACAAAATAAAAAATTTTTTTTTCGATTTCAAAGCAATCGTTTTGTACATGTTTCCGTAGTGTAGCGGTTATCACGTCTGCTTTACACGCAGAAGGGCCCCAGTTCGATCCTGGGCGGAAACATTCGTTTTTTAATCGTTAAGAAATTATTGATTCGTTTTTTTCTTATAAGAACAACAAACAGGACTGTATCTTAAAAACAAAAAATGTCTTAAAACATGTACCCAAAGTGTAGCGGCTATCAAGTCTGCTTAACACGTAGAAGGCCACCGATTCGACCCCGCGCGAGAACAGAACAGAATTTCGAAAATAACTGTCTAATATTAGATTCGTTGTTCTGCATAAAAAAATTAAACTCGATCTCTCATCGAATGAAACGAATTTCATAAAAGAATTTTTCATTACAAATTTTCATCAGCGTTTTGTGTACAATGTTACAAACGATATTTCACAAAAAAAAGTATCAGTGATCAATTTCCGAGAAGAATGTGTACAAAAATCCATTTGTGTTCATCAAAGCACATTTCTGAACAATTTTAAATAATTATAATTTTTTCGAGCGAATTTACTATTCCATTTCGGAACAAAATACAAAAATATGTGTGTGTTCCAGTTCTAATTAAATACATGGTTCAGTATTTTGAGTGAAAAAATATTGATAAACATTTTCCTACTACAGTTTTCACTGGCCTTTAGATTGTTTATGTCAAGTTTCCGTAGTGTAGCGGTTATCACGTCTGCCTCACACGCAGAAGGTCCCCAGTTCGATCCTGGGCGGAAACACGGCATTTTCTTTTATTATTTAGAAATCAATAATGAAATTAATATTTTTCTCAATTTAAAAATGATTAATTGTGTAGGTTGTTTGTTAAAATCTCAATTTGAAATTAAAAACATTATTTTTTGTTTTAAAAACAACATTTTATCGACTATCAGGACTTTCAAGTCCCATTAACAAACAGTGATATTAAATAATCAATGATTCATCATTCACATGGAAAAATGAATCAATTATTTAAAGAGGAATCCATTTTCACAAATGAATATTAATTCTATGTACATGGAAAAAAGTTTTCTGGTTAATTTTGATTTGATAAAAGTTTATTGTGTCAAAAAATATAATTGAGAGAACCAAATGTTGAAAAATATATGTCAGGTGTAAAAGTTAGTTCTGTGCTTTTAAATTAAATCAATCATAATTCTATTTTAAATTAAAAAATTTTCCCGTTGTTTCAGAATTTTTAAGTGCTAATCTTAACATTCAAAAACACTATATATACCTTTGCCAGTTGAAAAAAATGCTGCTGAATCTAAGGAAATGATTTCTTCAGCTTTAGGGGAAATGCAAAAAGTTCTAAAACAGTGGAAGGGGTCCAACAATGCATTACGACATCATCGACTCAAAGTCGCCATATTTTTTCTTGACAAGCGATTCGTCAGTCACCCGACAGTTGGAGCAAACTCATACAAAATAATGGGACATGTTTTGGGAATTGAAATCTATCAGATTTTTCTGTAAACATTAATTTTCTATGCAAAAAATAATTTGTACGCATATTACACGAATGAATATTACTGTTGGACTTCTTATTAAATACGCCTCTACAACTATTGAAGGCGAACCATCAGGCTTCCGAATTCATTCGAAAAAAAATCATAAAACAGTTAAAACTTCGTCCATCAAAAATTCGAAACGGTAAACAACAACATCGGCCCGCTTTCATACAAATACGTGCGTCGGCCGAAACTCATTCAATTACCACTAACATAGAGCCAGTATCAAATGGCAACAGTAACGTTTCAATTAATTTAATTAATGTAACCAATGAACTGCGAAATATTACCCAGTGCTGTGTCAAGATACTCAACAGACACATCTGATATACAATTTAATTAAAACGCAATTTAATTACGTCTTGCAACAGCGGCAGCAGCAGCAGCAGCGGCAGCGGCAGCATGTTTTCCCTCTCGACAAATTTTTATACATCTATACGTTTCACTCGATGGAGCACTATTAAAACGCTCAGGCATTTATAATAAACAACCGGACTTTTGTAACGACTTGTGGAGGAATGCTGGAACGTACGTACGTGCACTCGAGAATTCGATGTCGTCGAGTTTCCAATGTAGCTAATAATCAATGATGTTTATATTTCGTCTTGAGAGGTTTGTACATGCAGTCGTGTTGTGAGTTCTCGGGGTTTTTTTTAAAAAAAAAACAAAACTGTACGTTTCTGCATTTCGTTTCTCGATTCGGAACAATACCGATGAACTGTACACATTTTTTTTTATTCGACGGCACAAATCGTACACTCAGTCTTGAATAATTCTTGAAATGTCTGACGCTTGCTTTTGTTTATTGCTCTAATTTAACAGAATTATTCAACACACTTTCATTCCCCAACTATAATACGATCTACTTATTTAATAAAATCTCTATTTAAGTTAAAAAGATAACAGGACATTATTTTCTTACACTTTTCACCTATAGCATTCGCCTCTAAATAAACCAGAGCTTTTGTTAAAACTATATTCTTTGCACGACATCAAATATATATATATATATATATATATATATATATATATATAAAAGGTTAAAAATTTGTACGTAATATAAAACTGACTGACTACAAAAGAACAAGCTGGTTATCAAAACTTCTCTGAACAAACATAATGTCGGAAAGTCCAATAAAGACACGTATGCTTTGTCGAGAATGTGGCACATATTTTTCACTTCTCGCCGAACTAAAAGTGGCGCCGTTTGCAGTATAATTTTATGAATGTGGGCTCGGCTCGCGTTTTTCGTTTTTGTGTGCGGATGCACTGGGGTTTTATGGTGTTGCACAAACGAACGGCTTATGAAATTTAGTGCTGGTAATATATATATATATATATATATATATATATATATATATATATATATATATATATATATATATATATAGTGTGGAACAAAAAGAACAAAGGGGTACGAATAACTATTTTTTTCTCTTCTTTTCAGAATTTTATAAATAAAACTTGGAAAATTTATCATGGTAAGGTACACGACGAAACAATGTAACATAATAATTGAATTCGATTTTAAAAATAAACGTTCAATTATTTCGACGCTTTGAGTCGTTATTTTAATGTTTGAACAGGATCATCGGATTCAATGTTCATTAATAGTTTGTTTGTACGTTTTCGACAAGGTGCTGTGAGTAATTGTCCAGGATCTGGAAGATATCGTTCTGGCACTATCTGAGGAAAATATTCAACGTGTACATGAGAGTGTTGAGAAAAGCGCTGAAACGTCGACCAGAAGATGTTCGACCTAAATTGGAATATCTCGGAGGTTACTGCAAAGTATTCTGGTCGCATTAAAAATGTTTCCATACAGAGTGGATCTCGTGCAAGAGATAAAGCAAACGGATTATCAGCATTGCTTTGACTATGCAAAAAAAATTATTCTGTTCCTTTAAATTGAGTCAATCATAACTCTGTTTTAACTTAAAATATTCTCTAGTTGTTTTAGAATTTTCAAGTGACAACTTTCACGTTTAAGAACCCTATATACCTTCAAGCAGTTGGTATAACCTCATAAAACAGTAGTGAACACGATGGTGTACGAAAATCAGCGTATTAAACATTGCATTTTTTTCTCATTCCAGTTGAAAAAATGCTGCCGAAGCCATTGTTATGATTTGTTCAACTTTGAATTAAGGTGTCGTGCGGATGAAATATTCAAAAAATATTAAAACATAGGAAGAAGTCCGAAAATGCATTACAATTTCATTGATTTTAAACAAGGAATTCGTTGTATACCCGACAGATGGAACAAAATTATATAAAATAGTAGGAGACATTTTGAGAATTGAAATCAATTGTACTGTATTCAATTTTTCTGTAAATATTCATTTTTTATAAAAACGGCATTGGATTAATTTGTACACTTATATTAAAATAAATAAAGAAAATAAAACGAGAATATATATATATATATATATGTATATATAATAAATTAAAACATTTTGAAAGAAAAAAATGATTTGTAGGATGAGTGAAAAATTATTCATCTCTGAAAGTAAATTTAATAACAAAATTTATACGAGCACAATACAGTTTTCAACATATAATGAACGAATGAAAACTGAAAAAATATCCTGTACGGGTTATTTACAAAATAAACATCGAACTACAAGTACATTGAAATAAAAGTGATAACTAAAATCATATTCGAAATTATTTTAATTGAAAAACCGATTTGTTTTCTATGAAACTGTGCGCTGTAAATTTAAATATATTATCATTTCCATACAAACTGTGCATACATTAAACATCTGTTAATCAATATTTGAATTATATAAAAGAGATAGAATAAATTGAATAAAAAAATACACGTTTATTTCAGTTGTGGCCTTATTTAGTCGTAGTGAACTAACATTTATTTTTTATAAATATGCTCAGATATTGAAAATACATTCATTTCTACTCATAATTAGCTTTCCCATGATTGATGATTTTTATACTTGTATTTTTTTATTCAAAGACATTCAGCTAATCCTTAAAGATCAAGACTACCAGGACAACATATTTATTAAAATTAATTATTTTAATATGAATATTATATGCATATATTTCTCTCTCTCTCTCTCTCTCTCTATATATATATATATATATATATGTATATATATATATATATATATATATATATATATATATATATAAACATGACTTCAGATGCCGAAGCGCCCAAAAAGCTTAATATCCAACCAACCAACTATCATGTATTAATAAATTATCATTTTTAATTTTAGTAAAGAAAAATATTTTAATTGTTGACAGCTAATCTAAAAAGACCGAGACAACAAGGACAAAATATTTATTAAACTTAATTATTTTGATATGAATATTCTCTCACTCTCTCTCTCTCTCTCTCTCTCTCTATATATATATATATATATATATATATATAATTATAACCAAGTATTTATTTAATACCATTTTTAATTTTGGATATAAAAAATAGTATTTTGATTGTTACTTCAAAAATAAATGAAAATCAGTCAAACATTAAAAACAAAACAGACATGTATGCCAATATATATATATATATAATATTATAAAATAAATATTTATTTATACATACAAAACAATATAACATATATATATATATATATACTTATCAAATAATTATATTAATTTCTTTTTCTTACAGAACTATATTAAAATATTTATCCAAACTGAAAAAAAAATATAACAATAACAGAAAAGAATAGACATTCGCCAACCACATCTAGTATGTTATGAAACGTTCTAGAACATTCTACAAGAATACACCGCGTGCACTTCAATATTCTACCATGAAAAACGAACCGAACTGAACAAATTGTGTATTCTCTAAACAATTCAGATATTATTTACAGTACACACAAACGTTATAAATGCAACAGGAGCCATTAAAATGAATATACAGTACTCTAAAATATTCGAACATTGTGGTTAACCTAACCAAACAGATCGGCGACGTACCTTATATTCACTTTATGATCCAATTTCGATATCTCTGGCATTAATTTCGTCAGAAACGACAAACATTTCGTTTCAGTTGATTAGTTCGGTCCGAATAATGTATTCCGCACACATTTTATCACTAATAAGTCCATATATGGTTTATATTATATTTTTTATATATGTATTTCACTGAGGTTGAAAATTTCGTGCACCTTTAGAACTGGAATGTTGACACTAAATTCAAAGCCAACTAGTATCAGTTTACTATAATAGCATTTGCTATATGTGTATGTAGTATATGTATCATACGTCATTTTGCATCCTTTGATGATTCACTGCTGTACATATATATATATATATATATATACATATATACATATATATATATACATATATATATATATATATATATATATATATATATATATATATATATATATATATATATATATATATATATATATATATATATATATATATATATATATTATAGGATATGTGTTAATATTTTTTTAATGTACGATAAACAGTAATATTGTCTATTGGACAACAATTATAGGCATGTTTTAATTTATTTAAAAGAGCAGAATAAATCAAAACATTGTAGATTCTATTCAATGTAGCGATTCCGAAGAGGGCCTGTCTCTGTTTTGAATCAGGGTCTTGTTATTGTTAAGTAAATTAAGACATATCAACAACTGTTACACTCAAAAATACTAATGTTTATTTTACGATCGGTTACACGTATAAAAATAAATTGTTTTAATGGTTTTTTATCGGGTCATGATATCATTACTAGAACATTACATTTTTACGACAAAAATAAATACGAATAACAGATATGGTCTCCGTGTAGAATTTACATCCAAGGAATACAATTATAATTATTACGTTTTCATATCTGTGATCCAGTTGATGAATTTACCTAATTGTCTTCGTTCTTTTGGGTCGTTTGAGTGTCTTCAGTTCGCGATTAGTTTCGGCACGTTTGACATATTCAAACGGACGTTAGAGACTAGAAAAGTAGACATTGATATTTTATACTGCTTTTCAGGACGATCATAAAGACTAAACGAAGTGATGTACCAAATTTCAAGCGAATCAAGCATTTACGATTTTCAGAATTCGGCAGATTTGTCTATGAAAACAACTGGCTTATTTAAAGTATAAAAAAAATTATTCATGTAAACAGCATCGGTTCCCACTTTACAGTAAAACATTTTTAAATTTTAAAAACATCTGACAACTGTACATATATGTATATATATATATATATATATATATATATATATATATATATATATATATGCATATTTGTGGTTCTGTGTACATGTATTTATGCATGAAAATATACAATGTTCATCGTATCGAAATGCTGACGATACATTCATTTCGCATAAAATAACATTAATTAAATAGCATCCCATACAAATCCGTTTTCAATGCGCGACGAGCAAAACGAACGAGTGGAGAGATAGCAACAGGCTTGTTTCCATAATTTCCACACAAAACCAGACTAAAGCGTATCAAATATTCAGTGTTACCATTTTCGGTGCGGTGTACAATGATATATGCGATAACACAAATTCTCTGTCATCTCCTGTGTACACCGAGATGTACACAGGCGGTGTGTGCATTCGATGCAGACTCCAAGGATAAAAGTATACACACACACTCATATATATATATATATATATATATATATATATATATATATATATATATATGTATATATATAACATGTATGTGTGTGTGGAAGCAGTACGGACCTAAAAGCTTGTTTATCGACATTATATATATATATATATATATATATATATATATATATATATATATATATATATATATATATATATATATATATATATATATATATATATATATATATATGTATGCATTAAAAATAAACACGATTCTGCACAAACGTTACGTTATTACAGAACAGAATTATGAGCAAGTGGTTTTGCAGAAATGGCTTTTTCTTTTGATCCCCAATATTTGTATGTAGAGGGGAGTCCCGAGATTCGGCTGCGATCCGTTCCCTGAAAACACATTTGTGTTTTGAATAGTCAAACAAAGTTTCGCTCTAGACGCTTACATGTTATTATTTGTACTTGTTCTAGAAAACATAGAGGGAAAATGTTATAAATCATGTTTTATATATATGGAATAATGTTAATAAAGAATTTGAACAGGATGAGACGTCGAAGATTTCGTACAGAGCGACGTAATTGAAATGTTTTCATAATTAAATTTTCTTCAAACTGTACCCAGAATTAATTCTTGTGTTTTTTTAAAAAAAAAAAGTAAATGCGTGAAAGAAAGAAAATCGACATTTCTTATATATCACATTAGTCTGTTCTATCTGTTTATAGTAGGAAGATTGTAATACGGACACGTAAATACCAATATCTGTGGAACGCATGCAGACGAGTCGTAATAAAAAAATCCAATCGAATAAAATCAAACAATTCAGAAAATCATATCAAATATTTTCCTACACGAATTCGTTATGAAAACTTTTCGAACAAAATATGATTCTTTAAAACTGTCTGCCCGCCTCCACCGGTCGTTCTCCTTTATGATATCAACAAATGGTCGTTTATTCACTTACATATTTGCATACAGACATCAAACGAATAAATTTCCGATCATGCTGTACGTCGTTTATACAAACAACGTATACTGTTGCCGGCCGAAAGTATTCGAATAAAAAAGTGTTTACGACGACCTCACAAACATTGTTTCATCTCGAACAAACATTATCATCTTTGAATTCCTGTAAACTCGGAAATAATATTAAATTACAAACAATTTCTTTGTACGATCCACGTCGCAGCCTCCAGTGTATTCGTATCATAAATCAGCCGAAATTACTGAAAGAACGTCGACGCAGAGTAGAAGAAACGGTGAGAAAACACACGACGGTGATACGTGCACGAGATGTGTGTGTGTGTGTGTGTGTGTACGGCGAGATTCGTTCGCGTGACACACTCCATTACGAGTATCGAGTTCGTATCTCGACGGTTATGTTACTCGATTGTAGTTTTTCATCCGGTTCACTCTGTACTGCTGATTTTTTTTTTGTCTTACGGGTTTTTATTTTGCGCTCGGAACGCGATAGGAATACATGTTTGTGTGATGTGCTTTTTGCTTTTCGCACATAATCGGTCTCGAACGACGTGCTCGAGTCTCGTATCGTCTACTGTTTGGTAAATAATAATATGTACATGATTGAGTGTTTCAGATGGAATTCTATATCGCTGAAACGCTTGAAAAGATTTCCGACAACAGAACAAAATCATGCACTTGACGTACGAGAAGTGCTTGTTAAGTTCATTCGATTCGTCCTCAAACGTTTAAAGCTCATTATTCTTTCTTATGTATATGCTATATACTATATATATATATATATATATATATATATATATATATATATATAATATATATATATATATATACTCATTCGAGTGTATTAATTCCTATATTTTTTGTCGTAGTTCGTTTTCAGTCTGATATTTTCTTTATGTTCATTGATGCGTTTATGAAAAGTTTATATTAACTAAGATGTTTGTTTAGCAAAAGAGTTCTTATTTTTTCAAGCATAATAAGATTCGTAGCCTTTTACATGCACACATAGATTCATATATATATATATATATGTGTGTGTGTGTGTGTACAAACACACAAATATGTATATATATATATAAATATGTGCATGTGTGTGAATAAACTTTATTACTTCGGTCGCAGTTAATCCGTTAAGTGGAAAAAATAATTGGGAGCCTTTACATTGAATCAGTCATAATCCTGTTTTAAATTGAAATATTTTCTCGTCGTTTATAGGATTTTGAAGTGTCAACTTTGACATTTAAATACGCCATATATCTTAACGAAACGGTTGACATAATCTCAGAACACAGCAATGAACACGATGGCGCCGAAAAGCAGCAAATTAGCGGTTGCATACTTTTTGCATTCCAGTTGAAAAAAATGTTTCCGAAGCTACGAGAACGAATTGTTCAGCTTCGGACGAAAGTGTTGAAACATGCAAAAAAATGTTAAAACAGTGAAACGTATCCGGAAATCCATTACGACATCGTCGATTCAAAGCCGTCATCTATTTTCAGACAAGAGATTGGTCAGTTACGCGACAGACTGAGCCAAATTGTATAAAATAGTGGTGGATATTTCGATTAAAAAAATATTTATTGAATTTTTCACATTTCTTCATCGTTAATTTCGATATTAAAAGAACAACAGATATAACAAATTACAGAGATTTTTCTATCTATGTAGCTCGATGCTTGTTCAGATACCGACGCCATCATTCTTACAGATTTATTTTGTCGCACTGAAGATGACAATGTGTGCTGTAAATAGGTATCAATTTCTGAAAATGAATTTATCCAGAGCGTCAGAACTGTACAGTGGCTCGAAAATAATTTATTCGCCGTCCGTTAATTAAATTCGTCTTGTTTTTTCCACGAATCCACACTGACTTGAAGATAACATCTCTGATTTATACAGAACTCTCCGCTTCGTAACCGAATATAGATAAAAACAAATAATCATCATTCTTCGAGATATATGACAACGGAACGTTTGACATTTATATTTACTTATACATATATATATATATATATATATATATATATATATATATATATATATATATATTTATATATTTCGGAATCAAATCCGTATTAATAAATATATGTCACCGGTTGACGTTCCCATACGAAAGACACGTCCGCGTTTCCGCCCATCTCCTGTCCATTGTGCGCGCGTATCCTGTCTACGGAGCCCGTACACGTTATCGAACAGTGGACTCACCGTTCGTCACTGTACACTATTGACATAACCCTGTCACACGACTTGATTAATTGTTTTACAGTTTAATCACTTATCACCCGTTCCGCGAAATTGAAATGTTGCCGTCTAATGATTTAGAAGCATTAATGTATGCGCGTCGCTTCGTTGAGCCGTTGTGTACACACACACACACACACACGTTCGCTCACGCATTCGTAACACATGCAGAAATAAATACACATCCGCACTGAGCGACCGCTCGCACGAATAGATACATACGGGGCGTTGGTTCTAACCCCCGGTCGATCTCTCATGTCGTTTGATTAATTCGTCCCATTTGTACGGTCATATTATTTTGAATAATTCTTTTTCCGTGACTCTGTACACACATACACACATTTATGTATATATATATATATATATATATATATATATATATATATATATATATATATATATACACATTTGTATAATTTGACTGCATTGTGATTAATCTGAATATATTTATAACAGATTTTATCTGAAAAATGTATTTTTTTGAAGCACACATCAATCTGGAGTACTTTAATGTTACTGATATTATCCGTCCTCTCTCTCTCTCTCTCTCTCTCTATATATATATATATATATATATATATAAGCTGTTTGAAACAACAATAATTTTAATTGGAAGCATAAAGTCGTGTAAAACCTATTGAGATCTTTTTATATACTTTGTAAGATGAAGAACAGCTCTGTGCTCATTTGATATTTTGGCTACTTAGGAAGCTGCATTTCAAATTCACAAACGAATTGTTTTTCACGTCACAAACAATTCAGATCAAAAATGTTAAAAAAAAAGACGACTTTGACCTGCGTGATGCCTCCTCCTTCCCCAGTTTAAACGCCCAGTGGATCTGATGAACAGTGCTTGGATACTTTTCTTCAAGAGTACAGCCACCTAACGATGCGGGAATTGGCTATGAAAATCGACTGTGCGCGTCAGACAGCGGACAATCACTTCAATGCAATGGAAAAAATCCAGAAGTGGCCATTCATTAGACAACCCAACACTTTTATAAATTTACTGCCGTCTGAACGTGTGTCAAAAATGTAACAACAATAAATCAATAAAAACATATTTAAAAAATATAGAAATACAGGTTTTCCAACAAGGACGCGATTGTATAATTTGAAATGAAACACGGGATTTGCGCTGGAATTTCAAGTTTCTTTATTGTAAATAATAGTTGGGGGCGTGTCATTTACAAATGAAATATAATATAATGTAAGTGATCAAGCAGCCATTCTTTCGTTAAAATTTTCAGTAACGTCCCTACACAACTGGGGCTCTATCTCACCAATTACTCTTCGGAATTCATCTTTTAAATCGGAAATTGCTTTGAAATTATTAAGGTACACCTGTCCTTTAACGTGACCCCAAAGAAAGTAGTCCAACGGTGTTAAATCGCAGAATCTCGATGGCCAATTAATGTCTCCATCTCTGGAAACAACTCGACCAGAAAATTTCGTCCTCAATAAATCAATTATTTCGTCAGCTATGTGGCATGTACACCGTCCTGTTGGAACCGCATGCCCTTCATATCAATATCAACCGATTCTTCCTACATAAAATCGGTTATTATGTTACTATATCTTTTTCCACTCGCAGAAATCGCTTTACTAGTCTGATTCTCAAAAAAGTGAGGACCAGTGACTCCACCGAACCAACGTGCGCACCAAACAGTCACTCTTTCTGTATGCGGTGGCTTCTCAAAGATCATTCTCGGATTTTTTCGCCTCAGATTCACTAGTTTTACTTGTTAATGTAGGCAGAGAGTTCAGCTATCAAATATGACCTGTTAAAAAATGCGTCCCTATTGGAAAACCCTTTGGTTGGAAAATAATCGACATGAAGTAAATACCTGAGGCGAACTCTATGAAAGAATTTAGGAATCTCGAAACTGTACGATTATTATTCCGATTCATAGTCACACACACATACACACAGTTATTAGCTTGTAATCAAACCCACGACCTATTGATCTCTATTATCGGTCGTCATCCGTTTCGATTAGGCATCGCGACACTGTAAAGCAGACATAATCGTCTGTTACACACATTCGAATATGCTTACATAATCGACCTGTTCGACGGCAAGTATGAATGATTACTTCGTCTCCACTAATCGATAAATAAGAGATAACGCGATGACAATTGAGATATGGGCTCAACATCGGTCGCGTACATAAATCATTCACGACGACGATGAGTGTTCAATAATGGAATATTGCTGAGATAATCAATCGGAGATGATATCTCGACGATGTATCCCAAGCACTGAACACAAGAACTCGAGAAGCATTCAACGGAGACTCGAACGTTTCGTGCGATCGTGTTTTTTATTACACTCTTGCAACATGTGTACAAAAAAGTCTGACGACGTGGAAAATAATCGAAAGCGTTTCGTTCTTTTCGCTTAAACGTCTTCGGTTCGAATATCGAGCGGTTTCTTTTTCGATTATTCGAATTCATCGAGATTATTTATGAATAATGTCTTGTAGGTGCGTTACACAAGTGCTTGACGTGGTGCTGAATGAAATCTTTTCGTGGTACGCAGGTTCGGATACTGCGGATAAATTCAGTTTCACAAATCAATTCTCTTTTCGTCCCGCAGATCATGAAAAAATGTATTAGAAATTTTTTTTCGATTGTGTTTCTATTCAAAGACTCTTTTTCATGTCACATTTTGATTAGAAAAACTTTTGCAGGTTGTGGAATGAAAAAAGAATTATTTAAGAAAATTAAATCATTAATAATGGCTCTTGATATAGATTTTTTTTTTGAAAAAAAAAACAACTTTTCACTCGTTTCATAAACTACAGGACAATCTGATTAAAAACGGTCAATAATTGATTACTAATCAGTTTTGATTCTTACATGTACGAATTTCAATGAAGATTCCATTTTAAATCTATCAAAGTACAGAAAAAAAAACATTACCAACCAGAAAAAAGACAAATTTAATGAAATCTCAAAATAACATGCACTTATTCCAAAGTTAACCTCTTTTCAACTACACACGCCTTAACAAATGTTTCTTCTCATTGAAATATTCAACAAGAGTTCAACGGATTGAAAACAGAAGTTAAATTGTATAAAAAAATGATTTTTTAAAAAGAATATTTGATTACAATTTCAATTTATGAAGTGGAAAGACAAAAAATCACTACTGTACTGAAAAAAATAAGTACTCTTTATTATTTTATTTTTTCAGATATTTGTTCGAATATATAGGGACGTTTTTGATAAGATTTATACAATTATTTTGATGATTCAAATAAAATTTTAGTGTTTTATTAAATTACCGAATTCAGCGTTCAAACTTACAGAGAAAAATCGAATCAAGGCCTTATTTAAGTACTGGTCTTATCTCAAACAGTCAACTGGTCAAACTAGCACAATTCTACCACGAGAGCAAATCGAAAATTATTTAAGAAGTAAAGAACTTTCAGTAGAGGATTTTTATCAAAATCAATTTTCTATTTAAACTTCCCTGACCTCCTTTAAATCAGTCAGATTTTCAACAAGTTTATGAATTCCGTCCTGGAAAAAACTTCCTAGTCTCTAGCACAGTCACTCTTTCGCCATGTTAATAGACAAAAGAATTATTTTCCTGTTCTATTAATTACGGTTGATTAGACACGAGTCCATAATTACAAATAAGAGAGTAAGTAGCAAGTTAAATATGGAAATATCTGTCATCGCCAACACCAAAAAAGTTCAAGACAGTCATCTGCAGGAAAGTTGATGATGATAATTTCTAGAGACAAGTATGTAATGCCCAATATGGAGCTTTTCGGACGCCAACGTGTACACCACTGTCTTGTGAGATTATGCTGACTGTTTGGTCAAAATATATAATGTTTTTAAATCTTACGATTGACACTGTAAAATCGTATAACGATGAAAAAATGTTTTAATTTAGAACAGAGTTATGATTGATTCAATTAAAAGTGCGGAATTATTTCATACATCTAATACATTCCGAGTTGTTCAACAGTGAATCCATTTGGCCTTTTAAATATTATATGCATCGCAAATAAAATAATTGAGTATATCAATCAAGAATCAAGAGAATAATACATTGTTTCCTTCTTATTCATTCTTTACATTTCGATTTCTCCTCGTACAACAACTAAACCCGTGACCTCTTTCCTCATTCAATTTCGTACGATTAATATTTATTCAATCGAACAATCGATTAATATCGTCTGATAGGACCCGCGTATCGGGTCATAAGGAAAAAAACCACTCTCCGATATTTATTTGTATTGCAATCAATCTGTACCGACGATCGACAAAAATACAACAGGAAACGGTCCTCGAGGAGCACGAGCGTCCCGATGACCAGCCCCGTACTCCGCCAATCACTTATTTACGTCGCCGTATCACTTCTCGATAAATCCTGTCGACTAAAACGAAACACAGAACCGCATATCCGTTAACGTCGTCGAGACCAGAGCTGGAAAAGAAATAACGGAACGGCGAGCTTTCGTTTACCCGTCGCGGTCGTCGTCACATTGACTGATTGCTTTTTCCCAATAATACGTTTACACTGTCATAAAAACAATATATATATATATATATATATATATATATATGTATGTATATACAGGGTGCAGTAAAAAAAATCCCGAATTCTGCACAGTTGATTCGGCGCTAGTTAAGTGAGACGGGGTGTAGTGAGGTCTTCCGATAGTATTTGTTATGTGTGAATAACATAGGCTGCAGGTTTGAAATTATGAACACAAATATTCACTACTATTATAGTTTAATTGTTAGTAAAATTGCAAATACGCTTATCACTAATTTTCGTTACAAGTTCAGATATCACGATGCTTTTTTATTTGTGTTTTCGACTGTTTATATACTGTCTTTTATATAATTAAATACTGTACTTTATTTAAATATGCGACCAGAGGGATCACGACAGGAATGTGATAGTTTGTATATAATTAATATTAACCCTTTGAACCATAAGCTCATCATCTTACTAGCACCGCGACCCTGTGCTCCTGAGCAATATTTGACGAATTATCAACATAAGAGTATTTATTTATTTATTGCATAAAAAGATAATATAATAGATGAGAAAACAAAAAAAAAACATAAAAATATACTAATATATAATACATAAACATATAAAATATAAACATGTAATATCAATATACAAATAAGTATAAATAAAAAAAATATAAGAAATAAAAATCAATTTATCTCCAGTATTCAACCTTTGAATAATATACAATTATTATGCCTTTTTATATGCAGGCCGCTATACCGAGCCATAGTGTTATTATGGTAGCTACAGAGGCCGATATACCAGCCAGTCGGGTATATGCGTTGCTTCTTCAGACAGGTTTTCCGGCTTATAGGGTTGTAAGGGTTAAATAAGTATTCATGATTACATATAAGTTGAAGTACAATAGTTAGGGCGGATAAATAACACATGTGCTTTATTGTTTTCAGTTGCTGCCATGATTTAGACGGGTATGCACCGTGCGTTCGTTATTGAATCATTTATCTGAAACAACGAATCTGTGATCGACAAGCAGAGAGCTTTTTGAATCCAATTGGCGCTGGGAGTCTTTTTTGTCGCACCCTATATATATATATATATATATATATATATATAAAGTGTACGTGGATCGACACAGACACGTGGAAAGGGTAAGGTATATATCATATCGCGGCGATTCGTGAAATCATGCGGGACCCAATATACGTACAGGACGACGACGTGGGAGCAATCGGGTAGTGTGAGAGAAATATCAGAAAATTGCAACCGCCGAACTGCTCCCTCCACGCACATCATACTGGGAATTGAATGATGGCATCAGGTAGATTGTGTTTTGATACTCGTTTCTGATCTACACAATCCACTTTAGATATAATATCTTGAATGAAGTCTTTGATACGTTCGAACGGTGAGACAGGTGTGTATTCGTATGCCGTACTTGATGACATGTGCACACACACACACACACATATAAATTTATATATATATATATATATATATATATATATATATATATATATATATATCAGTAACTAAATCAGAGTTCGGTCTCGAGTAGGTTTGTTCCTTTAACGGAATACAAACGTTATTCGTTTATCAGATTATTGAATTATACGAACTGGAGATATTTTCAAGTAATCTTATATATCTATATACCCATAACTATATATATATATATATATATGTATATATGTATATATATATATATATATATATATATGTATATATATATATATATATATATATATATATATATATATGTATATATATATATATATTTAAGCTGTAAAACTTTCGAGCACCTTCTTTATTAGAAAATACCTAGTTTTACAATATTTCATTGAGTGGCAGACAAGTACAGTGATTTATCTCTAATGAGAATACTTTTTGAAAACTGCCCTTCCTGAATTGTACGATTGAGAAAAGTTTCTGTAATTCTGTGTCAGTTGTAAAAGATCTACTCGTAATTGTATTAGATGTAAAAATAATTATGCGCCTTCATATTTAATCAACTATAACTGTGTTTTAATGTAAAATATTTTCTCGTCGTTTTACGATTTTAAGTGCCAACCTTAACATTTAAAAACGGTATATAAAATTCGTTTTCTACAAAAAAAGAGCACGGAAATAATTTGAGTTGATATTTTTCTTGATTATTTAATAATGGAAGATATAAACACAAATAAGATAAAGAAGAAACTTGGAAAAAATGTTTGGATATAGAGAAGAATTTCTAGGTACAACCATAGAAGTAAAGGTTTACCAAGTTGAACGAATTCCGGAAGATTAAAAATTGTCTAAAAAAATGTAATTAGAATGATTGAATAAAGTATGTTATTATCAGTAACCTTTGCAATTTATTGTGTCTATTTATTGTGTTTAAACTCTATTTATGTTCAGAACGGTAAGGTACAGAAAAATCAGATTTTTGATTAACATTATCCTATTTTCTAAATTATATATATATATATATATATATATATATATATATATATATATATATTATATATATATATATATATATATATATATATATATATATATATATATATATATATAATACGTACAAAATAAATCGAAAATAAAAATCAGCTGTTGGACATTTCAAACCAGAAAACATTTAGGTGATTTCTGCGAGAATAACACTTTTTTACTGAAACTGAATTTTGACATTCAAGTGTCAACTGCTATAAGTGAATTTTTTTATAAAATCTTACACTGTAATGGTTATTTGATTACTAACAAGACCTTGAGGCCTTTCTGATATCTTCTGGTGATTGGATACTTGAGTGAGTCACTTTTCAATCTGATACTAATACAACTTTATGATAATTGCGACGCAATGTCGATATTTAGTTGTTAATTATGATGTTTGCGATCAAGAGGTGCGTCGACAAGTATTCAGTTGTAAACTCAACCTTTCATAATGTTTAGATTATTAAAATTTCAACGGTTTTTAAGGTATTCCGAGTATGATGAAAATAAAAGAATGAATTTATTATGTGAAAGCAGTTTGAAACAGAATTTCATTAATAGTAGAGTGACAAATTTAAAATTATATATATATATGTGTGTGTGTGTGTGCGCGCGAGTGTGTAGAGTATTACAGTTCCTCTTTAAATTTTCGTTAATTTATTTTTTTTAAAAAAACGCTCCAATACTGCTGTATAAAATATTTCGGATTTTTTAAACATTTTCCGATATGATATTCGATGCTTCATCAAATATTATGAAAATTCTCGCGGAAATTAAAAACAAAAGTACATAATTAAACATTCATAAAAAAACATTACGCATCCCCCTTGTTACATTTTCTCTAACCGGTCGTCCACCGGTTATCTCTTATTAAACAAACATTACAAGTGTAAAACTCATACCGGATAAAAAAAAATGAAAAATAAATAAATAATAGTTGATAAGAGACGCCGGTGGCCGAACGACGCCGGTCTCCCAATTAAACGGAGAGAGAGAGTGAGAGAATGTCTCTCACTTATAAATAAGTAAACGGCGAGTTTATTAAATAACACAAATCTCGACCCGTCCACGATAACGCACGCCCGCCGCCGTCGCCGCGCGGTGGCGGAAGTGCACACGGAACGAGCAACTTTTTTTCTGCAAGTTTAATTTTACGCACTTGATAATTTGTTCAGACGTCTAGTAACAAAGCAACGGCACTCGACTTCCATTCGCCTCTTATTCCGTCGCAGAAAACTCATTAAACAGATTAGGCGATGAATACTTAAGGGCGCTTCAACTTTTTTTTCTGTATGCGCTTCTAATTAAAATGAACGAGACGAGCAGGGCCCGAAGAAAAAAAAGTTATTGTTGTTTGCGCGAGGGACAAGTCGACGACGAGCCGATACGAGAACCGGTGCTCGGTCACGGGACGATGCACAGCGACGCAGGATCGGAGTCCGCGTTCGAATCGGAATTCTAATTAATTTTATTTACTGCTCCGCTTCTTTATTATTTCAAGTTGTGCGGTGCGACTGCACAGACTCGAAAACCGAGTCGGTGAGACATCGTAATCACATTGCTATTTATTCGAAGAAACACGAATGGGTGAACGCCGAGAGATAAATAGGACAGAAAACGGCATGAAAATTATTTCTCTCATATTTCAGCGCATTTTCACGAATCTCTACTGCCAGACGAATTTATGTAACTATCTTTCAATTAAAATATGGAGCTGAAGGTTTTTATTTGAATACAATTCATTAACGATTTGCCTTAAAACTAATTATTACCCGTTATAATCGAACAGTTCTGGATCACTAAAAACTACTAGGAAAATCAAAAAGAGAACAATGTATATGAATTTGAGGGTCATAAACCGTAATTATTTTTCTACCAACCTAACAGCTCGATTTTCGGATTAATTCGTCTGCCTGATAGATTTACTGAACACATATGACCAGATATACCTTTTTTGCGGTTTACGGAGATAAGAAAGGATTAATTTGTAGAACACGCTTTACAATTTTGATAATGAGATCTGACAATCCTCTCAAATAAATATTATCACACATAAATTCAGTCGCGTTATTATTATTCCAGGCAACGAAAAGAAGCTCCGATCGATTTTTCATACCGAATGTGTGTTCTATATGGAAAAATTTTTAGATTATGACCTACTAAACGTGATAGTGGAGCAAACTAATTTATATGCCGAGCGATATTTGGAAAGTCGCCTGAATTTGAAACAACATTCAAGATTAAAAAAAAATGGATGCCAACAAACAGTAATGAAACACGATTTGTGAATTACTTACCGATAAAATTAAAAACTGGTCAAACGAACAGCCGAAAAAATTTATCATTTCGTTATAATTTTACTCAATCTTACAGCGAGTGCGTTCACTGTGTTTCCGTCGAGTATACTCGTCATCGCCTGGAAATAATCAACCACGCCAGTGCACGTTCTCAAAATAAAACAAAACGCTTAAGGGGTTAAATAGTTTCAAGTTTTAATCCAGCTAGTATGAACGCGGCGTTACATAAACAGTTATTTCCATTTGTCATTATGCTATTCTAACCATCACATTAATGATTGATGTTTTCGCAGAACGCCGAACATAAACTTAAACCGTTTATGTACAACGTTGCAAATCAGTGTTCGATTTTATTTAGAACGGAACCCGCACATGCACATAAATAATCGTCGTACTCTGATTAAAGTGTCTGAAAGTAGGATAGGAAAATCATTACAAAGTATTTAATTTTTCCAGCATTGAGCCAGCAGATCGATAATTATTAATTATTATGTCACGCTGATGTAAATTAAACCCAACTCCATTACTGTTCCCGATTTTTTTCTCGTCCTCTCTCTGTCTGACACACACACACACACACCCTTGACCGAAACCCTTTTCAACAGAGGTATTGTACACAATCCTCCGTTCTCGTCATTCGATATCGATTTACAATTACCGTTCGGTCGTCCGAAGTGGGATTTAATTTCGGGATCTCGTTGCGCGACCCTCCGTGACTTATTCATACGTCTTCTCGTATTCTAAACTGTATTTCGCTTTCGTACATTTATATATATATACATATATATATATATATATATATATATATATATATATATATATATGTATATGTGTGTTCGTTCGATCCGTCGTCCACTTCCTCGTCCTCCGCGACGCACACACAGAACCGAGCTTCAACTCTGTCTCGTCGTGAATAATGACTCGGTGTTTGTACGCCGATCCCGTATAAATACGTTTATTTATTTATTTATTTTTGTTGAATCGACAGTGATCTGTCTGTCGGAGGTTTTTATGCCCGAGCGGCGATGCCGGACGATTCTGACAAGCAGATAAGATTTTATTTGTAAGCTTTATTATGTAAAAGACAAATATTTTCAGAGACCGAACCGGCGAATCGGCCGTTTTATTTTTTTTCCATCCTGTTTGATTATTGGCAATAACGTCACTTTATTGTTAAATGTATTTCGAGTTTTAACGATTTGTATTATTGTTTATTTATCTGTTATATATATATATATATATATATATATATATATATATATATATATTCGTGTATAAACGTTTATGTGCACACGATTCGAACAATCTAATTATCGATTCTTTACATTGAAATCACTTTATTGTATTGGGTGTCGTTCTTGGAAAGTGTTCAATTTGTTAGATGTGAAAATTAATTCAGTGAATTGAATCGATCATAATTCTGTTTTAAATTAAAATATTCTCTCGTCGTGTCAGGATTTGAAAGTGTCAACCTTAACATTTAATAAGACTGTATATCTTGGCCAGGCCTTTGTTATTCGCCTCACGGTCGAGGAGACGATCTGTAGACTAGATGTGGCGCTAGTAGTTCGTTATTTCTGACTGAGAGTTTCAAAATTTCTTGTTACCCATTTTGCACAAATAATTTGAAAAGTTTATTGCAGGAAATGTAGGGATAAGTGTCTTGATAGCCCTTATAAATAGGAATCCGGAGAAATGGGTACAATCTACCTTACGGACCCAGTATTTATTGATTAAAATTTCAAGTTAATTTTACTTGTTAATATATTTAAATGAACAAAACCAATGCGTTATTGCTTTAATTAATAGATTGTATTCATATATGAAATATAAACAGTATACAAATTTTAATTGTTACTAATGTACATAGAGTCAAATCTTTGTTTATACAATCTAGAGGAAAACACATATTTTCTTTTGAGACATTTCAGCATTGAACAAAAATGACAAACTGCAGATTTAGGTTAGTTTGTTTATGTTTTCAATGCGTACGTGAAAAATGAGCGCGACGAGAGCGAATAGAGGAGTGAGAAAGAGGTCCGAAACAACCTTCTAATAGTGTTGCTTGGTAGCAGGTACAAACCCTAGCCACTAAATCAGTATAAGCGTGTAGCATGGGCCTGCTCTTATCCAAGCAGTTGGCATAACCTCACAAAACAGCAGTGAACACGATGGCGTCCGAAAAGCAGCATAGCAGGCATTGCATACTTCTTGCATTTTAGTTGAAAAAGTGGCGCCGAAGGTGCGAAAATGATTTGTTCAGGTTTAGAGGAAGGTGCTGTGGCGTATAAAACATGTAAAATATAATAAAAAATAGTTGAATAGGTCCCAGAACGCATTACGACTTCACCGATACAAAGGTATCATCTTTTTTTCGACAAGAGGTTCGGCAGTTATGCGAAAGATAGAGCCAAGTTATTACAAAGTAATAAGGGATGTTTTGAGGATTGAAACGTATTCCGTTTTTCTGTAGACTTTGTTTTTTTTTATTAAAAAACGCGGAGAATTAATTTATACACCTGATGTTATTCAATATATGCTTCTTTTCTGAAACGTAATTATTCTGTTTCGCATATAGTTAAATGCGAGAAGAATGTAAAATGCTCAACGGCGAGAAAACAGTTGTTTTTAGAGATGTGCACGGAATGCGTTCTAGAGATAATATCTTTGTTTCTATTATTAACTGAGACAGAGATGATGTTTGTTCGACGGAATATCAAAAAAGTACATCTGTCTTCCAGTCATCTGGGTTTCTTGTTAAAGAAATACGGTAGGAGACAGCGATAAATAAGGTAAGAGATACGGTAGGAAGACTTCGAATGAGTTGATGTGTTCGCTCTGTACGTTTTTTGAATTTCATTAAGCAACTTTTATTGATCAGTCTCGCTGTTTGAGATTTGTATGATTAAGCCTTGTAGATACATCGACTGGATTGTATGAACTACAATTAACGAAAGACATTTTCTAAAGCTGTATTCAAACCGGTATATTGATTAACAGTTCGTCGTATAAATCCAGCATGGCGTGTTTTTGCATGAAAATCGAACAGTGTTCAAATATCGACAACGATTTACATACTCTCCGCTGTACGGAAGACAAATCCTCTCCTTCGGATCGAATCTCTTGATCGGAAATCGCGCCTGCTGTCCTCTTTCTTACTATCGTTTACAAACTTGTATACGGCGTCGTTGAATAAATAATAACGCCGCCGTCCCACCGTCCCTGTATCGAAACCGTTTAGTGTATCGTTCCGTCTCTCGCACCCGTCTAATTCCTCCGGGTCCTGTACACGTGTACATGCGTCGTGTCTACACGTTCGTCGACAATAAAGGCCCTAATTGAGCAATTCAATTAACGTTCGCCGTTCGCTTCTTCGCCAAATGATTATTTGCATTCCGCGAAGATAGCCGCCGTGTGAACATTCAGCCGGATACGGTTTTTTCGACGTTTATTATTTCTGTACGGGGAATCGAACGCGTGTTCGACGCGCGCCGCCGTTATGTTTCAATTTTCGATCCGCGTTATCTCGAGCACTTTTGTGTTACGAGCCGAGCCGAATATCTTTATGGTATTGTTTTCTTTTTCATCCGGTTCGAAGGAGTTTTCGAACGCGTTAGTGCGTTTAATGGAGATGCGGGTTGTATTTTCCTGAAGATATTTTTATAAACCTGCTGTATTTGTTAGATATTTGCTAAGGGTCGATTAAGAAAAGAGAATGTGTAAAAATACATAACACAAAACTTATTAATTGGATAAACTCGATCGTTCCAGACAAAATAAATAATAATGTTGATATCGAAACCACTTTTATATTTTTATTTTTCATTTTAAATCATTTGAAAAAAAGTCAATTTCTTCAAAATCGATTTTCGGCTACAAAAGATCTCTTCTTCGATAAACAACTAAAATTTTGATGGAAACATATTATTAATATCACGGTTTATCGATTCGTATCAAAAATTTTCACCAATTTCTAACTTCAAATTTTGGTCTAAAAATTACCACGACCTACAGTATGGCAAAAATAACAAAAAATCGACATTTTTCAAAATCGATTATTTTGGTACAGAATCATAGTTCTATTTAAGAAAAGTATAAAAAACGTACAGAAACACATTTTATGTCTTAAACATCGACATAGAATAAAGATTATAGGTTTTATACATACTGTCGATTTTTGAGCTAAATATCACTACTTTTTACTTTATAGCTTTTTATATTAAAATTATGTGAAAATACAGCATACAAAATTTATTAATTAGATAAATATAATACTTCTTGGCTGAAAAAAAAAATAATAATGGTATGAAAACCGCTTTTACACTTTTATTTTACATTTTTAGTCAGTGACAAAAAAAGTCAATTTCCTAAAAATCGATTTCCGGCTACAAAAGATCTCTTTTTCGATAAACGACTAAAATTTTGATAAAAATATATTATGATTATCATAGTTTATCGATTTGTATCAAAAAGTTTCACCAATTTCTAACTTCAAATTTTGGTCTAAAAATTACCACGACCTACAGTATGGAAAAAATGACAAAAAATCGACATTTTTCAAAATCGATTATTTTGGTACAGAATCATAGATTTATTTAAGAAAAGTATAAAAAACGTACAGAAACACATTTTATGTCTTAAACATCGACATAGAATAAAGATTATAGATTTTATACATACTGTCGATTTTTGAGCTAAATATCACTACTTTTTACTTTCTAGCTTTTTATATTAAAATTATGTGAAAATAAAGCATAAAAAAATTATTAATTAGATAAATACAATCCTTCTTGGCTAAAAAAAATAATAATAATGATATGAAAACCGCTTTTATATTTTTATTTTTCATTTTCAGTATTTCACAAAAAAAGTCAAATTCCTAAATATCGATTTCCGGCTACAAAAGATCTCTTTTTCGATAAACGACTAAAATTTTGATAGAAATATATTATGATTATCATAGTTTATCGATTTGTATCAAAAAGTTTCACCAATTTCTAACTTCAAATTTTGGTCTAAAAATTACCACGACCTACAGTATGGCAAAAATGACAAAAAATCGACATTTTTCAAAATCGATTATTTTGGTACAGAATCATAGATTTATTTAAGAAAAGTATAAAAAACGTACAGAAACACATTTTATGTCTTAAACATCGACATAGAATAAAGATTATAGGTTTTATTCATATTATCGATTTTTGAGCTAAATATCACCACTTTCCATTTTCTAGCTTTTTATATCAAAATTTGGTGAAAATACAGCATACAAAATTTATTAATTAGATAAATATGACTATTCTTAATTGAACAAATAATAATATTAACATGAAAACCGCTTCTACACTTTTATTTTTCGTTTTTAGTCACTGACAAAAAGAAGTCGATTTCCTAAAAACTGATTTTCGTCTACAAAAGATTTGTTTTTCAATAAATAAAGCGAGCTTTGGTGATTTGGGCGGTAAAAAAATCATATTAACTCGTTGCAACTATTTTTTGATGTTACATTGTTCTAATTTCTTTAAAAACTTTGAGATGTTCAAAGAAGATTCAAGCATTAAAATTTATCATAGAGATGAAATGGTGACAAGCAATTATTCAGAAGCGGCTATATCACACAGTTTACAGCGACTCTGTTATAAATTTTACAAGGCCGACACTCTATTCCGGATCATCCGACCAACAATTTCACAAACACTATCAGATCAAACGGAGAAAACTTCTCGCTGGAAATTATTTCGAACGCGGCGACGTCGACACTCGGCTCGTTTATTTACAACTCCGCAACGGTCATAGTTTACAGCCACGGGTGATAATCACCTCGCGCGGGTTATTATTAAACTTTCAGCCGCTCGTTCGAATACGAACCAGTCGACGACGACGACGACGCCGCCGACCATAATTACAGCAACAACAATAATAATAATAATGATAATGCGAGACGAAACGTGCGGCGGATATCGTCTGTGTGTCGGCGCTGTTGCCGCCATCGAAGTGCCCCGATTTCATTTACGGGACGACACGTTACGATTGTGTTATTAAGTCGATGTGCGATTTGTGCACAGCTTGCGTTTTGCTAACAATAAACCCGACCGATAACCGATAATTTAAAACGCGCGTATGTAAACACACGCCCTCCGATTCGAAATCGATACGCGGGTCCGTGTCTACCTGGAGCACTTTTTTTGCAATGTTCCGCTGTACGAAATTACAGTCATTGAATGTAATACTGGATGTTGCGGTAGATCATAACGAGGGGATATGAATACTAATGGGTCTGTTTTACATACGCGGAATGCGTGTAAGCCATCGTACTCGTAATGACAGATAAAACAATACATTTGGATCGTTAAACGGCGAAATCGAACGGAGGATGGAACTTCTGCCGCACTAGCCGATCGACTCTACACACAAAATTCGACTATCGCGCGTTTGGAATGCGAGCTAAAAAGTAAAAAGACATAATAATTCTATTTTACATACAGAATTTAAAGAAAAATGTTTTGTGAAATTATGCTAGCTGATTGAGTTTTTAAATACTAACGTTCACACTTTAAAAACATAAAACAGTGAGAAAATATTTAAATTCAAAACAGAGTTTTGATTGATTCAATGTCCTGTCAATTAACTGACAGATGAAGCAAAGTATAGAAAATAATGGAGGAGATTTTGAGTATTGAAATGTATTCCATTTTTCCATAAACAGACATTCATTTTTTTAAAAAAAAGGCACCGGATTAATTAGTAGAGCTGATATTTAATTTGTTATTTGTAGAAATTGCTTCCAAATAATAACATAGTTCTGTTAAAAAAAAACATTCTTCGCTGGACAATTTAAAAAATTTCCAACAATAGTCAGTACATTAATTACCTAATTAACTAGAGCAACATCGCCAAAGGTATATAAAAAAATAAAACAGCGACACACTAAATTACCATCTGCTTATTCAACGAACTGTTCCGGTTCATCGGTCATACGGGCCAGTGTAAAACTCTCCACTGATATCGTTCCGTTTCCAGATAAAAGAGGACGAAGCGCGCGCCGTCCGTTAATTTATTCGACACAATAAAAATTCTCTACTTCTGCTACACTAATTACGCCGTCATAAATAAATAAATAACGCGAGCGCGAGACGTCCCTTTATCATTTAAATTAGAGGCGACGCGATTTGCATAAATAAAAAAAAGGGTCCATAAAGCACGCACTTAAGAATAAACGATACTTGAAGAACGATTTCTCTCGAAGTTATCGAATAAATTTTCCCATTCGCGACGACAACAACAACAACAGCACACAATAATATAAGAGATTCGAGCGGAAAAGATATATCCATGTGTATATATGTATGTATATATATATATATATATATATATATATATATATATATATATATATATATATATATTTGTATTCCGAGTCAAATTTACGACCGAATTATCAAATCTATCCGAACCATATCTTTCTATAGGAAAGAAATGATATGACGAATGATAAAAATTTTTGTTGTTTTTTATTCGGTACGAAATAAGGGCCTTTATTCCTTTTAAGATCGATACGTAATAAAACATGGACGCTGCTTATATATATATACTATATATATATGTATGCGTGTGTGTGTGAATAAAAAGGAAAAGGATGTATTCGATGTGAAGGATGAAAAAGAGGAACGCGTCGTGTCGCTAATATCGGCCGATAGGGTTGCAAACTGGTCGGGCGGTTTCCGGACGGATCGTTCTGTGACTATATTCAAGATTGTTTTTGTTCGATTTTTTTTTATTATCCCGATACGTGTTCATTATTTTATTTGTTTCGATTTTTCGATGTTTTATTTATTTTTCTTGCGCCCATATGAGCTCGGAATTACATGGAAACGGTCGACGGACGGTATCGATCGCTTGAATGGGGATTTCGAATTATTCAAAGCGTGTTTTCCCGGACGATTACTGATCGATCTCTTCAGTTGCACGGTCTGTCATCGTTAAATGAATTCTAATGAGGTAAAAACGAATGTGTCGATTTGAATAAATCGATTGACATCATCGCTCATGTCTGCATTGAAGAACCGGAACGTAGATGACACATACAAGAAAACGTTTACAAGAATGCAACACCTTGACGGTGAAGCTAGATGAGAAACAAAAAAGATAAAAACCGAGAAAGGTGTGAGACAGGGAAATGCAATTTCTCCGAAAATATTTATTGCAGCCTTAGAAGTATTCAAATCGCTCGACTGGGATGATAAAGGAATAGAAACAAAATGAGAAATATTAAATAAACTCCGGGTTATTGATCATATTGTTATCTTTACAAATACTGCAGAAGAGCAACAAAAAAGAATAGAAGAATTAGATGATACCAGTCATAAAATTGGCCTAAACATGAATTGCGCCAAAAAAAAGTGTTATTAAATGTGTTTGTCTGCCAGGAGAAAATTGAAATAGAAGGAACAGAAATACAAGAAGTTACGAAGTATGTGTATATCTAGCACCAGCTTATTAGCAAAGATCGATCATTCATTGAAGAAGGAAACAGGAGAATAGAAATGGGATGGAGATCATTTGGGCGAAACGTTTCGATATTTAAATCAGCAATCCCACTCTGTTTGTAGAAAAAAATATTTAATTAATGTGTACTGCCAATCCTTACCCACGGCAGTGAAAAATAGATGCTTAAATCATCCATTAACTCCAAACATCACAGAAAAGTATGGAAAAATACATGATAGGAATAATAAGAAGTCATAGGAAAAGAATAGAATGGAATACGAAAATAGTCACAGGTGTAATAAGAAGAGTAAAGTGTTTGAAATGTAAATGAGCAGGGCATGTTGCAAGAAGACTTCTCTTCTAAACATGAGCAACAAAAATTATTGACTGGGAACCAAAGAATATAAAAAAAAAACAAGAAAGAGATCAATGAACAGGTGGGATAAGAAAATTAAAATTTTTATTGAAAATCAGTGGAGAAGAGAGAGATTTTTCTGTACCTTGAGGCTCTGAGGATGATGGAATCGAAATAGAATCGCATATGCAACAATCGTAAAATGATAGATGATGATTTTTCAAAAGAACAAAATCCGACGAGAAAAAAATGTTATAGTGTGTGATAAAAAAAACGAATACATTTGTAAAAATTTATCTGGATTCTGGTTCACTAATGTATGTATTTTTTTATTAAAAAAACCAGTCGTCGCGGAATTCATACCCGTACTGAAACTATAATTGATTCAATTATTGATATATTTTTTATCTATAATTAAAAGAATGAATTACGTTTTTCAATCGGCATATTTATTTATATCTCAGCTTGTCGTAAACACAGACACAATCGGATGTCGCGGAGAGGATTTTAATGAAATTGAATTAATTATCAATAAAATCTCACTGGAACAGTTCAGTTATTTAGATACGTGTCTTAAGGTTGATAAGATTCCGTTCGTTCTCTGCGAACTTTTCGAAATTAGATAGCATTTAATAAAATTTATGGTAATTGGTAGTTAATTGTAAAGACGGATTGTAATTAAATGTATGTACAACCAGACGATTTAAATAATTCGCGTCCTGCCTTATAAATGTCGATATTATGTCTGAAATTTTTCATGCGTTGTATTACCACACCTGTCCTATGAATATCTGTGAAACAACAAGTCGATCTGCTAAATAGTTTGTTGTAAACAGCTGTTTGAATTGTCATAGCAGTGTATTTTTTAAAATGGATAAAATTGAACATCGTACAGTGATATTTTTTTTGTTAAAAATGGTTTAACACCAACAGAATTTTTTATCAAGATGAATAATGTGTTGTGTGATAGTGTACTTCATTTACAACTGTAAAAAAATGAGGTGCAGAATCTAAACGTGGTAGTACAAGCTTCCAATAGTGGACGCCCAAAAAGTGTAATACAGCCATAAATTATCGATAGAGTACACGAAATTATTTTAAAGGATAAAGGTGTCTGAAATTGCTAAAGCTGTCGGAATAAATGAAACGGCATTTCATGTCTTAACCAAAGAATCAGGCATGAAGAAGCTATCGGCAAGATGGATGCCGTGTTCGTTGACAAATGAGTAAAAACGCATTCGAATGAAAAGAATTTGGACAGTTCTATGAAGGACACGACTTATTTTGTTCATCGATTTATAATCGTTGATGAAAGTTAGATCCATCACTATACAACTAAAACAAAACACTAGTCAAAACAATGGAAACATTGTAATTCTCCACAACCAAAAAAAAAAAAATAAAGTTTAATTTATCCGCAATAAATATTCATTAATTTCCATTTTCTGGGAATGTTTAGTAAATGTTGTCGATTAATTATCTTCCAAACGGTAAAACGATAACGAGAGAGTATTGTGATAAACTTTTCAGCCAGCTGAACTAAAAGAAAATTGTGAAAAAGACCAAGTTTATCAAAAAATAAAATCATTTGTCATTACGATAATGCACGTGCTCATACGACTGTTCTTCCTATGGCACAAATCGCCGAATTTGAATACGATTTTCTACCCTATCCGCCGTATTCATTTGATCTAGCACCGCCCGACTTCCATCTATTCCCAAACCGCAGTAAAATCATTGACGGTAAGCGATTCTCTTAGAATGATGAGCTGAAAGCGACAGAAAACCGATTATTTTGAGGACGGTGAGAAATCGGATTTCTAGGATCGTACAGAAACATTGCAGAAAGTGTGTTGAACTTCAAGGCAATTATATTGATAAATACATACAATTCCATTAAGATAAATGGAATCTTTTACCATCAATCCTTCAACTATTCACGAATTTTATATAATGTGCGAATCATGTTATGTGTGTCGTGTTATTGATAGCCGTTCTCAGGTATTAGAAACAGCGATATCAGCTTTTATGTTTTATCATGTCTCTGTATGCGGACTTGATTCGTGGAAATGTGGGAAAACTTTCAAAAAGTCCACATATCAAATGAACTTTTTAAACTTTCTTCGTGTATATATATATATATATATATATATATATGTATAAATATATATATAGAGAGAGAAATAAACATCAATTCAGTCATAAAACTGAATTTATTAAAAAGATATAACTGCAACGAGCGTCAATTTAAAAAAAATCTACATATAATTACACTTTAAACGATGGAAATAATTCATTTATAAAACGGGCAACATCTGCTATACATTTTTGTAGTTTATCTAGAGACGAATTTTTTCTGATTGATTTTCTGTATTGGATACAAATGTCATGTTACACTCTAGTGTTTATTTCTCGTACAAGAAACTCTTAAGTGTAAACAGCGCCGCACAGTAAAAGAAATTTATTTTCTTTTATACATAAATAAATATATATATATATATATATATATAAGTACGTGTTTGTGTGTATCAAGCAAATTATATTTTGATAAAAAGACCAATTCGACTTTATTTTTATATCGTTCGACTGCGCCACTAAACGTTAACAGAAAAATGTTGAAAACACAAAAACGACACACTGATGCCCATATTAGACTGTGTTTATTGCGAGTGAAATTGTCAACAAGCCATGTTATAAAAACAAACAGTTGACAACCCTTGCTAACTTCACGTCGCAGACGTCGGAGGAACGGCGTAATAGAGATGCGAGAGCATATGAAATAAAACACCAGCCGAAACAGCAATAATAAAACAAATAAGGCCGAGGAACTGTGCTGAGAAGAGGGGCTCGCGCCGAGAGTCTTACAGCCATGTATGTATGTGTGTGTATATATATATATATATATATATATATATATATATATTGTTGCTCTGTTTTGTTTAGTTGTACAACAGAACAAAAGAGATAATAAAACAGTCTTGTCAGTAGGCAGATATTTACAATGATGCCGCCTTTGTTGACGACATTAAAGCGGAGATGTTTTACTTTAAAACAAACTATTTTAGTTCGATAAAAGAACGTTCAGTGTTGCTAATTAGAGAAATGTAATTTACATAGACGTCTGCTTTTCGAATAGTTTGATTAATTAAAATTTTAAAGCTACACAAGCTTGCAGCGAAACTGTGCTATACACGAAGCCTCTGACTCCACATTGAGATCTGTAAAAAAATCTACAATCTGTTCTTTCATTCCAATCATCGTGACTAAATTCAGTTTCACAAATGATTTTTGTAGTCGGGCTTCTTAAACCACGGTAGTGCGAGCGCGCCTCAAAGAAATCAAAGTGAAACGGAGCCGACAGCGCAACTATTCGGTTGGTTAGTCGAATTTTCACTCAATTTCCACCTCTTTCCTATTTTGTGTAAATGTTTCCGTATTGTTTCGTCACTTACATTGAACAATTATGCAAGCTGTTGACACGTTCAACTGGAATTTGTTTCAATCATTGTCTTCGATTCGTCGACATTTAAATTTGATGGTCTGCTTGGCCTGGTCTCGTCTTTAATGGATTCATCCCCGGCAGAAAATTTTTTAAACCATCTCTGGGCCGTTCTTGATTTAACTGCATTTTCTCCAAACGCAGTACAATTTTTTTTGTAGTTTCTGTAGCGTCAGTCCCAAGCTTAAATTCATAAAGGAAACACGCACGTACTACACTATTTTTCACATACATTTTTAAGGGTTATATTGATTTTTTAAATTAAATTGAACAGTTCGAGATTCATTTAAAACACATGTTTATAATACTGATAAACAATTCTTGGAATTATTGTACGTTATAACAGCGACAGAACATTCTTGGTTACCTAGTATATATATATATATATATATATATATATATATATATATATATATATATATATATATATATATGTAATATTAATGTATAAAAATCCGACAATATATCAGAAGACGTGGCCCGTTCGTGCGCATAATGAAAAAGAGCGATTATTGTTTGTGTGTGTGTCGTCGTCGTCGTCGTCCGCTCCGACGAAAAACAACCGTGGTAGTGGAAGTCGAAAGGTCACTGAATTATGAATAATGGTCGCCCGTTAAGCTCCGTTCGTAACAAATTTAATTAAACGCGTAATAATTAATATTCTCATTTTGAGCGAAAGATTTCAACGTCTAACGAGAATTTTAAAAGAGCGCAGCGGGGACCGACGCGTCACTTAGGTGTTTTTAATTACTAATGTAATCTTATTTCTCGAGTTTATTAATTTCGCACGACGGACGCGCACCAGCCGTTATTCTTCACTCGCTCGTCTATGGATCGGTGCGATACTCGATTAATCATCCGATATTAATTGATAGTTAATCATTCACGATCGGAAATTCCACGTGTCGTTGCCGCGCATTTCCGATTCGTCCGTCTTGTCTGTCACTGAACTCGATGCGATCGGGCTCGTTGCGAGGCGTCGCAGGTTCGACCGACTGAAATATTTACAGAGACGGGACGAACAGACACGAGCGGGCGAACACACAAACGGTACGGATTTATCGGTCCGTGAGCGTTAACTCTTTGTTGAATTTTTAAGTATTAACGATTTTAACCGCTTAAGCGTTTATGTCAAGTATGCTCGTCATGAAAAGATGGCATTTTTCTTGTCTAATGTCGAGTATACTCGTCATGTAGGAAAAAATTCGCATTTTCTATTTATTGTAAAATTTAGGTAAAAAAAAAATATTTGTAAGTTTAGCACATTCTAGAATATTTCTATGGGGTATTATAGGGTGTAATAGAAAAACTTGTGAAGTGAATAGTGTTTTTATTCATCCTCCCAGATGAGTTTTACTGCTAGTGATGAAAATATATCTTTACATCCAAGAAAACGGAAAAGAGCGATAAGAACTGTAACGTCTTCTGATGAAGGTAGTGATGAGATTGAAGAAGATAATGGAGATGCGGTTACATAAAAGGACACAGAAAAGAATATCAGTAATTTCAAAGTCTTCTGATGGAAGTAGTGATGAGGATGAAGAAGGTAACGAACCCGATAAAGAAAATAAAATTTCAAATGTACAATCGAATATTAGAGAACGAGAGAGAGCACGATTTAAATTTACTGCTCATCCTGGCCGAAGTTTCACTATTTCCCATTCGTCGAAAACCAAATGTGTGTTCTATATGGAAAAATTTCAGATTGAGACTCGAGAGCTTGCACAAAAGTTACCCTTTAGTCATCGAACAGTTCTGGATCACTTAAAACTATTATGAAAATCAAAAAGAGAAAAATATATATGAATTTGTGGGTCATAAACCGTAATTATTTTTCTGTCAATCTAATAGCTCGATTTTCGAATTAATTCGTCCGCCTGATAGATTTATTGAACACGTGTGAACAAACATATCTTTTTTTGCGGTTTACAGAAAGAAGAAAGGATTAATTTGTGGAACACTCTTTATAATTTTGATAATAAAACATGACAATCCCCTCAAATAAATATTATCGCACATAAATTCAGTCGAGTTATTATTATTTCAGACAACGAAAACGCGCTCCGATCGATTTTTCATACCGAATAAAATCTCAATTTCAATAAAACACTTCCCTCCACTGCCAAACAATGTCGATGCGAGATAATTTTATTATACAATATCTATAACTCATATAGTTACGTGTCCCAATATGCGACACCTCACCGACGCCGCCACATGTTCACCAGTGCGGGGCGTAAAAAAAGCTCAGTCTGGCTACTTTATTGTTAAACTTCGTGCAGTTCAACAGTTGTGAACGAAAATTAAATTATAGTTGAATACGATGAAGTAATCGCAACGCATGCTGGAAAGGAACGGGCGTCGGCGTGCAAGAAAGATAAGACGCCGACAATATGTTCAGAATTTTTTTTATTCGTGCGATATACCTATAGATTGTTTTAATTTTTTATAAAAAAAAACTGCCTAACAAGTGAATTGTTCGAATAATATTCGAGAAATATTGAATGAAAATCGATAAGATCCGCAATCATGTTTTTTATGTGTTAGGTCTGCTAATTGATTCGGTGCTTTTTTTTAATAGAAAATGAATGTTTATTGTAAAATGAAATACTTTTCGGGATAAAAACTGGATTTTTCCTAAGATGCTTGGTAATTTTTGATGATTTTCTATTGATTCAGTGTATTTTTTTTTTGATTTCAACGTTCAAAGTTTCAATAAGTTTCAAGTAATCACAAATTTCAATGTTTCAGTATTAGTTTTAAGATCGAAAGTATTAATGTTTTTTTACAAAACATTTTAGAGAAGTTTTATATTAAAACAATGATCAAAATTCTCTACCGCTTAATTGAAAAGGGACAGTACTAGAAATCTGTATGAAAATTTACGGAATTAGTGAGTATAGTGTCAAAATAATTTAAGATAATCGCCTCTTAGGTTAAAAAATATATTATCGAATTAATTATCAAAATATCAGGAAAATAACGTTTTTACTTCAATAAGTACTGAATTAAACATATATATATATATATATATATATATATATATATATATATATATATATATAAACAAACGTTGTACAAACCCCTTTAATCAGTCGATTCGCCGTCTCTGTCCCTGCACGTTTGTCGACAAAGACACCGAATCAGAAATATAAAAATAATATAGAAATAACGTACGTGCGATACATTAAAAACCATCCGGATTGGTATTATTTTATTTGCTCGAGTATAGTACGGTAGCCCTAATACCATATGCACCCCAGTTCGGAAAATTTATATTGCGATCGTCGACGATAACGACCAGCGCGACCGGCGAGTCGTTAACCGGGATTTAAAATGTTTGCGGAACAGCAGCGGGAGCGAGCCGGTGAGCCCGTGACGCGAAATACGTAGCGTCCGGCGGACACGTCTGGAAAAATATAGGCTCCGGGATGATATGGTGCAGTTCGACAAATCGCACAAGTCAGGATTTGAATTAGGATTTGAAAACTGAAGTTGAAATAGCAGAATATGCCGATGAGCCAAACATCATGGAAAGTGTCGATACATGTTTGCAGCGTTTTATCTGAAAACATGAATATATTTTGTAGAGATCACTTCCAGCTTTCACAGATGAATTCTTTCAAGGCACAAATCACAAAATGAAATTTCGGTCAAAACATTTCAATGCATCGTACGATTTGTTGAGAAGCGTTCGACTAGGAACAAAACTGAACTCACTGGTCTGTGACGCGAAGAAAGCGTTCACTCGTGAATGTAAATTTAGACACGGTGTCAGACATGTCTCTCGTCTGTTCCAGCCGTTTTATTTATAAAACCGAGCGCCGTTCCACCGCACAGACGCTCCTCTATCTCGCTGCTTCGATCTTTCAGCCGCGAGTGTTCCGTTTCTTGTTCAAACTTGAATCAACATTCGCCGCAACACAATATCGCCGGTACGCAAACGACTGCGAAATAATAACAATAACAATAATAGTGATGATAACACGAACCACTACCAGCCAGCGCCGCCGAACAATAATAATGATAATTTGTTAAACACGGCGCCAGAAACGTGCCTTTGATACACTATTCACGGAGGATAATGTATTCCGTGTAATATGTATGGCACGGCGTATGTCTGAAAGCTCCGCCGTCGCTGTTTGCGCCCGTTTGTTTGTTCAGTCAAAATTACACCGTCGCTGTTACACATAACGAGCGGCTCGCGTCGTTAGTTCGTTGTTGTTGTTTCGGCGTGCGGCGGGGGCGAAGCCGCGCCGGCCGTCCTTCGCCCGTGTGTGCGTGCGACGCGAGCGCGCGTGTTCACGCGCTCGTGCTTGTTCGTCGCACAATTGAAATCGCTGCGGACGCCGAGTTTAACATGTTACGTGACCAATTAACGATGTTCTTTTTGTTTCGGTAAACTTTAGATTAATTAACGGCGCGCGTCGTGTTTTACTGCATGTTTTCGAAGAACTTATTTATACAGTGAAACCATAACGGTCGGGTCGGAGTACAAAATGCGACGTACGGATGCCGTACGAGCCGAGTTCGGGTCTGCGCGCGGCTTTGTCTCGGCGCTTGTACGCGGGCCCTCCCGTCCCCGTTTCGGTTAAATCGAACAATGTCGTGTAAATGATGTCGTACAAAACAATTGCACTATCGCCGATTTCGCTTATTCGTTCACAGACTGGTTCGTTCGACGACGACACGGATTTCAGTCCGACGGCATCCCCTTTTTTTCTTCAACGCGCCGTTCCGGTAATTGTCAATTCCGCAACGGAAATAAAAGCTTCACTGATGGCGTTAAGTTTTGCCAACTTCGACGATTAAATAATCCGATGGAAACCGAACGATGTTTTCGGCAGAAAAAAAGATTCGAGAGGACATTCTAATAATTGGATGTTGTCGAGTAACGGTGTAGAATGGAATCATTGTTAATTCATTGAAAATGTTGTGCATGTTTCGAAATTTATGAAAGTGTTTTCAATTATTGTACAAGCTGTTTGTTCTGGTTGTTTTTTTTTAAACACGAAAAAATATGTATAAAGTAACCGTTTGAAAGGATCAATCTCAATATTACAACGAAGCGCGATAAATAATTGACCGTTGGAAAATCATAAAAAAATAAATAGCTTCAATGACTAAACTGAACGAAACATAAAATGTATATTCAAAAATGTTTTACACAGACATTGATTAATACCGTAAAATAATAGTCTACAGAATATTAAAAAAAACATGCGATTTTTAATTTTTCAAGCCTGTTCATTAGAAACAACAACATTTAAAATATTTGATTTTCTAGAAATAAGAAAAAAAAACGACTTGAACTTGAAACTTCAGGTAATAATAACACGAAATATATATATATTGTACTCTTGTACATTAAAAACTGTATTACTTTGATTTATCGTCCCCACATATTCCTTTTTCCATTTATAAAACTAATACCATAAAACGTATCAACAGAAATGAACTACACATTAATACACAGAATGTTTCATTCTCGGAGCCAATACTGTACAGCAATATATCAAGAAAAGTATCCGAAACATACACACTATATATATATATATATATATATATATATATATATATATATATGGCAATCCATTTCCTCTCTGGACAATATAAAAACCGCTGTAATTGAATTAATATCTCGTAAAATAAATTACGTCGAGATTTACTGCCAGTATCGGGCATGTAATAAATGTCCACTGAAAACAAAACGCGAATTCCACGTCTTCGACGAAATATAATGTTGAAGTGTGTACGTTTTCAAGTTCAAGGTACGCCGACCGACGACGAATTCAATCCACCGGATTCCGCGCTACTATATTTGTACATCGAAATGAAAATCGAGTCTGTCTGAACGGAACGCGTTCTATTGTTTTTATGCACGTGTCTGTGTGTGCGTGTGTGTGTGCTTTTTTTCAATCAAGCGACGAAATGTCGCAACCGAGCCGTTTACAGGCATGGAACGAGCGGATCGGTGCTTTTTTTTCGATTTCTATGCAGAAACAATTAGTCTCCGACCGAATGTGTCGCTGTCGACGGGCTTATTTCGGCACAGACGTACATGTGCATCGGTGGCGCCGATTTTTTACCACCCCGATGTTCTGTGAATTGATTTTTTTCTCACTTGTGCAATCGGTAATAAAAGTGTAACCGACAGTAGACTAAAATTATAACTCGTTTCGAACGACACTGATTTGAAAGTAACTTTCGAAAATTCGATTTAGAAGAAAAACATATTCTCGATCATTCTATCGAGACTCGATTATCGTAATCGGTGTAATTTTCTCTTCTTATACGCCTGTTGTTCGATCGTTTGATTAAAATAATCGAAGAATAAAATTAGAAGACTTGAAAGTTTACAGAATTACAAACTATTAGGTCCGTTTAAATTGAATCGATCATAACTCTGCTTTAAATTAAAATATTTGCCCTTCATTTTAGGATTTTGGAGTTAATATTTAAAAACACTACATATCTTGACCAATCGATTGGCACAAATCCACAAAATAGTAGTGAAGACGAGTTGTCTGGAAAGCAGATAAGGTATTGATTACTTGTCGCATTCCAGTCGAAAAAAATGAGGCCGAAGCATAGGAAACGGTTTGTTCAACTATGAGAGGTGTTGTTGGAGGCATAAAACGTGCAAAACACGCTCAAACAGTGGAGGAGGTTCGATTATGCATTACAACTTCATTGACTCGAAACTTCCATCTTTTTTTTAGATAAGGGTTTCGTCAGTTGTCCGAAAGATGAAATAAGGTTACATAAAATAATGGAGTATGTTTTGAGGATTGGCATGTACTCCGACATTTATTTTATATAAAAAATGAACCGAATTAATTTGGTCACTTGATATTAAACGAAGAGATGAACCTATTTTTTACATCTTACTTGCTAATTGAACTAATTATCACTTGCACATATTGAATATCGATCTACGATCGATAGTACATCCATCCAGAAGCAACATAATTCATAATATTATGTTAAACATTTTTTTCTTAATTAAATATAATTAAACCTGGCAGAAAACATCTGTTCTACATTCAATAATTGACGAACAAATCGAAAAATACGATTCTAATTTATTTCACAAAAATCACAACCCCACTATTATCATTTCATACAAAAAATAAACATCACAAACGCATTATTCTAGTCACTATATTATTATCGAACCATTCTGCATATTTTAATAAAATATGTAACATCAAAGTTCATTTCATATGTATAAAGGGATGTTTTGTGTATGGTTTTCATAAATTGTGTATAGATAACATATTTTCAAAACATACACGCCTAAACAGTAATTTAGTTTCATAGATTACATTCATGTATATGAACTGCATTCGAACCGAAACTATGACCAAAAATCGACCGAACCAAATATTAAACATTATATTAAACTAGAATTTCAAATAAAATCTATATGTGGAAATTAATTTATAATGTTTTCATGCCTGTACACCTGTTTTTATATATAAAAAAATCGTTTTCATTAATGTACTTGCAATTAGTCTATTAAATATGTACAGACTGTCAATCAATGTGTCAATTGAATAAAAAAGTATACATTCAGAGAGAGAATTGATAAAAATTACATTGAAAATTCATTAACATATTGAAACATTGCTCGTGGCAAATATAACTAGCTCGAAAATCTAAATACAGAAAACTGAGTGTGATTGAAAAAAGAATTGACATAGAAAATAAAATATTCTTGTATCTAACTGTTAGAAAAATTAAAAAAAAAATATTTTTACAAACGAATTCTTTTTTCCAACGAACTGAAAATGGTCAAAAATGTTCACTAAATCTTTTGTATTGTTGCTTACACGCATTTCAATGGCGATATCATTATTTTCTCAGGGCCAGAGTACAGAAAAATCGGAAATTGTGAAAAACCTATACAGATTTTTCTATATATGGACACTCTGAAGGTGATTGAATCGACATAGAAATGCGAATAAGCTACAATCAAAAACGATCAATAAAGATTTATTGAACATTTTTAAGCAGAAAGATGTTTTATGATTTACGGAAATACAAGAGGAATTCATGTGAAAATAAATTTGGCCATAATATGAGAGCTGTACGGTGCCAAAAAGATCATCTAAATAAAAAGAAAATAATATCAAAAAAGATCCAAAGATATAAAAAATATAAGTAAAATATATTAATTTAATTTCTACTTTGTTTTCATTTAAACAAAAAAAAATATTTTCTTGCAAATTACCTCCATTTTATCAATTAAAGTTTATATATATATATATATATATATATATACATATAGATAGATAGATATAGAAAGAGAGAAGAATCTGTGCACACTTTTTTAAAATATTTAAATAAAGTGCAATATTATTTCATTTCAATAATAACAAATCTGTCAACTGAACAAAACGTGCTGTTTTGCATTTAAAAAAAATATATTATTGTACAAATAATTCAGTGAATCTTAAACACAACCGCATGTTAACACATTTTATTTTATAACAATTAGATATATATGAACATTGAATATGTAATTACATGTAGTGAGAATGCATGGACTTTTTAATACAGTATTTCCGTCAAATTTTAAAAATTACAACGCGCACTAAATACACATTTTTATTTGATATTTTATTCGTAGCTAAATCAAAAAAAATATGTAAATATTTTAAAAGAAAAAATGTACTAACCATCTGTCAAATTTCGGTACGCCATTTTGTTGATGTGTTCTTGTCATCTGGATTTTGTCACAACAATTGTTGTCTAGATAGAATTATATGCAGGCTTACTTCATTCTAGTTCTTATCATTAAACGATCCGGTATGAGGACGTCCTCTTCTGTCACGCATGGTGTTTTCAGCTTATTTATGTTCTCCACGGTACCAACACCAGCTTCGAACACCAACTCTAAACGTGAACACTCGCAGTGCGAAAGTCACAGGCGACCGCGTCCGACAATTTTCATAGACTGCTGTGATAATTTGGATAGACAGACATTTGTTTCCTTCGCAAATGAATTTTTCATTCCACAGACCACAAGAAATATTCTGGCGTTTAAAAAAATGTCCAATCATCGTTGATCATTTCAGAGAGTTAAAAAGAGAGAAAAATCTTAACCAGAGCGTCAGATAGCAGAAAATTTCGTTCTTTTTGTCGAATGAAATATTAAAAAAGAAACTCTCTAAAATCACATTTTTTGCACGTTGATTGAATTGCCATTGAAATATACATAATCGAAAATCGAAAATGATTAATAATTATTTATTCGACATTTCTGACAAAATGTTTTTTTCAGATTTGAGATGAAAAAATAATTCATTTATAGAATTGAATTTAGTTACAGGGCCGAATCTCTATTGTGATAAGATTAGATAATCATATAGGATGATTCAATTTACGCTTTCACATGAAAGTATTAAAAAAATCATATTATTTTCTATTTAGTATTTCAGTTGAATTGTATTTTAGTATTGAATGGAACTGAAATACTAAATAAAAAATAACATGATTTTTATTAATACTTTCATGCGGAAGCTTAAATTCAATCATCCTAAAACAATATTTGTTTCCTGAAAAATAACTATCAAATCCCTGTAATACATTTATACTTAAAAATATATATTGATGCCATTTTTACAAAATAAATTATAAACAAATTACATAACAGGCCCCAAATACATTAGAAGAGTTAAATAATTGATGGAAAATTGATTAAGGTTAAACGAATACTTTTATAAATTGTTGCAGATTAATGAAATTAGATTGATCATAAAAATGTTTATTTTATTACTTGATTTCATTGGGGGAAAAAAGAAAACAAAATACAAATTTTATCCACGGACGACGAATAAAAAAAGCGCGTTCATTCTACAAGAAGAATCCGTACCGAGAACATGCGACACAAATGAAATCGTTTTATGCAATTTGAAGAATCGCGGATCTCTTTACCAGCACAGTAACAACCCAGGAACAATTAACAAACAATAATCACGGGCGTACCGAATTTTAATCATCAATGTCGAATTCCAGCACGTTGTTCGACAGCGTCGCACTGAACCATTTAAGGGGGATCGTTCCGCCCTTTGTATCCGAACCGTACGCAATTATGACAAAGGAAATACACACACAAAAGCATAAAAGCAAGACATTAATGTTAACCGTCTCGTCGTTCGCTGACTCCGCTGCACCGGGGCGCGCGACGATATAAACGGTCTTGATGACGGGGTGTGTCCGTTCGTAAACGCACTCGTCCGCGCTTATTATTTTCATCTCGCTCCGCGGTCGAAACGATCCGAGATTAATTCGTTTCTGAAATTACGTTCCGTGATAAATGGGACGTTGAAAATTTCGATGTTTCGTGGCAGCGTGTAATCTTTATCGTTTTTAATTGATGCGCTGGTTCGGGCCGACCATCGGCGTGCAGTGAACAGCCACTGCTGGTGTATCAGACCGGCCGGTAATTTAAAGACAAGCCGTGTGTTTTGTTTATATATTTGTTTTTCAAGTTTGGACTGTAAAATGGTTTTGAAAAATCTTTTCATCATTTCAGTTATTAGGGTGGATAAATACAGATTCTATTTCCTCTTAAAAAATATGTATTTATGAAATATATTTTGTTTCTGGTTATAGCTTTCACTGTTTATTAATTCAAAGAAATGAGGTCTGATCAATAATTTTTAAAATCTGTACAGTTTTGGTGTAATTTACTCTAATCTTGACATTCATCGCCAAGATCTAAATATGGTAAGTCGGAAAAAAAAACACTGAAATGGAAGAAAATGGTCGATAAATACTATAAATAAATAATGGTCGAATGACAGTAGCGAATACTGAATTATTAAATAAAGAAGAAATAAAAACAGGAGACTATCACACTACAGTTGGCATTGTGGCTAAATTCACCGTCATAAATGAATTCTTTTCTCAATCCGGAAACAGAACAAAATTTTTGAAGAAAAATGTACAATAAATAATTATTGATGATCTTTGATTGTTGATAATAGGCCTGTGTCTAACGATAGTTTCTAAACAGTGCTAAGAAAATTCGACAGTCTGCACTGATGACCGAATGTAGAGATATAGGCCTATATTCCAAAATAAAGTGTCCGAACTTTGCAAAAAAAATCCTGAGTCTGCACAGATTCCTGTATATCAACACACGGGCCTGTGTCAAAGATAAAGTGTCCAAACTTTGCGAAATAAAATTCTTGAGCTCTCATAGATTTCTGTATATCTAGATAGAGGGCTGTCTAAAATTAATGTCTGAAAATTGCTAAAAAAAATCCTGAGCCCCCACAGACTTCTATATATGGAGATATGGGCCTGTGTCTCAAGAGTGTCCAATTTATGCAAAAAAAAATACTAAGTCCGAACCGATTTCTGTATATCAAAATACGGACCTATGTCTAGAGATAAATGTCTGAAAATTGGTAAAAAAAATCCTGAGGCTTCACAGACTTCATTATATCAGGATATAAGACTGTGTCGAAAGAATGGCAACACAAAATGTAATAATATTAAAAATTGTGTGAATCGTTCTAATATATTTTTTTAAAACTATCCTTTCATTTGCAGCAAATTATTCGCATGAATCGGTTGAAAATATGAGCTGAAAATATTCTTAGCTACAAAGTATTGTACAACTCGACTAGAAAAAATAACTCTGAAAACGGAACATCTGTTAGACATTTTTTTGGAATCGAATCACTGGGATACGGAATAGGAATTAATAAATCGACCCGAGAAAAAATTAAATTATATATTTGTATACATCAAAAATAAACATTTTGAAGCTATACGTACCGAGAAAAATATTTTCCTCTAATCGACATAAAAATAAATCTCATATAAACAAAGTCTAAGCGAAAATAAATTTGACAAAAATACAACATACCATCAGAGATATTCCCTGTATCAATTCGACAGATTTTTGTCTGGACATTGTCTCCAAATTCTATAATAAATTAACTATTAACTACTTAATAGATGTACATATCATAGCGTTAAGTATATTTCTATATAAATTAAATATATAAAAAATATAATTGGGTACAAAGACACAAACAAATATCCATATATATACACATTTTTGTTTGTATTTTAACGAGTATTTACAACTTTCAGTGATATTTTGAATCTCTATTCAAATTATTGAAGAAAAAACATAATTACATTATGGAAAAAAAATCGAGTCTATTATATATATATATATTTGTAAATAATTATATTTTTTCTTGAAGTGTCACTAAAACTAAACAGTCATTTGTAGTACATAAAACCTGATCAATTTATTTAAATGTTTGTACAACGTCAACAATTATATTTTCATCAAAAACATGTCGAATTGAATTACATGTAAAAATTAAACGTTGTTGTTATTTCAACAAGCTGTTCGTGTTTTCATGACTTTTGACTCTTTGAAGTTTTCCAGTCAATTATAATCCGACACACCTACAGAAATATTCTTTTATGTTTGTACATAGTGCTGATTGTAATTATCTACCTCATCCTATAAAAAATAACAGGTACACTCTTTTTTTTAAAAAAAAAAACAAATATCAAACTAATTACATATTTATTATTGCTTTAAAGGATTTTTAACGATTCCGTCAAGTCTGCACTTCAAAGAGTTGAACAACTTGAAAATAAGCGTTATATTTTTCTGTTACAGTGAATTAAAATTACGATTAATTTTTCAGTACAGTCGAATGAAAATTTTGAACATGCACAGGCGAAAAAAACATGTTTACAGTCCGTTTAGAACGCAAGTGTTAGCAGATTCGTCAATCTTGAATATATAACCTGATATACTTCTGAAATGTGAAAGAATATTTCATGATCATACGTTTGTATAATTTCACAGCATCAAATATGCTAACGGACGTCAAATATGGAGACACAGAGAGAGGAGGAAAAAAGGAAACACTGAAAATAAACGACGCACAAATTTTACAAAGGTGTCCTGTTCTTGTTAGTCACGTTAAGTGTGTGTAAATATGTATTCAAAAGCTCCACAGCTTGGATACACCTCCGTTCTCTATGTAGTCGTTTGTTTAAAAGAAGGGCTGCACATTTAATTCGTAAACGTTGGCCATTTTTTAATATTAGTGCGCTCGTTACATTATTTCTGGAAAATAATAGCGCGCTCTTCGGCCGTCGACGTGCAAAAAAAAAATCAAATTTACACAGCGAAGGAGAACGTGGCCCCTCGAGTGGCGTCTTTACACGACGTAATAACAGTACACAGGATGTTCTGTTCTGACAGTCAGCGATAAACATGCATTTTTACGAGTACACACTTCGGACTGAGCACTGAACACACCTCCGGCTCGTCGTCGTGACGAGTACGGGAACGAGCCGAGGCGCCGGGAAAAAAGAACAACGCGCGTACGATGGAACGGAGCACGAGAAGAACGACGAGCGGCGAGATCGGACGAGGGAAAAAGATTCATTCTTCGGGCGATGTAGATAAAGTAGTAAACGTACACACAACGGCTACAAAACTAAACGTTCACGTCCGCTCTATATTGTGCTCATGTTAAAATTAACTTTTACGGGCGCCGAACGCACGGGGAGAACTCGAGAAGCGGAATCCCAGTCACGTCCATTACAACGTAATGGTAGGTCAGCGTGCGGCACGACGGGGAGGGCACGTCCGCTGCGTTTCGCCGGAACGACGGCCGCTGTGCCGACGACGAAACACGGCTCTGAACACTGCTCGCACGTATCGAGAACGCTACGCCGCTCGTTTCGTATTTGTTTTATTTTTTTTTGTTTTGTTTCGTTTCGTCGATTTCTTTTCTTTCTCCTCCCGGTTTCGTTTCGCGTTCTCCATTCCGATTTTATTCACGCTTCCGTGGTGTTCGCGGATCGACGCCGCGCCCGATTCGTCGACATACCTCTCTTACTGATTAATTTAACATTATTACTTTTATTTTTATTACGATCGTTAATGTGATACAATTCAAGATCACTGAGTTCAGTCTATAAGGGAAGAAGTGATATTACGTCATGTACATAAAAATCGTCCTGTCTCTGATTTTACAATGTCTCAATTTGTTTACGGCTCGCATCGCCTCGGCGGGGGAGTTGAACGCAACACGTGCATCTCCCGTCGGATTACCCTTATCGTTATACCGCCTCAGAACGTTCGCCTCTGGAATATCGAATTCGTGGAAGAAGTCTAAGATCTCGTCGACGCCCGCCCTGAACGGTACGTTCTCCAGCGAGATCACGCATCCAGGCTTCCTGAACGCTTCTGGAATATCAGTGTTCGGTAACGGACCGCCGGGAGGCATTCCTCTCGGTCCCGGGCCTAACAGAGATGGAAGATGTCTCGTCGGATTCGGCCCGCCGGTGCCGATCGTTCCGCCGAATCGAGGACCCGGTGGAAACCGGCCAGGCGGTTCGGCTCCCTGCGGCGGTACTCCCAATATCTGCTCCATTTCACGGCGCGGCACGAGTTCGACGGTCACCTCCGACATACCGAGCGGAACGCCGTTCTTCGCCAGAGCTCGGACGGCTTCTTCGGGCGTTGCGAATTCACAGAACGAATCGCTCCGCTGTCTGTTGAATTTCTCTAATGGAACGTGTATTCGGGTAGGCACTAGACCGATGTCCGAGAAGAAATCGATGATGTCCCTGTCGGACGTCTTGTACGGCAGTCCCTTCAGCACGACGCAATTCGAAACGATGTTGTCGCGAGGAAAACAGTTCCCCGGCGACGACGGTTTGTTCGACCTCGACGGGCTCACAAAATCGTCCGGCACGTCGACGATGCCGTTCCCTGTGTTGTGCTGACGTTTCGCTTCGATGAACACGTCTTCGGAGACCAGACGGACTGTCACTGATTTTCCGTGTATTTCGTGCTTCTCTTCCATCGAGTACACTTTGTACGCATCCTCGTATCTATTGAACTGGACATAGGCCAACTGACGATTCTCCCGGCCCATCACCATCATGATCGAGACGAGTGGATAGTCTCCGATCATCGTGATGATATCGTGCTCTTTGGTGTACGGCGGAAGATTCGATATCGACATACAACTGTATTTCTCGTTCTTCTTATCGTTGAACGGCGTCTGACTCTTCGGAGGTCGCCTTTCGATCTCGCGATCGTTGCTACTGTCTCGATCTTTACTATACGGAGGTCTGTACGAGTCGATCGCTTCGTCGAACTCGTTGTCGTCTAAATGAAGAACTTCGACGGGACAGCCGCGGTTCAAATGGCCGTTCCGTTGCAGCGCGTCTGCCTTTCCGTCCGAACGGACGAACCTCACGTAAGCGATTCCGGTGCGTACGCCGTCGTCGTCATTGATCAGCTTGATGCCGTCGTTGGCGATGAATAGACCCTGAAAGAATCTTCTGACCTCTCCGTATCCGCCACGTCCTATACGGACTTTCACACAGCATCCCGGTTTCGGGGTGATCTTCTGTTTCGCATCCCTCGGATAATTATCGTTCCCGCGATCAGAATGCTTACCGCTCTCCGATCCCGAATTATTATCCAGTGTGGGGCTAAACGGGGAGTTCTGCATCGAACCCGGGCGATTCAGGAACGGCCTGGGCTGATTCAACATATTCAACGCGTTTCCGAACAGTGGGCTGCGCTGCTCGTTGAACGTGTTCATGTTTCTGCCGAAGTTCGAGCCGGCGGCGCTCATAAAATTACGTTCGACGCTGTCGTTTCTAAAATTGCCACCGCCCGACTGATTGCCGGCGGCCTCTCGGAAGTTGTTTCTGTCCTGGTTGTTTGCGGGCGGCCAGCTTTCTCGTCCGCGGAAATTGAGGTCGTTCCTCCCGCCCGCATTCATAAACTTCAACGGATCGCTCGCGGGCGTCGACATTAGTCCCGGTATCGATTTCCTCATCAGGTCCAGCGGTGGAATTCCGCCCAAGTTATTGATACCGGCGACGTTGAAGTTGATGCCGGTGTGCGAGTTCGAGTCCCACGAGTTCGTGTCGGCGTTCATCGCGTTGTTGTTCGCCGGCTCGACGGTCAAGTCGATCGTCGTCGGGCTCTGCGACCGGGAACTCTTGTCGGTATCTTTTCTCTTGTCTTTACCGCCGCGCCTCGACGCGTCCCGTTCGCGGGATCTGCTTCTGTCCTTCGTTCTGCTTCGATTGCGAGATCGACTACGATCACGCCTGTCGCGGTTCCTGTCCCGTCGCTCTCTCGATCGGCTCCTGTCTCGCCTGCGTCTGTCCTTTCTGTCTCTGGACCTGTCGCGCGATCTGTCTCTCCGTCTCTCCCGCGACCGCGATCTGCTGCGACGTACCTTTTTGTCCGACGACTTCGTCGGATCCGCTTTACTCTCGTTCGCTTTGTTCTGCCCGACGTCGTTATTGCCCGGCGCCATGGGTTTCTGCACGACCGCCGACGCGGAAATAGTCAACGGCTGCGGAGGCGGAGCGGCCACTTGCAGGAACGCGGACTGGTTTCGAGCTGCTTCGATGACTTTCTGCATTTCGGTGCGCGAGCTGAGCAACAGCTTGATCTGGACTTCTTTTATTTTACCGCCGTTCATGTTAAAAGCCTGCCGAGCATCCTCGTCCGTGCTGTTGTGTCGAAGAGAAAAACAAAAAAAAAACGGTCAAATTAAACGAGACCTCTAGGAAATAGTGTGTAATTAGAAGTAAGACCTCCGGTTGTTTCGAAAAGGGTTCAACGGACATCGCAATGAAATGCTAATGCGTCGTGACGGGTAAGAAATGTGGGCGGGCTCGACTTATCACGTCTGTTGTTGTGCTTTTTCGACGTTTCTACGTGCTTTCACGCCGTGCTTTTTTTACGCGTGTGCGGTTTTTGAAGATAATTTTATTCATTACGGACGTCGGCATGTGATATAGAGTGGTAAATTATAATTAAAACGTGTCGTTTACTTGGGTGTCGACGGGGATTAGCGGCCGCCGGCGGGATTCGATGCTGACAACAGTAATACTAGGACTTCGTTTCACCGATGTGCTCTGCTGACACGGTCGAATCGATCGAGAGCCGACACTGGCCAGCTGAAAATATATGTGCGTTGTCCAGAGGTCGCAAACCTTTATAAAAGAATGGATCGATCGATGGATGGATGGCAGGAATGACAGCAGTAACGCAGTTGTTTTCAATCCGGCGGAGTTTGGATGACGTACAATTTTCGATAATGCGAAAACGATTCGACCTTTTTATATAAATTTCTGACTCGTCGACCGGTTCATACATTTCAGCTTTTCGGATAAAATACAGTGCGATTGTTAATGGACAGGGACGAAATAAAATAATCGCTTTAATACCAGATCAGCAGAATATTCGTTTTGATTATGAAGGTAGTATGCACACACGCACACAATCAGACGATCGAATTGTCGTTTTCAAAATAATATTCGACTGAAACATTCAATTACTCTTAATAAATGGCGTTCCCAAACAAATTCGATACATGTTCAGATTAAGTATCTATTTTCAATTTACACTAATTATAAATAACTTGTTAAAACTGTACAATGCATAGAGGGAGGAAAATCGGAAAGGAAACTTCATTTTTTTAGTTTCAGTTATAAATAAATTACATTAAGTTGTACAGGTTTGATCTAAACAGAAGTTGTCTATTTTAAGAGGGGCGATCGCCATGTATATTGAAAACTTTTTATCTTAGTAGTAAATCAGAGAGAATTCTTGATAATAGGAAAAAATCAAAAAGTAAAGCAGTCTTATACGTACAGGATTTTTATTAAGAAATTCTCTCTAACTTCTATGCACTTACTTCAACGATTAATGTCTTTCTGGATTTCATTCTGAAAGAAACTACTTGGTCTCTCGTGCAGATACTGTTAATTACCTTCTTATCGAAAAAAAAACTCTTCCCCTTTCAACGCTAATATTCCAAAAAGGAGGAAATTATTACTCGCTAAATCAGAACTACACGGTGAATCCTACAGGAAACCAACGCCTAAATCGTCAATACACTACTTTTTTATTACCTGTGTAAGAAATACCGTACAAAAGTGACTGGGTAAGAGACCAATAAGTTTCTTCCAGAACGGAATCTAGAAACTCATTAAGCGTTAGACTAAGTGCATAGACGGTAGAAAGAATTATATAGAAAAATGACCTTAATAAAAATATTGTATGTAGAATAAGTTTTTTTTATTACTTCTTAAAGTAGATTTTACTTTGTGATTTTCTCTCATAAAAATATATCTTTTAACTATCTCCTGATTTCCTCAAAGTCTTCACTAGAGTTCAGGAACGTCAAGAGAATCGATAAGAGAACCAATGAATCAATCAATGATTAAATCAGACAAATATCAAAAGTACGACGTCCAGGAAACAGAGTGCTGTCTTTTAGGACTTTTGTGGAGTCATTTTCGCTGATTTTACTTCTTGTAGTGACACCACTAGTACAGTATGTTGTAAAAAGAACGAAGAGGTTCGAAGAGTTAATATTTTTTTCTGTTTAAATGTTTTATTTCTTTGTTTCAGAAATTAATAAATAAAACGTGGGAAATTTATCATGGAAACGTACGCGATGGAATATCAAAGCCAAATAATTGAATTTTATTTTGAAAATCAGTGTTCAATTCAATTATTCTAACGGAGTAGTTATTTTAATGTTTAAACAGCACACCATCGGAGTCAATGATTTCACGTTTTCGATAACCAGGTGCAGTTAGTAACTGTCCAGGATCTGGAAGACATCGTTCGGCTCCAACTGAGGAAAATATTCAACGTGTACAGGAGAGTATTGAGCAAACTCCTAAAACGTCGACCAGAAAATAAAGAACAGCAGGTAGAGAACAACATCCGAGAAATTCGAACGTTATGTCCAGAAATCCGAAGAAAAGTAACGTGGAACATATGTTACAAAGAACTTGACTCTGTGAAGCAGAAAATGGCCATCATTTACGTCATTTTTCATGTGTAATCAGGAAAAATATCCCATCCTTATACAATATTTTGAAAAATAAAAAAAGATGAAAATATTACAAAACCGAAAAAAATATTAATGTTTTAAACCACTTAGTTTTTTGCGCCAACCCTGTACAACGTTCCGTTAATTTTAACGCATATGACAAATCAGTCATATGACAGGGTGTTTCTTTCAAGACAAAATTCAAATAACGCACACAATACTCGTTTTAGTCCCTACTACAATATTTAAATTATTTATTCTACTCTTTCATTCATACCACAGAACTAATAAAAAAATATTAAATCATTTTATGAAAAACACAAGCCTATAAATTAATTAAACATTCAACTGAATATTTATAAATTAAATGCAGATGTGAACTTCAATTAAACAATATAAAAATTAAACACGTCTCACGTTTCTTTTTTTTACAAAAAAAAAACGACTAACATAAAATTATATTCGTTCTGTTATTTCGAAACCTGTAGAATTTCAACGCGGATAACATTTCATTAAAGTTGTACCGTTCTGATATCAATTAAAGAAAAAATGATATTTGATACGCTAGAGAGTAGACCCTCGAGCTGAAAAAAAAATAAACCAGCTCGATGTTTTTTTTTTAAAAAAAAAACGTACGTGGAAACTTCCTCTACTCTGCATCACATTTTTAATTCTAATAAATGTGTTTTTATTTTATTCTGAAAAACATACGATGCATTGGATATAAATTTAATCACACGCTAGAACTTCATTTACAATTTAATTTATTTTTTTTTTGTAAATTAGAACCGTGCGCCTCAATTCGACACTTTAAGCGAAAATTACACGATCAATCTTTCACCTAATAATGTATACTTACATATATATATATATATATATATATATATATATATATATATATATACGTGTGCGTGTAAAAAAAATGTATATTCAATTATTATGACAGGAAGAACAAAACGAAAAAAAATTACACGACGCCCTCCATCCCGATTCTGTTATTATTTCTCTTTGCAGCCCTGCGGGCATAAAGAGGTAACTTTTTACGACGTTTAGGGGCGCGTAATGAAATTTTATGTTATTTTTTTGCACCCTTACGCGTAACATCGGCGGACGTTTTTTCCCCCGCGTCTCGAGATTCATTCGACGGTCATATTTATGTAAAATTTAATTTTATTGTCGTGTTTTCAACGTTCATTTGTTTTATTTCGACGGCCGAGTGCTCCTAATTCACTTTATCTCTTTCATGAAACGTATTGCTCGAGAATGCATCCGTTCGTTTTCGAACAGTTTGTTGTAAAAACATCGGTCATAAACAACGGACGATGATGTTATTATTTGGGGTTTAACGGCGATTCGACACCTTATAAACGGATGAGAAACTGTAATAGAATACAATACACGAATGAATAAGACTGGGATAATTTCCAGTCACTAGTGTTAAGTGTTTTAAGAAATGTTTGTCTAGCTGGTTTTTGAACATTTTGTCCTCCGAGCTGAACTCTGAATATTAAACAAAATTCATACGATTAAACGTAAACAAAAATTACACATAAATAATCAAATACGATTTAATGAACATTCTGGACAAGAAAAAAGCTTTTTGGTTTATGAGGCGACTTAAAAAATAATTCACATTTGTTATGAATTTACATTTGAAACAGATCGGATGAAATGAGTTAAAAAGATGAACCGATCTCTAAAAACACAAAGACAACTCAAAACAAACGACAGATGATGACGATCACCTTTCAAGAATGTTTATTTTAATAAATTTTAAAGAACGCGAAAGCGTTATAAATGTTATCTATTATTTTGATCTTAAGTTATTGCGGAATTCATTGAGAAACAACACCCTCACCCCCAGTGATTCTATTCATATTTCTGCTCTAGTAAAATACTGTACTATTCGCAAATATGGCCTTACAAGGAACGAACACTGCTCTTACAGATCAAATCTAGCCTCTACAGATGAGTTTGTGTTTTCAAAATTGAAAGATGATTCTAAAAATACAGAAATGTGTTATTTTTTTAAAAAAAAAAAACGATTTTTTTTAATCCTATACAAGATTCTATTGAGAACAATGTGAAATAAAAGAAAGAATTTATTTAAGATCATATTTTTTCCGGTGTTTCTTCTAAGTCTTTTCTATTTCAGACCGCACTACGTATTTCATGTAATTTTCATATAACGAGATTCAGTATAAAAGCGGACCACGAATACCGGAAAAAATACTGAAAATATCGCAAATGTTAACTAATTTGCTCATAAACTGTGCCGACGGTCGCACGAAACGCAAACATAAATAATATTCCGCGTTATTTTGTTATCTAGTACATAATTTATGTTTAGCACTGCACAAAACACGTCGTCTCTCGTTCGAAACGGGCCGATTTCAAATCTCGCTGTGCGCCGACAACGGAAAAAATGCCGAGCTCGCTTTTCGCCGAAACATTCCGCTAATTTCAGTGTTTTATGGCGCGCCGTTGTATCGCTGAACGGCGTTTCATTCCGCATACGGTAACTGCGTGACGGATACCTATTTTCATACAATGTAAATATGCCGCGTTTTTATTTATTTTTCTGTAGATTAAATATATTGCGGATATGTATCAGCGTGTACGCCCGTGTGTGTCTGCGCCGCACGCCGTCGTAATGGATGTCACAGTGAACGAATATTCCTTTTACTTGAAATGTTTGCGCGCGGCTCGCCCACGTATCACATCTTTACCGTTAAATGATTAACAAACATCACTACATTTTCTTTATATTATAGTTTTCAGCACATTTTGAAACATATTCAGTTCGGTTCTTGTATCACAAACAACAGTTGAATGATACTCGAAAAACTGTGAACAATAATTTTCCCTAACGTGAAAACAGTTTAAATTTTAATTCACTCTCAGAATTAATGAATGTTGTTTACAGAGTACTGATAAAACATTTATGTTAAATACACTCATTAAAAAGGTCAAGACAAACAAAAATATTTCAAAATTTCCGTTCTTCATTTTATTTATATATATATATATATATATATATATATATATATATATATATATATATATATATAATGTATGTGTGTATGTATTAGATGCAAAAAATATTTTTGTACCTTTGAATTGAATTAATCATAATTTTGTTTTTAATTAAAATATCTTCTTGTCATTTTTGGTGTGACAACCTTAAGATTTAAAAACATTATATATCTCGGCCAAGCAGATGGGTTGTATAATACAATTGACAATTATCATGTATCGAATAATGCATTACATTTACAGATAAATGTACGATTTTTTAAATCAGTTTGAAAATGTTAAGACCAGACTGTGTACATGTAGTAGGCAAAGTTCGACTTTGCCCGACCGCCGTCAGTTAAAGTCCGAAGTAGAACCTCTACTCAGGGCTGTATACCTGCGCAAGACCGGGTCAAAAAAGGAGCGAGGATGAGGATGAAGGTAAGGATGAAGGGATGGGTCAAGGTGATCCAATTTTAATTTTGTAAATCGGGATATTTATTGACTAGTCAAAGTCGGATTTTGCCGACAACATATACATCTTTGTTTGGTAACTAAATTACTTTAATGAGAATCTACATTGCAATAAATCAAATATTGGATGTTCATACCATATAAAGATAGTTCATAATTATAAGTGATAGTCTTTTCTTACTAAATACTATTTCATACTGTTTATTTTTTACTAATACACAAATAAAATATAATGCTGATGATAAAAATGGCGAATCAAGTTAAATATTAGATATAGAAATTAATTCGATATCGTTAAATCGAATCAGTCATAACTCGCTTTCAATTTAAAATATTTTCTCGTTATTTTAGGATTTTAAAGTGACAACCTTAACATTTAAAAGCAATATATATCTTGACCAAGCAGCTGGCATACTCTCATAAAAAAAAAAGTAGTGAACACGATGGGGTCCGAAACGCAACACATTAAGCATTGTATACTTTTCATATTCCAGTTGAAAAAAATGCTTCCGAAGCCATGGGAATGATCTGTTGAGCTTCGGGTGAAGGTGCTGTGACGCATAAAACATAAAAAAATACTAAAAGAATGGAAGAGATCTGAAAATGCACTGACGACTTCATTGGCTCAAAGCCGCCATCTTTTTTCGGTAAGGTATTCATCAGTTAGACGATAGAGTTATACAAAATAATGGAGGATATTTTGAGAATTGGAATGTACTCCATTTTTCTGGAAATAAACATTCATTTTCTATAGAAAAAAGCACCGAATTAACTTGCACACCTAATATATATATATATATATATATATATATATATATATATATTCCAGTTTGTGTATTTATATGGAAAATTTTCAAATCATAAAAATACAGTAGAGATAAAATTAATCATTAATTATTTAAAACGTTTTGTGAATTACTTTTGCGTATACAAAATCGTGTTAAATTAAATTAAAAAATATATAATGCAGTCTAGTGAAGATTGTAATCATTTTCTGATATAAAAACAGATTCAATAATAATAATATTTGCAGTTTAGGAGCGGGTTAACAACTAAGAGTATAAGCGTCAAAAACAGATTTGAATTTAAAATTTACTGTAAAAACATGTATGAATATATAACAATATAGTCTTGGTATTGTAGCTATGTTCAATAATTAATTACTGATCATTTCTGATTGTTATTTACGAGGTCTTGTAGAAAATTAGACTAATTTTTTATTTAAATTTATCCGTGTTGCCGTCTTATAGGGTTATCTCTATTCTTCATTTGGTAGAAGTTTCACGTTACTAGTGTGCTTAGTTGTTCAGCTATTGTATAGTCTTAGCTATCAACCCGGGTCAAAAATGATTTATTGAACATTTTTGATCAGAAACTGTTTTCGTGACTTTTGGAACGAAAAAACGATTAATTTGTGAAAGTTCTCGTATAAAACCCTTACAGAATTTTATGACAATGTCGAATAAAAAATATAATTTACACAGAGATAAGAAAGTATTTTTTATACATTTTTCAAGTCATTCGATTTTGGATTAAAAAGTACAAATCGATTTATCAAAAAATGTTATTCCAAAAATACAGTACTCATTTTTAAATTAAGATCTGTTTGAAAACGCTTTGATTAAAACATGAAATCAAAACTAGTAGCGTGGGTGTGAATCCGGTAACTATTTTTAAACCGAATTTCGGTGAAACGGGGAGAGACACGTTTCACAAAAGACAATTATTCCGCCGATGTTCCGAAACGAGCACTATTGGCCGTCGGTTCAATGTTGAAAAATATCTCGAGAATGCGTTCGAATGAAAACTACACAACAAAACGGTATGGATGGCATGTTAATGACTCGTCGGAGCGTAGGTGGAATCCGGTCGGTGTGTCCGCTGTGTAGTTGTTTTCGCACGGATTGTTAAATAAACATTATCGGAGTGAAACGTCGAAACTACAGAGAGCGGCGAAGAGCACTGCAATGCACCTGACGCACAGACAGAACACACGCGGTTCGAGTTATTAGCGCGATTCGTTCACTTTTATATGTAATTTCAGTCCGGTTTATTTCGTATTCATTGTGCTCGGGCTGCGACTAGCCGGATGATTGGTAACGGTTATGTGCGCTGATTCAACCGGATGGTCGGACGCCGCTGCATACGAGACGCGACGTTACATATTTCGTGAGTTTCAGAATATTTTAATACATATCGCCGTTCTGTGCATACGCCGAATGGCGCGCACCCGGTGTATTGAATATTTAAATGCGATCCAATTGAAATACAGAACTCTAAACGGTTCGATGCGAGAATCGCGGCAAGCAATTGAAAAATCATATCGAGATGGTATTAGCGATTATTGATCTGCATTCGGAATTAAATCGGTAACTATGAAAATATTAGTTTGGTAGAAAAACAATTGCGGTTTACGACCTTCAAATTCATATACTTTTGAATTTTCCTAGCTGTTTTAAGTGGTCCAAAACTGCTGGATGACTAACACTTAACTTTTGTGCAAGCTCTCGAATTGTTGTTTTTTTTTTTTTAATTTAACGCCTTCAGTTGATCGTTATGAACTGAAGGACGCCCGCGACCTTCTTCATCTTCAAGACTCTCGTTCCATGCACGAAATTTTTAGAACCACCATTGAACCGTACGTTCCTTAACAACACCCACACCAAAAGCATCGTTTAGTTTACGAGCAGTTCCTACTGCTTTACCACCCGTTTTGAACTCGTAAAAAAATTTACTCTTGTTCCTTTTCAATCTTTAAATAAATATCCCAATTTGAAGCAAAATTAATAATAAAACCAAAATCGATGGTACCAAAATGCTGACGGAAAAATGCACTTCAAATTGATATTAACATGAACACGACAGAATGGCAAAAATTGAAAAAAATGGTTAGAATTGAAAAAACAAAAACCGCAATTATTTTCCTATTAACTAAATAGTGTATTTTTTGAATTCGAAAACCACCCTTATATTATATTTTCGAAAATAAACAAATATGTAAATATTACAAACCAAAAAAAGTTTAACGTTTTGAACGCCTTCGCTCTTTTTGTGTGGTACCCCTATATAAAAAGAACATACAATTTTCATATTTTACAAAAATAATATTCCTTCATACACGAATGAAAAAAAAATATTGAAAACACAGAATATGACTTAGTTTTTACAAACAGTCTTTTACAATCCACCGATGATCGACATACTACTCACCGTTCCAGCATTTCATTATAATTAATCTCGACGAACTACAATTTCAAACCGAAACACAGTTTTACGATTGTACGTACGTACCGACAAATTATTAAAAAAAATCTGTCAAATTATGATAATGAAAAATACAAAATGAATACATATTTATTCGTCGCATCCATTAAATCACAAAAATAATGTGATTTCAGATAACTGTAACTGTGCGGAATAAAATCAAACGATTATAATTAACATCACATCATTCATTGAGATATGAACGTCGTATGTTACATTGACATGTTTTATTTTTAATAACTGTAAGAGTTTAAAGGTCATAATAAAAAAGAAAGTATCAAATTTAATCGAATAAGAAATATGTATCGATCGTCGGCGACTGATAAATAACAGTACACTAAATTTTCAATGTGTGTGTGTGCGTTTATATTTTATATATATATATATATATATATATATATATATATATATATATATATATATATATACATAACGTTCTGGTCTACTATATAATTTTCACGCGCACCCTACTAAATTATCTGATCTCCTTTATACGCCAATAAATGTGCGAGAACATGTATCTCTATTGGATCTCATAACTCATCGACGAGAGGAAAAAAAAGAACAGTGGTCGCCGCACTTAGCAGCACTGTAAAGCTTTAATATATCACATGTTGATTGCTTACTTTGCCGGCAGAGAGAAAAAAAGGTCTAATAAATTGATGATGTCTCGTTTGCACGCACGTAGCAACGCCACGCACCAACTTATATAATATGCCAGGTGTGATATATCATAAATCTGTACCTCGTTGATGAACTATTCGTTCATGGAAAAAAATAATGAGAATCAAGTGAAATAAGGGTTGAGTTTAAGGATCTGATGCGCTTTTTTTGTTGCAGATCCTCGACGGATGCCTGTGTTGTTCGCTGAGCGGTGATTTAATTTCATTTTTTTTCAGTTGATTAGATTTACTTATTTTATGAGATATTTAAGATGAAAATGAAGACCTGTCTGTTAAAATATATTTACTTTGCAACGGTCCTCATTTATTCGCCTTTTCACTATCAATGATACCGATAATCGACACAAATGGAAATTTTAAGCCCTGTGTGATTCTATTAGGTGTAAAAAATAATTCGGTGCGTTTAAATTGAATCAATCATAACTCTTTTTTAAATTAAAATATTTTCTCGCCGTTTCAGGATTTTCAAGCATAAACCTTAACATTTAAAAACCCTATATATTTTGGCGAAGCAGACGGCACAACCTTACAAAACAGTAGTGAACACGATAGCGTCCGAAAAACAGAATTTTAGGCATTGCGTATACTTTTCACACTCCAGTTGAAAAAAATGCTGCCGAATCCACGAGAATGATTCGTTCAGCTTCGGATGAAGGTGCTGTGACGAATAAAACATGTAAAAAAAATACTGAAAGAATGGAAGAGATCCGAAAATGCACTGACAATTTCATCGACTCCAAGGGGTCATCTTTTTTTCGATAAGGGATTCGTCAGTTACTCGACAGGTGGAACAAAGTCATACAAAATAATGGAAGATGTTTTGAAGACTGAAATGTATTCTATTTTTCTCTAAACATTAATTTTCTGCTATAAAAAAAGCACCAAATTAATTTGTACACCCAATATATCTAAGTACTGGACATCATATTTGATTACAGCTACTCCTGCGTTTAAAAATATTAGAAAATATATTTTATAACAATTTCATACATACTTCCTTGTCATCGAACAATTCTCTACGGATTTATACGGGCAATTATGATTTTTGGTACGGTGGTTAAATTCGTTTTCTCAAATGAATTTTCATTCTACACAAATCACACAAAAACTTTTTCAAATCGACATCTTCAATAATTGCTGATTATTTTTATGCATTTTGCAGACTTTTTCTAATCTGTCATTATGAAAACGACGGTGTCGTCATCGAAATGCGTACAAGCTATAATCGAAACGATCAATAATTAATTATTGAACATTTCGATCAAATTTTTTGTTGTCGTGTGAATTTGTTGGGAGAGAAGTAAAAATTCATGTATCAAAAATATGTCATATAGAATTCATTTCAACCACGTACCAATTTTAATTACTTGTATTATCATTTAATTTTCTTTATCTATTCAGAACCTTGCATACAGACCAACATACATTTTACTTGACCAGATCGGGCCTGATTGATTCAAGGTGCTTCTGGTCTTATTTTAAAACTGTTTTAGGTCGTCGCGTCGACTTTAATTACTAAAACGCAAACCTATGAATCATCAAGCTTCTAATAGTACGGAAAATAATTTTTTTTTAAATTTCTTTAATCAAAAATTACTATTTATACCCTTTGGATTTTTTCAGTGAAAAAATCGGGTTTTTTTTCGCGATGAAAATGTTATTACAGTCTACGCAGCGTTCAAATAATACAGTGGACCAATTCAGAGACTTACACATGCATCAGAAGTACTTTTTTAACATCCTGACTGGATTTGAATACATAAACGCTGTTTTGGATTCTGCATTTTAAGACCTTGAAGCCTAATCATTCAAACGTAAGCCTGCTTTTAAAAAAAATCATCAAAAATTATAGGTAAATCGCTTCATTTTCTTCTAGTGAAAAAATCGTGTTTTCTAAATCGTAGTCTTTTTGTGATAAAAATTCTAGACAGAGCCTAATCAGCGTTCAAATAGTCCATCGGACCCATTCAAAGCTTTACATAAATATCAGATACATTTTTTACGCAGGCTTGGCCTGATCGGGTTTAAAAACCAGAGGCCAGGCGTTTTTAAATTCGTTTTAAGGCGATTGTAGGCATCTGTACCGATTTTAATTGCCAAAAGGCGTGTTAACCGACAATCAGGCTTTCGATTAGATGAAAAAATAAAAATATTAATTAAAAATTACTATTTATACCATTTTATTTACAAAGTATGCGATGTGGCTTCAATGTTATTGGCTAAAATTTTACTTAAACGATTTTTTCTCGTAAGAATGTTATTTAAACGCACAGCCAAACATATTTTAAACAAATAGTTATTATATTTATAAAAAAAATGACATAAATAGATGATAACGATTTGAAAACACAAACACAAATTGTCAAACAATGACTTTGATGACATTATGAACAAAGATGATAAAAAATGATTTCGAAACTAAATATATTCGGAATAATATTCATTGAAATTAGAATTTTATATAAATAAAAAATCAGATTATCACTCATAAAAGATACAGAATGAGTCATGTGAATGGTACAGACGATGCTGTGAAGATGTTTTAAGATATATGTATACAATTAATATCATATTTAGAAATCAAAAATACAAGAAAGCGTGTATAACTGTTAATTCCAGTCGTATGAAATTTGCGTCTATTCCCATAAATTAACAAAATAAGAAAATCCTTATGACTGTAAACGAGTATATATTTATAACTGTACTCGTTTTTAATCAATGTTAATTATATAGTCGAATACGAAATTATTTTCTGTATCTTGAGAAACGTTGATTCCATGTATTAATTACACCTAGAAATAAATATCATTCTCTACGGTTTTCTTTTGAGTTATTATTGAAAATTATTACTTCGAACGCTTACTTTCTAATCGACTCATTCATACATAATCATCACATGTGAGAACATCAATTTCTGTTAATGCAAAGTTGTGACACTGTAAAAACGTGTTCGCTGCGAATGAATTTTTCATAAATTTCCGTTATTAATTACATATAAAAATAGCAATCGGGATATATTCACGGTTCATAATTTTTCATCGGATGGATATATTTAATAGGCATGTAAATCAAGGGAGAAATGGACTGTTTAATTTATTTTTTTTTGCATTAATCGAATGAAAAAGCATCAACTGAGAAACATATTCATCAAAGAAGGTACAGATCTGTCGAACCCGCCGACATTTCCACCCCGTTCGAGCCGGGAGTCGAATGTACATGAGATAAACGGATTTTTTTAAAAAATATACATATATTGCGTGTGTACTCCTCATACTTATGCTGTTTTAAAATGGTTGATTCTCTACCTGAAAGCAATAAAAGCGTCGCCCAGTTCGCCGCCGACGATATGAACTCCTCCCTCCGGGATGCTGAGGCCGCGAAAATACTGGCGGATGTCGAGCGCGTTCGCTGACCACGGCAGATTTTGAAGTCGGATGATCACGCTCATCGTGAATTGTGTGTGCGGAAGAACAAGAAGAAGTGGTAATGTTTTTTTTTTACTTGGGTGTCGTTGTGGCCGACGACGACGTAAATTATTATTTTTTTTTTTAGAGAAAAAAGAACACTAGAACATATCGATTCTAGTTCTCGTCTCTGTCATTCCCGTCGTTCAGCGTTGCGTCGTCTTCGTCGATGTGGACTCGTTTTTTAATAGGCCGCTCGGTCTTGATTTGTTGCTTTGTTGACCTAACCTATAAAACAATCAGAATGTGTGTAGACCGAATAGGGTCCTCTCTTCGAAGAACCACTATCACTGCTTGCATGTACGATGTAATATTTTTTTATATAAAACACAACTACTATTAATACGTCACATATTTCTTAAAATGTTTATTTTAAATTTCAACATATACAACTGTGTAATTCTAAAAAAGTGGAGAACTTCTTTCTCGGTTAAACAATGAATCATTAAGAATAGGAAGGAAATAGTTTTGGACATAAAACCCTATTCCACTATCAACTTATGAACTACCCTATCTGCAGTACATTCAGTTCAATTAGTGGAGAAAGAAGTACTGCCTCTATTTACCTCCTACATCAAAGTGCAAGATTATAAATTCATATGTCAACTACTTAGATAGATCTCATTGAACCTTATACAACTATATATTCATAAAATATATGCCTTTTTTATAACAACTTCGAAATTATCCTTTTACCTAGTTTTTTCAGAACATTCAGAGATTAGAAGAATTCGAGACAATCGTCTTCTTAATAATAAAAAAATATATATTTAACAATACAAAATTGTAGTTTTAATCTTAACTTAACGTTTAATGCTTCTTCCATGTCGTCGAAACTATTAGACTAAGTACACCTTAAGAATACTATGACTAATTCATCATTTATATGAATTGTTCGATTGAATAAACCAAGCAATACAAATTTACTGATAACTGTTGGAAATACGGTACAATAAGAGGCAATTTGATATATTCAGATAATAAATTAGACGAATTTAAAAACGTCGAGTTGAAAAAAATGCCATATGTCGGGTTTATGCAATACAAAGAAAATTCAATAAGAATTATACAACATATTAATAGGATTTTTTTAAAAAAAATAACTACACATACATGAATTGATTATAGAATTCAAATATGAATTTTAATTGGAAAAAAATACATAATTGCTGCGTTTGTAATCAACGACGTATGATTCGAACAAAAATAACGAAAATAATTTCTGTACAACAGCATCTACTACCCATACAACTTAAACTAAATTAGAAATCTTATCAATCCTCTATATAAAACATGAACGAATACACAAAGTAATATTTCATATATACTTCTTAAATTAGATGTAAATCTTTTTCAATTACATTTTATCTTTTTTTATTTATAAGCATGGGATTCGCCCACAATCAATCAGTTTATATACCTTGTGGATTTACTGAATTTTCATTTCAAATGATCATCAAAAATGAAAGACAGTGCGGATACAGCAGTTATTCTTGAGATGGTGGTAGAAATTTGTGATTATTTGATAGAAAATGTCAGCTCTGAGTTTATTTTTTTGGTTTTACAGTGTATTGATCGTTCTTAAATAGACAGTAGAAGAACTGTGATAAAAAGGATCGTCGAAATATATATATATATATATATATATATATATATATATATATATATATATATATATGTCTGTAAACAAAAATGATATAAAACAAAGACCTATAAGTATGGCCTTTTCTGAATTACAATTTCTTTATATTAAAATTACACATAGATATTACAAATTCGATTGTCTTTCAAATTCGTATCGTTTTTCTTGCAAAAAAAACGCTTAATCAGCACGGTTTTTATTAACAAACTTATTGAACTACAGATATTACATAACTTGATCGATTGTGAATGTTTTAAGACATGTTTTCTTCATTCCTAAAATCTACGAATCGATTACAAGCATTATCAGTTTCACAAATATGGAATATGATGCACTCACACTCGAATCATAGAATTAAGCACAATGTTTGATTTTCCGGACACCAAAATTCAAACTGGTGTAATTCCTACTTTTTTCTGCCGATTTTAAAATCAGTTCTAACATCTCTTTCTTTTCTTAATAGAGAGAGAGATCTCGTTAGAGTTAATACAGGATACATAACTGAAGGTAGTGTCAATAACAACCTTTCATTAAATAGGAACTGGTTATACGGTTTTACTATTATAAGGGTACATTTTTAAATACAATACGGTATTAATAAAATTCTCAAAAATATATTTCTTTACGAACTTTTTCTGTCCGCGTTATTTCTTTTTAAAAAATACACAGATGGCAACAATACTGTGAACAAATATTAATCTCGAATGTATATAACCTGATCCTGATTTTTAAAAAAATCAAAAGATTAATCCATCCACTGATGGTATTATATATCCTCACACACATAATTATCGCCATTACTTGAAGTTTACATTAAAATAGAGAGCTTCTAGTATCGAGAAATCAAAACTCTTGATTCTTCGATTAAGACAAGAAAATAGATTACAGTAACAATCTTTTATTTAAAAATATTTTTCAATCGGTTTCATTTCCAATTTGTAATCATATCTGTTTATTTGCAAAAGAAAATGATAACGATTGTAAAAAGAAATCGCATGCTCGTCGATAAAACGCAATGTGCATTTCTGGTATCAACGATGATAATTTCTGAACAATGAAAAAAGGTAATCACAAAATTAATACAATTAATAAATATAATTTTGTGATTTATTTTTGATGATTTCGATGAACACAGTCATAGAAATCATCAAAAATGATCAACAATGATTTACTGAACACTTCTGATCAGACTTTATTTTTAATTTGTGGAGTGAAAAATGAATTCATTCCGGAGACGAACTAGCGAATTAACAAATAAAAGAAACGGGTTGTAGTTATAGCTTCAAAAATTAGACAGTGTACACTGAAAATCATTGTTACAGACTAATAAACATTAACACGTTGAGCATCTACGCATTCATTAATTTTTATTTTTCAAAACAACGACTAAGATTTATAAAAAGAAATTATTTCACTCTTATTACTTCTCGATCGACATTTATAGTATTAACAATAGGCAGAGAGTTCTAATGTCGTATCAACAATGTTGGTCCAGTGATACATATTGCACTAGTATTGTATGTCAGACCGAATACTGGTGGCATTCAAAATGTTGAAATATGAAAAGTACTTGTTTTTTTTAAAAAAAAAAAAAATATGTAGTTATATACACTCGATTAGTGATTTTTTAAATCAATTTTCTTCTATAACGATTTACTATAATGACATGTCATGTAGAATCATTTAAACCACGTACCACTTTCAATTACTTTTACTATCATTTAATTTTCTTTATCTAGTCAGAATCTTGCATACAGATAAGCATGAATTTTAGACCTGCCTGTATGGGCAATACCTATATGGAATCTAATGAAGCTTAAGCTTCAGCGACCTGTAACAGCGCCCGCAATGAATGAAAAGTTAAAAAAATGCGCTGCATAAATAAAAAAAAAAACATATCAAAAGCAAATATTAAAAACCATGATTGTTAAATTACCACTGTTGTACAATTTTATCATTTTGAATTCAGTTGTATTTGTAGCGATTATAGTAGTCACTGAAATAGTTTTATGTATTTTCTTGAGAAACATAACAAAAATGTAAGAAAATACTTCAAGAATAAACCGATAAAAGCACACGAAGTTACATAAAATTAGATATTTTTTTGTCAGCAAACAGGGTATATCATCTGATAGTCAGTTGCAAATGAACTTCATTAATTAAAGGTAGATTTGTTTTCCGATGATGTGCTATTTTCAGATAAGTTTACTTATGTTTTTATTGTTAATTTTATTATATATATATATATATATATATATATATATATATATATATATATATATATATCTTTTCTATTCAGAAACAATAATTTAAAATGGGATGATATTTTTAATCGGATGTAGTTTTTTTATTATCAAATATTTTAACATTTATAAAGAGAATTTTATTAAAAGCATAAAAACTGATTATCAACTATCAAATTCTGGAGCAAGAACTTTGAAGATTACTCTTAAGAGTAATAGTGTGTGTGTATATATATATATATATATATTCGTGGGGCCCTCGAAAATGATAAAGATTCCGAACCCTTTGATCTACAGATCCGTCCTTGCCTGCCCGACTCAACCATATCTGACCTGGCTGATTCTACCTGCTTCTGCTCTTTTTTAAAATTGTTTTAGGTTTTTGAGCCGACTTTAATTACTAAAACGTAGATCTACAAACCATTAATATTCTAATAGCCCAAAAAAATATTTAAAAAAAAATTTTTTATCGAAAATTACGGTCTATACGCTTTGGATTTTTTCAGTGAAAAAATCGAGTTTTCTTTCGCGACAAAAATGTTATTACAGCCTAATCGGCGTTCAAATAATTCAGTGGTCCCATTCGGAGCCTTACATATACATGAAGAATTTTTTTACGACCGATTTACAGTGATTTTTTAAATCAGTTTTCCTCCACATCGATTTACTTTTACTGTCACATATTCAGATTGTTGAAAAACGTCGAAACAAATCGGTACAAAGCCGTTCGATCACATCTATATCCGAAAGCTCTGCGTGTCCCAGTACACACACAAACGGACGTGTCAAATCCTTATGCACTTGCAAAAACCCATATCAAATGGAATACTAATTAACACTCAACGTAAACGCAACCCGGCGTCGGTGTCCGCGCGACGAAGATGGCAACACACTTACCGACGTCTACCTGAAATCGCTCTCAGCTGGATGCTTCATTTCCCACGATTCGCACGCACACGAAAAGTACGAAGAGTTTAAACGTAACGGTTCACGGGTTCCGGCTACAAATTACAATTTCGACTAAAAGCCAAGTTCTATGTGACATTTGTGTCCATACGTGTGTAATTGTATCAATAAAGGCGACCGGGGGATAAGCAAAAGAGCTGCCGGTGGTTCGCCGGTAACAAATGTGTGTGTGTATAGTAGTTAGTTAGTGGACGAACATTTCGCATTAATTGTGATGTTGAATTGTATGTAAACTTGGAATTGTATACACGTCCTTGTGTGTGTGTGTATATATATATATATATATATATATATATATATATATATATATATATATATATATATACATTGTGAGTGTGTACATTTAAGGACAAGTTGCCGACCATTCAGTGGAATCAATAGATGAAGCCAGTGTGCAGAGTTTGAAAATTTCTAAAATGTTAAGCGTGTTGAGAAAATGAAAGTTGTCTCTTTTATGTGATTAATTTGTTGTCCGTGTCAGAATGCGTACTTATTGAAAGCTGCCGTAGTTCAGTTTTATTCAGACTCGAATATATTTTCGTATTGTTTCCAGTGTAGGAATTTATTACATTAACAGGGTCGGAGTAAGAATCATTTCAAGTCGATTTGTTACACGTATTAGCTGTAAAAAATAATTCGGTGTCTTTCAATGAAATCACTCATGACTCTGTTTAATATTAAAATATTGTCTCGATGTTTTACGGTTTCTAAGTACCAATCGTAACATTTAAAAACAATATATATATATATATATATATATATATATATATATATATATATATCTTGGTTAAGCAGTTAGCATAACTTCATGAAACAGTACTGAACACGATGGCGTCTAAAAGCAACATATTAGCTACTGGATACTTTTCTTATTACAGTTAAAAAAAATGATGCCGAAGCAGCAGGAATGATTTGTCCAGCTTTGGGTGAAAGTGTTATGTTACAACAGATAAAGCATGAAAAAAAAACGCTAAAATAGTGGAAGAGATACGAAAATGCATTCATGACTTCATAAACTCAAAGCAGGCATTTTTTGCAATAAGCGCTTCGTCAGTTACCCAACAAATTGAGCAAAGTTATACAAATATTTTGAGGATTAAAATGTATTCCGTTTTTCCATAAACATCCATTTTTTTTATAAAAAAGGCACCGAATTAATTTATACACCTAATATATAAAAAAAAAACACAACTTTTGAAAAAATGCAATAATATTCAAGTACAAACTGTACTCAGACTCTCTGTACTTGGATTATACAGTATTCAGATTAAAAATATTTCCATTCGTAATTTATTCACATTCTCTTTCGATTCAATTAAATATATAAATAAAGATACGAAATTAAAATATTTTTTAATGTAACTTTTCAAAAATGCGGTTATATTCTTTTATGAAACAATTATTTGATTAAAAAATTCAATTACAGTCACTTCTCACATATATATTTCAATAACGACAATGTGGGACAATACAGAAAATGCTCTTTATTTAGAAATCACGTGCATAAGTTATTCAATTACAGATTAATCAAGCTTTTAAGAATGTAATCTTCGCGTGAAAAATTTACAAATTTATGTTATATTAATTTAAACAAGAAATAAAACCAGTCTTTATTTCAAAGAAAAAAAACTATAAAATGACTATTTTTTTTTTTTAAAAAAAAACAAGTTTGTTCCGAATTTCATCATTAAAATAAATACAGGTTTAAAAAAAATAACTTACATTCTCATAAAAACACAATATGTATTCGATCAATAATTTGTACAAGTCGTCAAATGATTGAAAATTATTTAATTCATTATCACAAACCTTAATTTATTGCAATCAATTTAGATTAAAACATTTTATAAAAATATGATAATAGTCCGTGTATTAAATTTGCACAGTGAAAAGTAAAAAGTAATATATGATAAACATGTTCATTGTTAAAATTGAGAGCTGATAACGAAAACAAAAATAATCATTTAAATAAAATATGCCGATTTAAAATGTTATACAATCATACTATTGTAATAAATTTAAAATAACGTTCCTTAATCTACTTGTAAAACATACTAATCAAAATGATTCGAAATGGCTAGGATTCATTACAAAAAAAAAATGTAAGATCTATAGTTGAGATACGATGAGAAGTCTCTGGATGATACCTGATAAGAAAATGTTGCTGGAACATTTTGCTGGAATATTTCTTATTAGAAGCAGTGAAGCAACGAATACGAATGATACGATTATTTCATCCCTAAACACTCTGCTCAACTGACGAAAAAGATAAATAAAAATAATCCAATTGTGGAATAACTGCAGTTGGTTACTGCTAGTGAATGTACGTGAAACACATGTAGTTTCTACTTAACTTTTGTTTACATATACTCTCACACAATAGATCAAAGAACAAAAAAATCAGATCAAATTAATTTATTAAAAACTGCAATGTCAGTACACACAACAAATAAGCACTGATCAACGGATGATTCATCATCTACTAGCGGAGCAAATCGAAAAACGTACGAGGAAAAAAAATACAATAGACAGACGAAACGTACGTATGATTAACCTCGATTGACCCATATTGTCCAGGAAGTTATATATCAAAGCACCGGCGGCGAAATAAAATATAAATCGTACATGAGTCATCAGAAGAAAACGATACGACGCTTAATCTAATGAATAAATACTGTTTCGATCGAGCTTGCTTATTTATTAGTCATCCAATTTGTGATACACAATCAATTTTATAAATCATATAGCGTACGTTTTCAATTAATACGGAAGGATTTACTTAATTGATGCTCAGTCTCGTTAATACTTGATGTGCACATGTATGTACTTGTATATATAAAAGGTTACCTCAAGATGTTGAATTGCGTACAAATACTATTCATATTTAAACACTGTTCTATACAACTAAGAATCTAATCAAAGCTAAAGCAAAAATCCGATTCATAAATCAAGTTATACATAAACAAGAAATAATTGGTTAAAAGCATAAGAAAAAAAAACACATTTGATTTTAAAAAATAAAATTTTAAAGTAAAAGCTATCTTTGTAATTTGTTTTGTTCTTGTGTAACTGAATTTAAGGTGAGTTTTCTTATTCTTGAAGTCATCTGTTCTTTATTTTTGTTTCTCCATGACCGGTTCAGACATATTCAGATGAGTACTGATCAGAACCCATGTGCGATGTCGAAACACGAAACCGATAATAGAGAAAAAAAAACAAAGTACAGAGACTTCGTGGACAAGAAAAATAACTTAAACCTACCCTTTTTCTGTTATTTTTTTCAAATTAAACTTCTTAAATATGCTAAATCTCTATCGCTCTACATATTAATAACATTATTAAATAATAGACTTAAAAAACCTAAAAGAATATCTATATTTATTTAAAAAAGTCGTGGATCGATAATTTTTCTTTTATCTATGTGAGAATTCGTCGATGTACAATTAAATTAATCTTGTCTTGTATTTTAGCAGCATTTCGAATTTTTACAGTAGTAAAACTATCAAAACCTCTGCATTTCTTTAACGAAGAATATGTTTGTTATAAGCATGAGGGTAACCAAAAAAATTCGTACGTTTTTTTATAATAAAAATTTAACAAGTTTGTAAATCCCGCTTTTATGAAACGTTGTGTATTTAGAAGTAAAAAACCTACCAACCTTCGCTTCAATCTCTGTTTTGTTATGGAATTGTCTGTTTCGCGTATGATTGTCTAGCGCCAAGAACAAAGATAACAATCGCTTGGAGAAATGTAAGGAGAATGTGGAGGATGAGGTAGTATCTCCCATCTTAAAGCATGAATCTTCTCACAGGTAAGTATTGCAGTATGAGGTTTTGCATTCTTCAGCTAGAGTAACAGATTTATTTCGATTAACTAATGTTGACTGTTTTAAATTAACGTAGCATAATAACTAATTACCAGCGAACTGAGGCTGAGCGTGTGAAGGACGCTTTACCTAAGAACAACCAACAATAGTTAATCGAAAGAAAGTGCAATCCTTGCAGGATAATACAAGACCTTATCTTGCAATACTTACCCGTAGACGATGCATGCTTCAGGATGATAAATACTACTTCATCCTCCATAATCTCCTAACATTTCTCAAAGATATTATCACCTTTTCTTGACGCTAGACAATCACATGCGAAATTGACAGTTCCATAACAAAACTGAGATTGAAGTCGAGCTTGTAAGTTCTTTACTTATAAAGACGTTTTATATATAAAAAAAAAACGGGATTTGCAAACCTGTTTCTCATTGGGAAAATGTTGTAGATTGTGAAGGTGCTTATTTTAATAAATACAACATTTTATGAAAATTTCCGCATTCGTTTAATTGTTATTATATAAAAAACTGCACGAACTTTTTTGGTAACCTAATAGAATAATGAAAACTACTTATTGTAAAATTAAATAAATTTACTTGATTTTCCAATCATAAAAATATTTTTTTAGAGACTTTTTTAATACCCGTTAATTACAAAACTTTAATTGCTCGGAATGAGTCAGAGTTGCATTTGATAAATGTAACTCGTTTTAAAATTTAAGTAACAACACGTTAACACAATTTTTTTCGTAAGAAACTTCCAATAAAAAAAAATATAAGAAAATTCGATATAGAAAGGAGAAAAACTAAAAAACGTTTTTAAGTTCAGTTATAAAATCAATACTGACACATTTAACAAATATAACATCCATTCATTCATCAAACACATATTGAAAGATTATTTACTATAATCTTACAATTCTTATAACTGAGGTACTTTTTTAACATTGCTTTTAAATTGTCACTTCTTTGCTTTATAAATATATCTGCACTTGTCATAAGTGGATAGATGAAAAAATTTACTTTAAAGAAAATCGAAATAAAAATTCAATGAGATGCAGTCTTCTAAAATCCACTGGTTTAATTATTAAACTTTTTAAGATGCAATGTTATTTTAAATACATGCAATGACGTTGAACTTACGTTCCCATCATAACTGAACTGACACCCACTTAACGAGACGCGTGCAGCATTATCATTTAATCATTCCGATTATATTCTGTATTTTTTTAATCACTATCTTTTAATTTTATAACAAAAGTATATAAGAAAAAAAAACTGAATAGAAATGATAGATTATCACAATTACATTTTTAGAACGAGAAATTTTATTCTCATTTTTTTTCAACAAAACAATTTAACAGAAATATATTACCTAAAATACCCTATCTGGATTCATACTGTAATATATATTAATTGTTAAACGTTTACATAAACAAACAATAATTGATCAAGAACATAACAAAAAAACACATTTGTTTTGAAAAAATAAAATCTACGTTTCATAATTTGTTTTGTTCATGCGTACCTGGATTTGAAGTTATTTTTCTTGTCTATGAAATCACTTGTTCTTTATTTTTAATTCTCCATTACCAATTTCGACATCTTCAGATGAGTGCCAGAGTGATGCGTGATCAGAACCCATCTGCAGATGTCGAAATTCTAAACGGGTAACAGAGAAACAGAAACAAAGAACAGAGACTTCAAGGACAGGAAAAATAACATCTACCTTTTTTCTGTTGCTGCCTTCTTAATTTTGAAATACTTAAATAGGATAAATCTCTACTGCTGTAGACAAGAATAATATTATTAAATAGTTGACTTAAAAAAACTATACTAATAACATATATATTTATTTAAAAAAGCCATGGATCGATAATGTTTCCTTTATCTATGTGAGAATTCGTCGGTTTAGATGGTTGGCTGATTATTTGGAGCTTAATTAATCGTAATGTTTGCTTAAACGATTGTGAATCAAATTCTGGTACATTTAATAAATTATTAGATAGGATTATGTATTAAAAAGATATATTGCATACAAAAATTAAATGATAATCTTAGAGTAGAAAGTTTAATTCGAGATCACGTCCTGCATTTTTTAAAAAGTGCATATACTAAAAATTATTCGACACCAATTCGTCAGTTCTGAAAATTAGCTATAGAAAAGTACACCTCTACATACTTTCAACAATCATATCATTTATAGAACTTCTGTTTTTCGGCGAGAAACTTCCAGTTATTTAACAAGTTCACTCTTATTTCAAAAGCTTCTTAAATTCTATATTAGAAAATGGACCGCCGGTTATTTATTTAAAAACGAGACCATACCTAATTGAGTGCATCATATCGTACATTAATATGCAATGTGTTTCGAATTGATGATTAAGATCAAATAAATGTGTTTTTTTTTTAAGAGGAAAAGATGCGTTTTAAATAATTAATATTATTTGAGAATATTCCTGAAATCGAGAACCATGGTACGTTCGATAAAATAACTTCAGTAAAATTTCAGAAATAAAATAAAGCTACAAACAAGGATGCTCTAAATCTATGAACATTTGTTCATCCATGTACAGAAAATATATTTGGGGTAAATTTCTTACGCTTTGATGGCAAATGCCAGAGTATGACTCATCAAAATAGTAAGTGGTCAAGTTTCAGTGGTCGAAGTACTTAATGTATAACAAAATGCACTAAAACAAGCCATGTGTTATAACGGAAATCAATATATCACATTGAGAGGGTGTAGTGTATTCAACCCTTTATGTACTGTCGGGGCTTGAAAATCACATAAATAAAAACTGATTTACAAATGTCACAAAAAAAATTAAATAATCAATGGTTCATCATCATTCACCTTAAAAGTCTTCGAAATGTTCAAAATAAAAACTGTTCTACAAAATCTATTTGATTTCTTTATGTTCTCAAGCATTATTTTTCATGGTAAAAATAAAAATTACTGTTCCATTTTTGTATTTTAATTCAGTAAATAAAAGGTTAAATAACAAACTGATATTGAATTTAAGAATGTTAAGATTTTAATATTTCACTTCTTTTAGTAGCACGTTTATATAAATATGCTGTCTAGTCTATTTTCAACTATTAAACAATTATAAAAAAGACACATGTCGGCGGAGGTTAAATCTCATCCTGCTTTACGGTCTATAATTTAAAAACGCGTGATTTTCTTTAAATCTGTCACTTATTCACCTCTCAGGTCTAAACTGTCGTTTACTAATCCTGTACAGAAATGAACAACGTTGAACGTCCTTTATAGAATTAATATGAATTATTTTTTTTTTATAAACACAAATGTTACTTTTTAAATTAATATCACTCGTCGCGAAATAAAGTTTGAGGCAATTTACACTTATTGTTTTAAATGTGCGAATAAAATTAGTTTTATAACCACTATTAAAATCAAAATCTATGTGCACTGTCCGAAATCAAACTTATGGCACAATAATTAAGCTTGTTATATTACATAAACATCTTCGCCGTCTGTAGATTTACTTAGGGTTTCTTATTTTTATTTTTCAAATAGGCCTTACTGATTTACATACATAAATATAAAAATGAATATGAACATCAATGAGTGTTTAAAGTTCATAATCTTTTGAAAAGCGGTCCGAATATTTATGAACCCGGAGCAAGTTTATATTTTTATATATACATATAAATATGATATTTAATTAGACAGAAAGTATTTTTAATACTTCGAAACTCACGTTTATAATAATTAATGATTTAACTGCTTTTATAACACAAATGCAATAAATTCATTAAAAATGAACAAAGGTCATTTATCAATCAAGAAATTACACTGGTAATTTTTTCTGTGATAATTCTAAACGAAATATTACTTTATGTGTTCATTTGTTGTATAGAGACGCCTGGTAAAGGAAAAAGGACAAACTGTCATAACGTCTGCTTATAAAGTCAGAAGGAAAATAATTTATTCAAATAATGTACTCTTTACGAATTATATGTGCAAAATTACAAATGAAAATATAAGTCATATACTTGCAAATTCATAAAAAAAAACAGCTTCTATGTTGATTATCGCAATACGGTCCGCCATTTTTAAAAAGAGAAAGAGTTGTACTTAAGTAAATAAATGCATTAAGAATGAATAAATATTTTAACTATTTGGAAAATGAAATAAGATTTAGAACGAATTTAACGGCACTTTTCTTATTAAGAATTTATATTAATATAGTAAATTCAGAGGGGTATTCTTTACCACAAACATTGGATATGAACAAAATTAACAAATTAATATTATATATATATATATATATATATATATATATATATTTGTGTATTATATAAAATTATTTTCAAAATCTGTCTACAATCAAATTCATGTAAAATGTACAACAATATGAACAACTGGCTATGTATGTTTAATTTTGAAAATAAATTAAAAATACAACTTTTTAGCAATAAAAAAATCTTATCATTTTATAATTTCTAGTACGATCAGCATGGGACATTTTTAAGAGTATTATTATAGTTTCAGAGTTAATAAGTTCAGCAAATTAAAAAAAAAGTAAATCTGCGACTGAAATAAAAATTTGGAAAATAGAACCAGATAATTGCAAGTTTTGATAATCATTAGAAATAGTACTTTTTGTGACATAATAATTGATATTTTTTTTAGCTAGAAAGCTTTTCTTTTTTGACTTTTTTCAGTTATGAAATCAATACGGATGCACATACCTAAAAATAATGATATACATTAAAAGACTTCGAAACATAAAAAAGAATACAAATTTAATCAATATTTTTTAATAGTTTTCTAATTAATTATATGATTCAGCAATCAAAAAGTATGTTTCTTGTTTATCAAAGAACATTAAATGATACAAACATTTATTATATAAGCAACATTCTTTTACTCTGCTGCATAATTATTAAACTACATTTTGTTATTAATCAGAATTCTGTACAAAATTAATAATTTGTTGAACTTATATTTAAAATACATAAACACATATTGTTTTTTTTTTGATTGGTAACAATTACTGACAGAAAAGGCACTGAAAATATGACATACGATTAGTTAACCTAAAAATACTTCAATCATAAAAACAAGGAATTTATAGTCTAGAAAAAATCAATTCAATAGTTACGAAACATTCATCAATACCCTATTTATCTCATTCTGGCTTATAAACATCGAAGAAACCACATAAACTGCAGAAAATGATCATGGGAATACTATACTTATAGGAAATTTGGTAAAGGTTTGAAATTAAGACGTATCCAGAGTTGTCGAGACATTATTTTAGCTGACTCGCAATCCCCAGTTGTCCTGAAAATTAACTGATTGTTAAATCAGTGCTTGTTACTCTTTTTTTATTACACATCTAATGCAAATACTCCATGAATAGATAAGAATGAAAAAAACAAATACAGAAAACAACATGAATGTTATTATAAACAGAAAAAATAATGTTTACGTTTTGAAAACAATGAATCAACACACTACACAATAGTTTATCAAAATAAATGAAATTCCTTTGTTCTGTTATAAAAATAAATAGGTCACGTACGAGTATAAGAAAACAGAATTTAACAATAACAAAAAAATCATTTAATTACATGAAATTCATGTCAATTTTTTATAGAATAATGAATACACAGTGTATGAGAAATTTACAACAGTTTAATTTGTGTCGTAGTTCTGTTAAGTCATAATTTATGAACCAAAAACTTACCTCTGATATTACTAGCCTACGTCGTCAAACCAAACTGAACACTTGAATCAATGAGTTTGCAATTAGTTTTTTAATCAAACTATGTGAATTATGTATTTATTTTTTATAGACGATATGTAATTTTATGGGATTTAAACGCCTATGTATCACCAATCTAAGATGTCTGTCCTAGTGGCGTCAATTCTATGACAATGCCGGAAATGCGAATGTACAACGTAAAGAAAACAAATTATAGATATTTTAGTAAAGAAAATTATTTGGTTCGACTCATACTTAAATTCTTGTAAAATTTTATAGATTCCAACTGTGCGTTTTTAAATATAAACAATTATAAGTAATAATCCTTATTTTGAACAACATTGGTGTGATGTCACTAACAGCGCCAAATTTAAATTTATTTACATCAAATTCTGACCACATTTCAAAAGCATACATATTTATATAAAAAATAAGCAGAAACTACGAGTACAAAACTTAAACACATTGTTCGATAAAAATAAATACTAAATGTTTGATTCTATAAGAAAAATTTTAATTATTTATTTTGTAATTATATACAAACTCTACAAAAGAAAAATCATACATCCCAACGAGACCAACTTTATTTTAGATCTTTTTAGCAACATCGAAAATATTAAATATAATTCTAACATATTATGAAATACAAATCATTTTAAATAACAAATAATATTGTCAATGTAAATAACGTATCAAACATATTTATGCAATTTACATACATACATATATATGTATGTGTGTGTGTATATATATATATATATATATACACACATATACTCACACACATACACACACATTTATATTTGTCACAAGATCAACAGTATAATTTACACAATTACTCAATGATGCTGGTGATAAGTCCTGCTGCAATTGTTACTCCTGCTACCCGTAATGTGACGCGTCCCAATTCTTTAATATTGCGGTACAATTCCGCACAGATCGGACGGTTTACCGTAATTTCGACCAAAGCACTCGAATTATTGCCGAGACAACGAGGCCGTTTCTTAATGACTTCGCCTGTGCTTTTGTTCAATTGTGATTTTAATTTTGAAATAAAAGCAGGCTCGATTAAGGACTGTTGATGAAGTACAACCTTAAAAGAACATTTCAAATATAAAACTACTACTGATACTAAACGAATCGACCTTCGATCGGTACTAACCGGGTAGCCTTTAGTAATGGGTACTTTAACATTAAACACAACTATACGAGCTTCAAATTTGGTTACAATCGGCACTGGATTTGCAACACTGCAGACTATACTACCGACCGTAATGTTTTGTATATCAATACCAGTGACTGTTAAACAAACTTGATCGCCAGCAAAAGCCACTTGTTGTGGCATATCATCCAAAGTTAAACCTCTCACAGTAACGGACTCTCGTAGTGGACAAATCAAAACACGATCCCCTACAGAGAGACTTCCTGTTTCTATACGTCCTGCCATACAGAGACCAGAACCAGTGCCCTAAAACATCAGTTCATAAGTTTAAAATGTTAATATTTCGCTATTATAAGTAATATCGTTGTTTACTTTAAAAACATCATTAACTGATAATCTGAATGGCTTCGTAAGTGGTCTTTCTGGAGAATTGAAATTATCTACAAAAAAAATAATATGTACCGATGAATTGTTTAGCCAATAATTTCCAAATCACATACCGATAACATCAATCAGACAAGGTCCTTTATACCAGTTCAAAAGTGCATCTTCTGTCGGTGGTCCTATTAAATTTTGGCCAGTCAACCCGCTGCATGGAATAAAACTGACATCTTTCTCTCTGTAACCAGCTTGTTTCAAGAACGCACCGAGCTTATTTAAAATCTCATCGAATCTTTCTTTTGCCCAACCGACCGTATCAAGTTTGTTTACTACAACAACTAGTTGTCCAACACCTAAAGACCGAACTAGCAGAGCATGTTCACGTGTCTGTCCTCCCATTTCAAAACCAGTTTCAAATTCACCACGTGTTGCATCGACTACTAAAAGTGCTACGTCTGCTTGCCCTGCACCAGATATCATATTCGGTATAAAGTCTTTATGACCAGGTGCGTCCAATAAAGTTATTTTTTTGGTTTTTGTTTCAAACTGAGATTTTCCGACGTCCATCGTTATACCTTAGAAATGATTTTGTTTTAAAAAATAGGATCTTTACATCAAGCGTCATTAGTATTTTCATTTTTAACACAAACCTCTTGTTCTTTCTTCTCCTGTTTCATCAAGCACCCAAGCATACATAAAACTTTGTTTTCCGAGTTTACGACTTTCTTGTTCATATTTGTGCATGGTACGTTGATTGACTTGACCGAGAGCGAAAAGAAGATGACCCATCAACGTAGATTTTCCAGCGTCGACGTGTCCGATCACGACCATATACAGATGTTGTTTATCGTTCCCACGCTCTTTTTTATATAAAGCGACCGGATCGGTTTTCGACTCTTGCGGTCGAGTGATTTCGGGAGTCGCTCGTCCGTTAGGCGTACCTCGACCGGACGCCGGAGACTGAGATCTCGGTGAGACTACGTTACTCGGAAGCCGCGGTGTCATTTCTTTATCGTTTAGCTGCGCAATGTCGAAACCTTTCGTGACGTTTAGAGATTGAGGGACGATTTTCATCGGCGGTTCGTTACTGTGAACACCTTGATATAATTCGGAAATATTTATGATAATTTGAACCGGTATCTATTAGTACATGAGTATCAATTTGTCTTATAAAAATTATATCATGAATATATTTGCATTATGAAGTTATTGACTTTAAAATGTTGAGCAATCAATTTGTAGATTTCATATAAAAATAATAATTATTATCTATACATACAAGTTACAAATACTAACATTTACACTAACTGTCTATAAATTAAAACAATTAATCCTATTTCTTTAAAAAAAAAGCTTCATTTTCATTAAATATCAATTATTTTATGAATATTAGTATGAAAGTGACTGCTAAAACATAAAATTTGAAAACATTGCCTAAACTGTTACTCTTCTTTAAAAAATGCTCTTTTTTTCATTTAATAGCAACTACTTCACTTTCATAATAAAACTTATACTATCTATTATAAAAAAATACTTTTATACTTTAATACATTGTACTCAATTTAAATTTCATGTTAAAATACGTCAATAGTAAATCAATTGACGGTGAATCTTAATACTTAATTTTACTCTGTCATTTTTAAATATAATATGTAAAATGTGTTATTGCTATAAAAATATCCATATATCATTAACATGAAAAAAGATTTTATTTATACAAATTCAAATTAGCAATCTTAAAGAGCTATTTGATTTTCAACCTCAACCTAATTTGTACTAAATTACCTTTAATTCTATAATACACATACTGTTTATGAGATTTACAACAAACATTTAGATAAAATCAAAATAAAATAAACCTAACGATATAATTCGTAAAACTGAAAAACAATGTTTTTCATAAAACTATCTTCGACACAAATGTCTTTTAATCAAATCGTCGGGCGATAAGCCACTGAATGAAAACCGTCTGACATTGTCGGTCGTAGAGTCATTAAAACTATGTGAAATGTGGGGAACACGTTTATAAAACCGTTTACATAACATTTTCCCAAAACTAGACCGCGTTTTTTGTAAGGGAAAATGCACTGCCGACAAGCTACTAATATCTAATGTACACATGAAGTCTATATGATTTCTAGGCACTGATTCACATTCAATGAACTGGGGTACGAATACTTCATTTTCTTCTACTCGTTCTTTTTTAGGTTTTTCAAGGCGTGTGTTACGTAAAGCAACAGTTAAATCAATTGTCCAGTTATCATTTTTATTAGACGGTATTGTTTTATCACACTTTTCTTGAAATGTGCGAGAATCTTCAGGTTCATTAGTATTTATATTTAACTTTAATATCGAATCAGTAACTCTGTTAATGTTACTAGGAATGCTATTTAAGTTAGGTGAACTTTTTAAATGGAACGCTGTAAGATCAGCAAGCGATTTAAAATTATCGTTATTACTGATATCGGTTTTAGGGCTCGAGTCAGAAGCGTTCAAAATTTCAGTTTTTGATCCGGAATCGGTTTCTTCACGATCCGCGTCATCATGAGAAGTCGTAAATAATGGTTTTTTGTTAAAATTTATACTCTTTCCTAATCCTAAACCGAACTTCATCGTGGGATTGGTTTTCGAACGATTATGGTAACTTATGAGAGATGTTAACGAAATCTGTGGAGGACTAGAACTGTGAGGAATAGAAATTTCATCTTACCTTACATAACAACAACGGAAGGTGTTTTGTAGTTGTGCAAAAAAATACATGGAATAGAAAAAAGACACTGTTAGTTTTATATAAAAATTAAAGACATGAAGTCATTTATGATTGCTAGACTTGTTAGCATAACAAAGAAGTAAATTACAAATTATTTTCTCACCTTTAATAACCGGCTTTGCAAAATTATTCTGAACGGTGTTTGCCAAAACAGCATCTAACGCTTTCTCTGGATCATAATTGAATTTAATAGCATTTTGAACAAGAGTTTGTCTCGGCACCGTGTCACCAATCGTCGCTTGCATCTCATCGACACAAGATTCGAGCTTCGCTTTCTCTAAATCATCACATACATCTTTGTTTTGGGGTAATACACTCGCATCGACTTCATCTACTTCGTCTATGCTGTTTGCATTCTCTTTTAAGTAAGAAGCCATACTCTGATTCCTCGATTCACGGTTATACATAAATTGAGCATCGCTCGGTGAAATACAGTAATCATCTTCGACAGAGTGACCGTACACTTCATCATAACCTTCATACTCTAAAGGAAAAATGCATTTATTGTTATTTTCGAGTTACTTCGTTAGATTAAAAACAAAATGCAACTTAATTTTTTTTTAATGTGCATTTTGCATTTTGACAGCATAACCTTGAAACAAATAAAGATTTCAACATTTACCATCAGAATAATTCATTGACCTAATAATTCTGTGTCGAGACATTTTGATTGATATTATTTATTTTATATAGAAATTAATTTAAAAAAACATTAATATCTCATTTTAGTGAATAAGTTTTGTTCCCTTAACTCATATCACAGCTGTCCCATTTTACAGCTTTTACTAACTGTGTTGCATAAACAGTCATCTAATTTAAAGTAATAAAAATTAGCGAAGACCACATAGGTAGGTGGTGCCACTCTTGCCATTATTTCGAATTGTCTCAATTGTATGCGTGTGTGTATGCATATACAATAGGTATATGATTTTATTAAAGCAAATTATGGGTCATAATTTTCTGAAAAAAAGGGAATTATAAAACTAAAAATCCAATTGATGATCAAATATGTCCTGCAAATGTAATGTGAAGTAAAAACTTAATGCTGTCATTCAGAATGAGGCAGGTCATGCATTAAAAAGAGATGAAATTATTAAAATTTTGATTGCCATGTTTCTTTTTTTTTTTATGGTAACATATTATCAATCATTTTATTGCAAGAAATATAATAATTTAAATAATTTTATATTTCCATGAGAACGTGAAAAAGGCAGTAGATATTTTCACATCGAAAAAATCGATGATTATCATATATTTTTGATAAATCATTCAAGATTATTCTTTGTCTGAGCCAGTTAAAAGTCATAGATAGTCATGAGTGTATGTGTATGTATGTATGTATGTATATATATATATATATATATATATATATATATATATATATATATATATATATATATATATATATATATATATATATATATATAAGGGGATATTATGTAACCGAAGAAACAATAAACATATTTTTTAAAACTCATTTGCCTATAAAATCATTCTAGCCGATATATTGCACAATTGATTTTATATATATATATATATATATATATATATATATATATAATCATCTGCATTAGCCATATGTAAAATATTTCGTTGAAACTCTATTTCAAATATTTAAATTTATTCAATTTTATCATTTATATATTTCTATAAAGAAATGAAGGCAAAATTCCTTTCTTACTTTTTTGTAATAAAATTTCACTGAATATTTTGCGTATGTTGCCACTTCTACACCACGTTGAGGTTGCAGATATGTAGAAGACCTACCGTGTTGATCGGAAGACCAACCCTAATCTAATCCTAACTTGAATTAAGAAATTATTTAGAAAAGAATACTAACAAAATAATAAAAAAAAATAATTTGAAATAATTAATTGATTCTATTGAATATGAAATAGAAGTTAATGTATTATAAAAACGAATTTATACAAAAAAGATTAAAAATAAAAGTGAACTTAAAAACAAAAAGCTAAACCTATTCTAGCTAAATTTGAAACTACTCATTATATTTTTAAACCAGTTTACCAAATTACCCTATTTCATAATACTGATGAATAATTGAAATTTGGAATTCCTCGTCATTTCGAAATATCAGTAATTCCTTATTAAATAAAAATCTTTTAGTACTCTTCAGAGTACATTAAAATTAAAACGTCTCGTTTTGAATAGAAAGAGAGAGAATCCGAGTTTCCGTCCATCTTTCCATTTATAAACTTTATATCCATTTCTTGCTGAGCTTTCATTCATTCAAGGTCCATTAATTTATTATCGTATTTATTTTCTTCTGGATTTTTAATATTATTATTATTTAAACAATTTCTTCATCAGGAAGAAACGAGCGAGAATTTTAAAATGCTTTGATTCTATTCCACAAATTATATAAAACACCATATTTTCGAAAGTGAGCCTTAAGCGTATTTTATTATATACTTTATTGATTGAAACATTTTAGTTATAAATAAACCTAAAATGGAAAATATGACCATTACGCTGAAAATCATGAAATTTATATTAGTCGTTTGATATATATATATATAGAGAGAGGGGGGGGGGAGAGAGAGAGTTCACATTCACACACACACACACACATTTATGTATTGTTAATCCTAAAATAAAAAGGTATATTATTGCTGAAAGAAAAAAAATATTAAATACATACAAAAATAAATAAATTATTAGAATCTGAAAGAAAATATATCATTAAAATCCTGAAAATAAAAATTATTAATTAAGCATCATATATATATATATATATATATATATATATATATATATAGGGAGAGAGAGAGAGTTCACATTCACACACACACACACATTTATGTATTGTTAATCCTAAAATAAAAAGGTATATTATTGCTGAAAGAAAAAAAATATTAAATACATACAAAAATATATAAATTATCAGAATCTGAAAGAAAATATATCATTAAAATCCTGAAAATAAAAATTATTAATTAAGCATCATATATATATATATATATATATATATATATATATATATATATATATATATATATATATAGGGAGAGAGAGAGAGTTCACATTCACACACACACACACATTTATGTATTGTTAATCCTAAAATAAAAAGGTATATTATTGCTGAAAGAAAAAAAATATTAAATACATACAAAAATATATAAATTATCAGAATCTGAAAGAAAATATATCATTAAAATCCTGAAAATAAAAATTATTAATTAAGCATCATATATATATATATATATATAAACACACACACACACAACCATTCATACACATCTGAAAGAAAAGCGATTAGAAATTAAAAAAGAAAAAAACCTTTAAATATAACCTGAAAAGAAGACTATTAGCTTATATTTAGAACTAAACTATAACTTAATTAAAAATCTCATATACATATATATATATATATATATATATATATATATATATATATATATATATATATATATATATATATATATAATTAAACATATTAAAAATAAAAGAATCTGAAATAAAAAAATATTAAACAATTTAAATAAAACATAAAATTATCTCTCAGTTTAAACCTCTATTACCTTTCATATATTTTTTTCTTTTTTTATTTTCTATACTCATATTTCTAGTTTGATATTAATTGCTTCTATTTTTCGAATAATATTTTATTATTATTTTACTTTTTTTTACTGAAATATGTGAATGAATAGTTGTTTTTTTTCTCTTTGGATTCATACTTAATCGGTCGTAATATTTTATTCCCACATTTGATCCATTATTTAATTAATAAACTACCTGTACAAACATTTAAGATTAATTATTTTTATCTACCTGTAAAAAATGATAATTAGCATACACATAAAAAATAAACAGTCCACATCCCAATGTTGACAACTGAAACTGGGACTTTTTCATAATATCGTTAATTTTTTTCAGCTTTTTATACATCAGTCACATTTGCATACTGATTCCGATTTTTTTTGTTTACTCTTAAGTACTTCTTATTAAAAATTTCATCTCCGATTATTTCCTTGACTTGGACTTAATTTTTGTATGTTTTTCCAAAATATTAAAATGCATATCTGAAAATCATAGTTAAAAAACACACACATACGCATACACACACACACGTATATATATATATATATATATATATATATATATATATATATATATATAGAAAGATAGAGAGAGAACCCTTTTTTCCGTCTATTTTCCATTTTAATATTTTATTTCCTTGTAAGTTTCCATTCATTTTAATATTTATTAATTTATTAAGGTTTTTACTTTCTTCTTCCCTATTTTATTTCATTATTATTTAAACCATTTCTTTATCCGAAATAAAAGAGTGGTGCTTTTATACAAATGGCTATCCGAATAAACTCCATTAAAATAAAAATGATATATGCATAGATCTTTGTGCGCTCCAACCATCGTCATGTCAGAAAAATCGATTCACCAATCCTGAAATTCATAAAAAATAAATAATTACAGAAGAGTCTTCCTCGAATCATTAATCTCAGTTTCTTTTGATGCTACTGAGAATTCCATTTGTTTATTGTTGATGTGATTAAATTAGTGATTCCTTTTAACTGCAATTATTTTTTATTGAATTATAATTACATTAGCTTTGTTAGGATTTTATATATTCCGTGAATATTTGTCGAAATTCTGGTATTGTTTCATAGAATTCCTGAAATATAAACTTATTCAAGTTAGTAAATATGCAAAGAAAATCCAGATAATTCGATTTGTATTTTATTACTATTTTTTAATGGAATATATTGTTTATGTTTTCATATTAATATTTTTAATGATATTTCATCTTGATATTTGTTGATCTTCAAATGTTTTCTTTTCGAATTTATAACGAAATAAAATGTATTTTTATTCAAGAATATTTCTCATTGGATTACACCTCTTTTTAAACTTCTAAAACAGAAACATAAGTGTAAAAAATCAGTTAATTGAATTAATGTTCTATCGACAGTTATTTCTTTAAATTTTTGTCTTTTTATATCTAATTTTATTAATTTCTTCTCTTGTTACTTGATTTCTCCATTTTAATTTCTTAATTCAATTCCCTTTATAATAAAATTAATATTATTATTTTGAAAATATTTGCTGAGATATAAGTATTTAAATTTTCTGAAAGAGATCAATTTAGTTCTATCAGTAGAAAATTAAAAATTAGGTACCTTTAAATTTATATTTCCAATTCAAGAAATGTGTAATACTTTTATATATTTTTTTAATATTATTTTTGTCATAAGAGCAATATTTAAATTTTTGACGTGTTTTCCAAAAGACTAACATCATTTTTATACAATTTTAAAACAAATTTATTTGGTTTAATAAGAAATAACTTTTAACAAATTCTGGATATTTTCTAGTGAATATTTTGACTGATTTTTAATTCTTTGTTTACAAAAATCATTATCAATTTGAATCTAAAAAAACTAAATAAATTTACTTAGTATATTTTGAAAAAGTTTTAAAAAAAATTATTATTTTCAATGCAAGGATTTCGCAGCAATTTCTTCAAAGACTTCTTTTTTTCATCATGATCTTCATTAATTTTCTTATCAAATTTATCTTGAAGGCGACACAAATATCTTGATATTTGGTTGAATCAATTAATAAAAATATAATTAAATTATTTAAATAAATAACAATGCAATTAAAATACTGATATTTAAACAACAGCTTTTTAGAAATACTGTAATTTATATTTTAGTAATTTTTTCCAAAAGTCTAACAACATTTTTATATAATTTCTAAAATAAATTTATTTGGTTTAATAAGTAATTCTGAATATTTAAAAAATTCTGAACAGTTTCTAGGTAATCTTTTTGACTGATTTTTAATTCTTTGTTTTCAAAAATTATTATAAATTTGAATTTAAAAAAAATACTTCTTAGGATATTTTGAAAAACATTTAAAAAAAAATATTATTATCTCCGATGTAAGATTTTCATAGCAATTTCTTCAGACTTCTTTTTTTTCATCATGATCTTCATTTATGTTCTTATCGGATTTATATTGGAGGCGACACAGATATCTTGGTATTTGGTTGAATCAATTAATAAAAATATAAATAAATTATTTAAATAAGTAAAAATACAATTAAAATACTGATATTTAAACAAGAGATTTCTAGAAATACTGTAATTTATATTTTAGTAATATTTTCCAAAATTCTAATATCATTTTTATACAATTTCTGAAACATATTTATTTGGTTTAATAATAAATAATTTTTAAAAAATTCTGAACATTTTCTAGTGAATCTTTTTGACTGATTTTTAATTCTTTGTTTTCAAAAATTATTATCAATTTGAATCTAAAAAAAGAAATGAATTTACTTCTAAGTATATTGTGAAAAAAAATTTAAAAAAATTTATTATTATTTTCAATGCATGAATTTCACAGCAATTTCTGCAAAGGCTTCTTTTTTTCATCATGATCTTCATTTATTTTCTTATTGGATTTATCTTGGAGGCGACACAGATATCATGATATTTCATTGAGTCAATTAATAAAAATATTATTAAATTATTTAAATAAATAAAAATGTAATTAAAATACTGATATTTAAACAAGGGATTTTTAGAAATACTGTAATGTATATTTTAGTAATATTTTCCAAAAGTCTAACAACATTTGTATACAATTTCTAAAACAAATTTATTTGGTTTAATAAGTAATTCTGAACATTTAATAAATTAAAAATTCTGAACATTTAAAAAATTCTGAACATTTTCTAGGGAATCTTTTCGACTGATTTTTAATTCTTTGTTTTCAAAAATTATTATCAATTTGAATTTAAAAAAAATTCATCTTAGTATATTTTGAAAAACGTTTTAAATCCTAAATAAATTTCAAATATTATTATTTCAATTAAGAAATTAAATTGAGTTTTTTTTTTTTTGAAAAAAACCTCATGATTGATATTGCAACATTGAAATATTAACAAATGTTTTCTGGCCTAATCATAGATATATTTCAAAAGATACAAGTATTTATATTTAATTATTGAAGCTTCAATTTTACTGATCGACTTAAAAAATATCTAGATGAGAGAACTGGTAAATTTGTTACTTAAAACAAAACTTTTAAATTATATAGGGAATGCTCAGAGGTTAATAAGTATAACTGGTAAAAAAATTGAAATAAAATATTGAAAGGTTTAATAAAAATCATAAATACGAATTTTATCTATTGAAGTTTTTTTTGTCATTCATTGGAGAATTAATTAAAAAGATGACTGGATCGGACAAATTATTTCAAGTTCAATTTTATTAAAGGAAGAAAGAGGAATTCCTCTGAACCATTTATGTGTATAAAAAGAAAGGACTGAAGTGACAAATTAGAAAATTTATTAATAAATATGTCTTTTAAAAAAGTATGATATGAAGAAAGAAGAGAAATCTGTTGAAAAATGATCTCGTTGAATGCTCTCTGATAAAACAAATCGAGTTAATTGTATGCACTAACTGAACTTGAATAACTAATATATATATATATATATATATATATATATATATATATATATATATATATATGTACTGTACAAAACAAACGCAATTTCGGGAATCACACATTAATCAAATAAATTATGTATCAAAGGCGAGTAATACATACAAGATTCCAAAACGCGATATCACTTTTATTAGAATCTTAATATGTACATTCTGTTATGAAACATAATTGATCTGATTACCAAACACACACGGTAATGATACGATTTGTACCATTACCCAACAATCCATGGCGAGGGAGTGAAGTTAATAATCAAAACAAAATTAAGCTACTTTAAATCGACTAGAAACAAAACTTAAAAATCAAACATTTTTATAAAAATAGACATTTTTACAGCTTGCTTTCTGTTGAATGATATCTGATCTATTTATGTACAAAAAATAAATTATTGATAGTATTGTAAAAAAACTGATCTCTAAGAAACTGTTTATATATCAATTTTGTGAAAAAAGAGAAATTGATTGTAAAATTATTTATTATTTATGTTCTGTCAACTATTAATTTTGATAAAAACAAAATATTGAAACAGAAAATCAAAAAACTGATTTTGGATCCGATAGATATTTGAAAATATATATCTTTTCAGTCAGATGTAAATCTTAGATGATTGAATTTACTAGTGAAACACCCGTCAGTTCAATCTAAAGAAGGTATGCTAATTGTATACTGTTTAGCTTGGTGATGATGTTGACAGAACTCAATGTCATTGGGAAACAAGAAATTTATATGAAAATCGATCAGTACATTTGTACACAAGATATCCATTGTAGTATGAATATTATTTTTGATTTTAATGGTGGTATTGTTAGATGTGTTAAGAAAGTTATTGAACCTTTATATGTTCAATAATAGAAAGAATGTCACGAAGAAAAATCGATGAATCGTCAAAGAAATGGTAATTGAAATTTTCTGATCGTGGATTAAATGAAAAAAATTAAAAACATTATCGTTTTGAAAAAATGAACTGACAGGAAAAGGAAACAGATTGAATATTATCGAAATAAAATAATTGATTGAAATCAATGTGGATTTTCTTGACAGCTGAAATAAAAAGTTATTAGAAAATATATCATTTAAAACAATAAGAATTGTACATTTTTTACCTGACGAATCCACTCGATGGCCGACACTTTCACTGAATACACTCCGCGAATTCAATCAAAACTAAATTAACCATTTAACCAGAATACAGAAATATATACAATTTGTATGAATACATTTATAAGCAGCAATTAAGATTTTCATAACTCTCTTTCGATCATTACTCAAATCGATAAAAAGCTGAATATATTTAGTATTCATAAAAGTCATACACTTTTTGTCTTCTGTTTAATTAGTTTGCCATTTTGATTAAATTAAGTTTTATCAGATGGCAATGAAATTTGATCTATTTTCAGATATAAAATGTCAAGTCTGATAAAACAAATCGAGTTAACTGTATGCACTAACTGAACTTAAACAACTAATTTATATACATATATATATATATATATATATATATATATATATGTATATATATATATGTATATATATATATATATATATATATATATATGTACTGTAAACCACAAACGCAATTTCGGGAATCACACATTAACCAAATAAATTATGTATCAAAGGCGAATAATACATACAAGATTCCAAAACGCGTTATCACTTGTATTAGAATCTTAATATGTAGATTCTGTTATGAAGCATAATTGATCTGATTGCCAAGCACACATGGCAATGGTACGATTTGTACCACTGCCCCACAATCCATGGCGAGGGAATGAAGTTAATTATCAAAACAAAATTAATTATTAAGTCAAAACGAAACAAAATTAAATTGAAGTTAATCATCAAAACAAAATTAACTACTTTAAATCAAATCAAACAAAACTTAAAAATCAAACACACGCTACAATTAAGAAAAAATAAAACTGAAACAAAATAAAACTACTACTAATTAATTAAAAACAAATCAATACTGACGTTAAAAAAATAAAAGCAAAAAATTAACAACTGAACTAATTGAAATCTACAAAAAAAACTCTAAATTTACTGAAACGACAAAGCAAAAAAAATCTACTTTAAATTACATCAAACAAAAGAGAGATTGAAGTTCTGGGACCTGAAAGAGAAAACATGAAAACAAAAAAACAACAATAAGCTAGGACTCGAGATCCATTTGATCCGAGCCACTCCTACGCTACACCTGCTACAAGGTGAGACGACATATACAACCCGTGAAGCGGATTAATATATGCGTTCCCTAATCTAAGCTGCACGACGGGCAGCCTTAACCTAACACCTGAAAATCATGTGTGGAAAATCGTGGAGTCGAAGGCTTCAACTTCGCTTTACAGCAATTCATCCACCCCGAAAGCTCCGTGCGTCGATTACAAAAATGACAATCGTTCAATATAACATCTCATATACTGAAGATCATCAATCTTGAAACCAACCTATTGTGTGAAAATAAATAATGAGTATCCATCCACATACATACATGCACATGATATCGTTTCGGTAACTAAATATGAAAATGAATGTCGAAACATTTAAACATTTTTTTTTCAAAAACGATATCAGTGAAAACTCACTGAGATAGTAGAGGAAAACTCGATGGAAATTGCGTTGGTTTACAGTAAACAAATAATTGGGTTGAAAAAACCTGGTGTCGACTATTTCCTTCACACTGATGATACTTCACACAATCCGCTCACCGGCCAGCTCTCCATCTCGGACGGGAACCACAGAACACTTAATTGAAACGAGTATACTATATACTATTTTTTAACGGACGGTCGTACGTCCGATCTGATAATCAAAAAGCAAACACTCCCGGGTGCCTCTCCTCCTGCAGAGCCTCGTCGCGCGCGCGCCCGTGCGGGCCACCTGGACAGGAGATCGAGGACGCACTATCGCGCACACACAGAATTCTCAAAGAGATCGTTTCGTTTTAAACGAGTTCGATGACAAATTATTTTTAAAAACGACACGAACTGACGGTTCTGAGCCGTTTTGTAAACGCGACCGGCGCCGCCACCGAACCGAGACGGCCGAACGGTATGAGATGCGCTTTTTTCTAATTTAATCAAACGATCCGTGTTCGATCGATTAAATTAGAAGTCAGCCTATATTGTTCCAATGAACGACAATGAGAACTTTAAAAATCATAAATAAAAATTTTATCTATTGAAGTTTTTTTTAGTCATTCATTGGTGAAATAAATTAAAAAATGATTGGATCAGAAAAAATGCTTAAAAAGAAGAAAGAGGAATTTATTGAAAAATGACTTGTGTTGAATGACCTCTCAACGATTTATGTATATAAGAAGGAAATATTGAAGTGACAGATTAGAAAATCGAGAAAGTGATTGTCGGAATGTAGTGAAAATTAGAAAATTTATTAACAAATATGTCATTCGAAAAATTATTATATAGAGAAAGAAGAGAAATGAAAAAGGATTCATATCGAGTGATCTCTGGCATATTTATGTACATAAAAATAAATTATTGAAACAGAAAATAAGAAAAATTAGAAGTGATTGTTGATATAACATAAACTTGAAAATTTATTAACAAATGGCTGTCGTCTGAGATATTGTTTAAAATTCAATTATTATGAGGAAAGAAATTTAATGAAGAATAGTTGTATGTTGAATGATAACTGATCTATTTATGTACATAAAAGTAAATTATTATATCAGAAAATCATTTAGTAGGTTGTAGATGTAGTAGAATTTTGAAAGTATTTTAAAAAAATACTGTTAGTTAAGAAATTGTTTATAAATCAATTTCGTGAAAAAAACGAGAAATTTATTGAAAAAAGATATTTTTGATGTTCTGTCAACTATAAATATTTATAGAAACAAAATACTGAAACAGAAAATAAGAAAATCAACAAAATGATTGTGGATCCAATAGGCATTTGAAAATCTATATCTTTTCAGTCAGATGTAAATCTAAGATGAATGGATTTACTGTGGCAAAACCTGTCAGTTCATGCTAGGAGGTAGTTTTACTAATTGTGTATTATTGAGCTTGGTGGTGATGTTGACAGAACATAATGTTAATGGCAAGCAAGAAATTTATATGAGAATAGATTATAATAAATTTGAACACACGTTATTCATTGCAATATCAGTATTATATTTGGTTTGAATATTTGTGGTATTGTTAGATATTTTGCGAAACTTTTTGAATATTTATATGTTCAATAAAAGAAATATCGAGAAAAGAAAATCGATGAATTATCTGAAGAATGGTAATTGAAATTTTCTAATAGTTCATTAAATGATAAAAATTTAAAAACATTATCGTTTTTGGAAAAGAACTGACAGGAAATTGGAACGGATTAAATATTATCAGAAAAAAATTAATCGATTGAAATCGATGTGGATTATCTCGACAGCTGAAAGAAAATGTTATTAGAAAATGTATCATTTAAAAAAATATGAATTTACCATTTTTACCTAACGAATCCATCGATGGTAGATACTTTACACTGAATACACTCCGCGAATTCAATCAAAACTAAATTAACCACTTAACCAGAATCCAGAAATATATACAATTTGTATGAACATATTTGTAACCAGCAATAACGATTTTCATAACTCTCTTTCGATCATTATTCAAATCGATAGAAAGCTGAATACATCTAGTATTCATAGAAAACGTACACTTTTTGTCTTCTGCTTAATTAGTTTGCCATTTTGATTAAATTAAGTTTTATCAGATGTCAATGAAATGTGATCTCTTTTTTTTGATCAACTTTGTGTTGAATGATATTTAATCCATTTTCAGATATATAGATATATTTCTCAAATTTAAAATGTTTACCAGTCTGATAAAACACAAATCGAGTTAACTGTATGCACTAACTGAACTTAAACAACTAATTTATATATATATATATATATATATATATATACAAATATATATATATATATATATATATATATATATATATATACATATGTGTACTGTAAAACAAAAACGCAATTTCGGGAATCACACATTAACCAAATAAATTATGTATCAATGGCGAATAATACATACAAGATTCCAAAACGCGTTATCACTTGTATTAGAATCTTAATATGTACATTCTGTTATGAAGCATAACTGATCTGATTACCAAACACACATGGTAATGATACGATTTGTATCATTACCCCACAATCCATGGCGAGGGAGTGAAGTTAAATATCAAAACAAAATTAAACTACTTTAAATCAACTAGCAACAAAACTTACAAATCAATTAAAAGCTACAATTAAAGAATATAAAAATGAAACAAAATAAAACTACTACTAATTCAATAAAAACAAAGTAATACTAATATTAAAAAGATAAAAAATGAAAGCAGAAAATTAAAAATCAAACTAATTAAAATCTACAAAAAACACTAAATTTACTGAATCTACAAAGCAAAAAATCTACTTTAAATTACAACAAACAAAAAAAGAGATTGAAGTTCTGGGACCTGAAAGAGAAAACATGAAAACAAAAAAACACAATAAGCTAGGACTCGAGATCGATTTGATCCGAGCCACTCCTACGCTACACCTGCTACAAGGTGAGACGACATATACAACCCGTGAAGCGGATTAATATATGCGTTCCCTAATCTAAGCTGCACGACGGGCAGCCTTAACCTAGCACCTGAAAATCATGTGTGGAAAATCGTGGAGTCGAAGGCTTCAACTTCGCTTTACAGCAATTCATCCACCCCGAAAGCTCCGTGCGTCGATTACAAAAACGACAATCGTTCAATATAACATCTCATATACTGAAGACCACCAATTTTGAAATCAACCTAATTTGTGATAATAAATAATAAGTATCCATCACATGCACACATACAGCTGACATCGTTTCAATAACTCAACATTAAAATGAATGTCGAATCATTTAAACATTTTTTTTAAAACGATATCAGTGAAAACTCACTGAGATAGTAGAGGAAAACACGATGGAAATTGCGTTGCTTTACAGTAAAAAACAATTCTATTTAAAAAACCTGGTGTCGATTATTTCCTTTACACTGATGATACTTCACCACAATCCGCTCACCGGTCAGCTCTCCATCTCGGACAGGAACCACAGAACACTTAATTGAAACGAATACACTATATACTATTTTTAACGGACGGTCGTACGTCCGATCTGATAATCAAAAAGCAAACACTCCCGGGTGCCTCTCCTCCTGCAGAGCCTCGTCGCGGGCGTGCCCGCGCGGGCCACCTGGACAGGAGATCGAGGACGCAATCGAAGACCCGAACGACACTCGGTATTACTTTAAGTACTTTTCGCGCACACATAGAATTCGTAAAAAGAACATTTTGTTTTAGACGAATTCGATAACAAATTATTTTTAAAAACGACACGAACGGACGGTTCCGAGTCGTTTTATAAACGCGACCGGCGACGCGACCGAACCGAGTCGGCATGAGAGGCGTCCGAACGGTACGAGGAGAGCTTTTTTTCTAATTTAATCGATCGATCCGCGATCGATTGATTGAATTAGAAGTCAGCCTGCATTGTTCTAATGAATGACAATGAATCCTTTAAAAATCATGAATATAAATTTTATCTATTGAAGTTTTTTTTAGTCATTCATTAGTGAAATAAATTAAAAAATGACTGGATCAGAGGAATAGTTTAAGGTTCAAATGGTTAAAAAGAAGAAAGAGAAATATATTGAAAAATAACCTGTTGAATGACCTCTGAACCATTTATATGTATAAGAAGAAAATATTGAAGTCAGAAATTTAAAAATCGAGATAGTGATTGTCGATGTAATAAAAATTAGAAAATTTATTAAAAAATATGTCATTCGAAAAATTATTATATGATGAAAGAAGAGAAATTTATTGAAAAATGATTTTTGTTGAGCGATCTCTGATATATTTATGTACATAAAAATAAATTATTTAATCAGCAAATAAGAAAATCGTTTAACAGATTGTCGATGAAGTCGAATCTTAAAATTATAATTAAAAAATACTGTTATCTAAGAAATTGTTCATAGATCAATTTCGTGAAAAAAAGAGAAATTTATTGAAAGAAAATTATTTCGGATGTTCTGTCAACTGTAAATATTTATAAAAATAAAATATTGAAAGTAAAAATCAGAAAATCAAAAAAACTGATTGTGGTTCCAATAGAAAATTGAAAATCTATAACTTTTCAGTCATAATTAAATCTCAGATGAATAAATTTACTGTGAAAAAAACCTGTCAGTTCACACAGGGGTAATTATGCTGTTTGTATACTATTTAGCTTGGTGATGATGTTGACAGAACAAAATGTCATTGGGAAGCAAGAAATTTATATGAGAATCGATCGATACATTTCTACAAAAGATATTCATTGTAATATGAATATTATGTATGATTTTAATGGTGGTATTTTTAGGTGTTGTAAGAAACTTTTTGAATATTGATATGTGCAATAAAAGAAAAATCAAGAAAAGAAACTTATCTAAGGAATTTTAATTGAAATTTTCTGATAGTTTATTGAATGATAAAAATTAAAAACATTATCGCTTTAAAAAAGAACTGACAGGAAATAGAAACGGATTAAATATTATCAAAGAAATTAATTGACTGAACTAGAAGTGGATTTTTTTGATTGCTGAAATAAAAAGTAATTAGAAAATATATCATTTAAAAAAATAAGAATGTACCTTTTTTACCTAATGAATCCATCGATGGTAGACACTTTACACTGAATACACTCCGCGAATTTAATCAAAACTAAATTAACCATTTAACCAGAATCCAAAAATATATACAATTTTGTATGAACATATTTGTAAGCAGCAATTACGATTTTCATAACTCTCCTTCGATCATTAATCAAATCGACAGAAAGCTGAATACATCTAGTATTCATAAAAATCATACATTGTCTTCTGTTTAATTAGTTTGCCATTTTGATTAAATTATTAGGTTTTATCAGATATCAATGAAATTAGATCTAATTTTTTTGATCTACTTTATATTGAATGATATTTGATCTATTTTCAGATAAATAGATACATTTTTTAGATATAAAATGTTTACCAGTCTGATAAAACAAATCGAGTTAACTGTATGCACTAACTGAACTTAAATAACTAATATGTATATGTATATGTATATATATATATATATATACATATATGTACTGTAAAACAAAAACGCAATTTCGGGAATCACACATTAACCAAATAAATTATGTATCAATGGCGAATAATACATACAAGATTCCAAAACGCGTTATCACTTGTATTAGAATCTTAATATGTACATTCTGTTATGAAGCATAACTAATCTGATTACCAAACACACATGGTAATGATACGATTTGTATCATTACCCCACAATCCATGGCGAGGGAGTGAAGTTAATTATCAAAACAAAATTAAACTACTTTAAATCAACTAGCAACAAAACTTACAAATCAATTAAAAGCTACAATTAAAGAATATAAAAATGAAACAAAATAAAACTACTACTAATTCAATAAAAACAAAGTAATACTAATATTGAAAAGATATAAAATGAAAGCAGAAAATTAAATATCAAACTAATTAAAATCTACAAATAACACTAAATTTACTGGTTCTACAAAGCAAAAAATCTACTTTAAATTACAACAAACAAAAAAAGAGATTGAAGTTCTGGGACCTGAAAGAGAAAACATGAAAACAAAAAAACACAATAAGCTAGGACTCGAGATCGATTTGATCCGAGCCACTCCTACGCTACACCTGCTACAAGGTGAGACGACATATACAACCCGTGAAGCGGATTAATATATGCGTTCCCTAATCTAAGCTGCACGACGGGCAGCCTTAACCTAACACCTGAAAATCATGTGTGGAAAATCGTGGAGTCGAAGGCTTCAACTTCGCTTTACAGCAATTCATCCACCCCGAAAGCTCCGTGCGTCGATTACAAAAACGACAATCGTTCAATATAACATCTCATATACTGAAGACCACCAATTTTGAAATCAGCCTAATTTGTGATAATAAATAATAAGTATCCATCAACATGCACACATACAGCTGACATCGTTTCAATAACTCAACATTAAAATGAATGTCGAATCATTTAAACATTTTTTTTAAAACGATATCAGTGAAAACTCACTGAGATAGTAGAGGAAAACACGATGGAAATTGCGTTGCTTTACAGTAAAAAACAATTCTATTTAAAAAACCTGGTGTCGATTATTTCCTTTACACTGATGATACTTCACCACAATCCGCTCACCGGTCAGCTCTCCATTTCGGACAGGAACCACAGAACACTTAATTGAAACGAATACACTATATACTATTTTTAACGGACGGTCGTACGTCCGATCTGATAATCAAAAAGCAAACACTCCCGGGTGCCTCTCCTCCTGCAGAGCCTCGTCGCGGGCGTGCCCGCGCGGGCCACCTGGACAGGAGATCGAGGACGCAATCGAAGACCCGAACGACACTCGGTATTACTTTAAGTACTTTTCGCGCACACATAGAATTCGTAAAAAGAACATTTTGTTTTAGACGAATTCGATAACAAATTATTTTTAAAAACGACACGAACGGACGGTTCCGAGTCGTTTTATAAACGCGACCGGCGACGCGACCGAACCGAGTCGGCATGAGAGGCGTCCGAACGGTACGAGGAGAGCTTTTTTTCTAATTTAATCGATCGATCCGCGATCGATTGATTGAATTAGAAGTCAGCCTGCATTGTTCTAATGAATGACAATGAATCCTTTAAAAATCATGAATATAAATTTTATCTATTGAAGTTTTTTTTAGTCATTCATTAGTGAAATAAATTAAAAAATGACTGGATCAGAGGAATAGTTTAAGGTTCAAATGGTTAAAAAGAAGAAAGAGAAATATATTGAAAAATAACCTGTTGAATGACCTCTGAACCATTTATATGTATAAGAAGAAAATATTGAAGTCAGAAATTTAAAAATCGAGATAGTGATTGTCGATGTAATAAAAATTAGAAAATTTATTAAAAAATATGTCATTCGAAAAATTATTATATGATGAAAGAAGAGAAATTTATTGAAAAATGATTTTTGTTGAGCGATCTCTGATATATTTATGTACATAAAAATAAATTATTTAATCAGCAAATAAGAAAATCGTTTAACAGATTGTCGATGAAGTCGAATCTTAAAATTATAATTAAAAAATACTGTTATCTAAGAAATTGTTCATAGATCAATTTCGTGAAAAAAAGAGAAATTTATTGAAAGAAAATTATTTCGGATGTTCTGTCAACTGTAAATATTTATAAAAATAAAATATTGAAAGTAAAAATCAGAAAATCAAAAAAACTGATTGTGGTTCCAATAGAAAATTGAAAATCTATAACTTTTCAGTCATAATTAAATCTCAGATGAATAAATTTACTGTGAAAAAAACCTGTCAGTTCACACAGGGGTAATTATGCTGTTTGTATACTATTTAGCTTGGTGATGATGTTGACAGAACAAAATGTCATTGGGAAGCAAGAAATTTATATGAGAATCGATCGATACATTTCTACAAAAGATATTCATTGTAATATGAATATTATGTATGATTTTAATGGTGGTATTTTTAGGTGTTGTAAGAAACTTTTTGAATATTGATATGTGCAATAAAAGAAAAATCAAGAAAAGAAACTTATCTAAGGAATTTTAATTGAAATTTTCTGATAGTTTATTGAATGATAAAAATTAAAAACATTATCGCTTTAAAAAAGAACTGACAGGAAATAGAAACGGATTAAATATTATCAAAGAAATTAATTGACTGAACTAGAAGTGGATTTTTTTGATTGCTGAAATAAAAAGTAATTAGAAAATATATCATTTAAAAAAATAAGAATGTACCTTTTTTACCTAATGAATCCATCGATGGTAGACACTTTACACTGAATACACTCCGCGAATTTAATCAAAACTAAATTAACCATTTAACCAGAATCCAAAAATATATACAATTTTGTATGAACATATTTGTAAGCAGCAATTACGATTTTCATAACTCTCCTTCGATCATTAATCAAATCGACAGAAAGCTGAATACATCTAGTATTCATAAAAATCATACATTGTCTTCTGTTTAATTAGTTTGCCATTTTGATTAAATTATTAGGTTTTATCAGATATCAATGAAATTAGATCTAATTTTTTTGATCTACTTTATATTGAATGATATTTGATCTATTTTCAGATAAATAGATACATTTTTTAGATATAAAATGTTTACCAGTCTGATAAAACAAATCGAGTTAACTGTATGCACTAACTGAACTTAAATAACTAATATGTATATGTATATGTATATATATATATATATATATACATATATGTACTGTAAAACAAAAACGCAATTTCGGGAATCACACATTAACCAAATAAATTATGTATCAATGGCGAATAATACATACAAGATTCCAAAACGCGTTATCACTTGTATTAGAATCTTAATATGTACATTCTGTTATGAAGCATAACTAATCTGATTACCAAACACACATGGTAATGATACGATTTGTATCATTACCCCACAATCCATGGCGAGGGAGTGAAGTTAATTATCAAAACAAAATTAAACTACTTTAAATCAACTAGCAACAAAACTTACAAATCAATTAAAAGCTACAATTAAAGAATATAAAAATGAAACAAAATAAAACTACTACTAATTCAATAAAAACAAAGTAATACTAATATTGAAAAGATATAAAATGAAAGCAGAAAATTAAATATCAAACTAATTAAAATCTACAAATAACACTAAATTTACTGGTTCTACAAAGCAAAAAATCTACTTTAAATTACAACAAACAAAAAAAGAGATTGAAGTTCTGGGACCTGAAAGAGAAAACATGAAAACAAAAAAACACAATAAGCTAGGACTCGAGATCGATTTGATCCGAGCCACTCCTACGCTACACCTGCTACAAGGTGAGACGACATATACAACCCGTGAAGCGGATTAATATATGCGTTCCCTAATCTAAGCTGCACGACGGGCAGCCTTAACCTAACACCTGAAAATCATGTGTGGAAAATCGTGGAGTCGAAGGCTTCAACTTCGCTTTACAGCAATTCATCCACCCCGAAAGCTCCGTGCGTCGATTACAAAAACGACAATCGTTCAATATAACATCTCATATACTGAAGACCACCAATTTTGAAATCAGCCTAATTTGTGATAATAAATAATAAGTATCCATCAACATGCACACATACAGCTGACATCGTTTCAATAACTCAACATTAAAATGAATGTCGAATCATTTAAACATTTTTTTTAAAACGATATCAGTGAAAACTCACTGAGATAGTAGAGGAAAACACGATGGAAATTGCGTTGCTTTACAGTAAAAAACAATTCTATTTAAAAAACCTGGTGTCGATTATTTCCTTTACACTGATGATACTTCACCACAATCCGCTCACCGGTCAGCTCTCCATCTCGGACAGGAACCACAGAACACTTAATTGAAACGAATACACTATATACTATTTTTAACGGACGGTCGTACGTCCGATCTGATAATCAAAAAGCAAACACTCCCGGGTGCCTCTCCTCCTGCAGAGCCTCGTCGCGGGCGTGCCCGCGCGGGCCACCTGGACAGGAGATCGAGGACGCAATCGAAGACCCGAACGACACTCGGTATTACTTTAAGTACTTTTCGCGCACACATAGAATTCGTAAAAAGAACATTTTGTTTTAGACGAATTCGATAACAAATTATTTTTAAAAACGACACGAACGGACGGTTCCGAGTCGTTTTATAAACGCGACCGGCGACGCGACCGAACCGAGTCGGCATGAGAGGCGTCCGAACGGTACGAGGAGAGCTTTTTTTCTAATTTAATCGATCGATCCGCGATCGATTGATTGAATTAGAAGTCAGCCTGCATTGTTCTAATGAATGACAATGAATCCTTTAAAAATCATGAATATAAATTTTATCTATTGAAGTTTTTTTTAGTCATTCATTAGTGAAATAAATTAAAAAATGACTGGATCAGAGGAATAGTTTAAGGTTCAAATGGTTAAAAAGAAGAAAGAGAAATATATTGAAAAATAACCTGTTGAATGACCTCTGAACCATTTATATGTATAAGAAGAAAATATTGAAGTCAGAAATTTAAAAATCGAGATAGTGATTGTCGATGTAATAAAAATTAGAAAATTTATTAAAAAATATGTCATTCGAAAAATTATTATATGATGAAAGAAGAGAAATTTATTGAAAAATGATTTTTGTTGAGCGATCTCTGATATATTTATGTACATAAAAATAAATTATTTAATCAACAAATAAGAAAATCGTTTAACAGATTGTCGATGAAGTCGAATCTTAAAATTATAATTAAAAAATACTATTATCTAAGAAATTGTTCATAGATCAATTTCGTGAAAAAAAGAGAAATTTATTGAAAGAAAATTATTTCGGATGTTCTGTCAACTGTAAATATTTATAAAAATAAAATATTGAAAGTAAAAATCAGAAAATCAAAAAAACTGATTGTGGTTCCAATAGAAAATTGAAAATCTATAACTTTTCAGTCATAATTAAATCTCAGATGAATAAATTTACTGTGAAAAAAACCTGTCAGTTCACACAGGGGTAATTATGCTGTTTGTATACTATTTAGCTTGGTGATGATGTTGACAGAACAAAATGTCATTGGGAAGCAAGAAATTTATATGAGAATCGATCGATACATTTCTACAAAAGATATTCATTGTAATATGAATATTATGTATGATTTTAATGGTGGTATTTTTAGGTGTTGTAAGAAACTTTTTGAATATTGATATGTGCAATAAAAGAAAAATCAAGAAAAGAAACTTATCTAAGGAATTTTAATTGAAATTTTCTGATAGTTTATTGAATGATAAAAATTAAAAACATTATCGCTTTAAAAAAGAACTGACAGGAAATAGAAACGGATTAAATATTATCAAAGAAATTAATTGACTGAACTAGAAGTGGATTTTTTTGATTGCTGAAATAAAAAGTAATTAGAAAATATATCATTTAAAAAAATAAGAATGTACCTTTTTTACCTAATGAATCCATCGATGGTAGACACTTTACACTGAATACACTCCGCGAATTTAATCAAAACTAAATTAACCATTTAACCAGAATCCAAAAATATATACAATTTTGTATGAACATATTTGTAAGCAGCAATTACGATTTTCATAACTCTCCTTCGATCATTAATCAAATCGACAGAAAGCTGAATACATCTAGTATTCATAAAAATCATACATTGTCTTCTGTTTAATTAGTTTGCCATTTTGATTAAATTATTAGGTTTTATCAGATATCAATGAAATTAGATCTAATTTTTTTGATCTACTTTATATTGAATGATATTTGATCTATTTTCAGATAAATAGATACATTTTTTAGATATAAAATGTTTACCAGTCTGATAAAACAAATCGAGTTAACTGTATGCACTAACTGAACTTAAATAACTAATATGTATATGTATATGTATATATATATATATATATATATATATATATACATATATGTACTGTAAAACAAAAACGCAATTTCGGGAATCACACATTAACCAAATAAATTATGTATCAATGGCGAATAATACATACAAGATTCCAAAACGCGTTATCACTTGTATTAGAATCTTAATATGTACATTCTGTTATGAAGCATAACTAATCTGATTACCAAACACACATGGTAATGATACGATTTGTATCATTACCCCACAATCCATGGCGAGGGAGTGAAGTTAATTATCAAAACAAAATTAAACTACTTTAAATCAACTAGCAACAAAACTTACAAATCAATTAAAAGCTACAATTAAAGAATATAAAAATGAAACAAAATAAAACTACTACTAATTCAATAAAAACAAAGTAATACTAATATTGAAAAGATATAAAATGAAAGCAGAAAATTAAATATCAAACTAATTAAAATCTACAAATAACACTAAATTTACTGGTTCTACAAAGCAAAAAATCTACTTTAAATTACAACAAACAAAAAAAGAGATTGAAGTTCTGGGACCTGAAAGAGAAAACATGAAAACAAAAAAACACAATAAGCTAGGACTCGAGATCGATTTGATCCGAGCCACTCCTACGCTACACCTGCTACAAGGTGAGACGACATATACAACCCGTGAAGCGGATTAATATATGCGTTCCCTAATCTAAGCTGCACGACGGGCAGCCTTAACCTAACACCTGAAAATCATGTGTGGAAAATCGTGGAGTCGAAGGCTTCAACTTCGCTTTACAGCAATTCATCCACCCCGAAAGCTCCGTGCGTCGATTACAAAAACGACAATCGTTCAATATAACATCTCATATACTGAAGACCACCAATTTTGAAATCAGCCTAATTTGTGATAATAAATAATAAGTATCCATCAACATGCACACATACAGCTGACATCGTTTCAATAACTCAACATTAAAATGAATGTCGAATCATTTAAACATTTTTTTTAAAACGATATCAGTGAAAACTCACTGAGATAGTAGAGGAAAACACGATGGAAATTGCGTTGCTTTACAGTAAAAAACAATTCTATTTAAAAAACCTGGTGTCGATTATTTCCTTTACACTGATGATACTTCACCACAATCCGCTCACCGGTCAGCTCTCCATTTCGGACAGGAACCACAGAACACTTAATTGAAACGAATACACTATATACTATTTTTAACGGACGGTCGTACGTCCGATCTGATAATCAAAAAGCAAACACTCCCGGGTGCCTCTCCTCCTGCAGAGCCTCGTCGCGGGCGTGCCCGCGCGGGCCACCTGGACAGGAGATCGAGGACGCAATCGAAGACCCGAACGACACTCGGTATTACTTTAAGTACTTTTCGCGCACACATAGAATTCGTAAAAAGAACATTTTGTTTTAGACGAATTCGATAACAAATTATTTTTAAAAACGACACGAACGGACGGTTCCGAGTCGTTTTATAAACGCGACCGGCGACGCGACCGAACCGAGTCGGCATGAGAGGCGTCCGAACGGTACGAGGAGAGCTTTTTTTCTAATTTAATCGATCGATCCGCGATCGATTGATTGAATTAGAAGTCAGCCTGCGTTGTTCTAATGAATGACAATGAATCCTTTAAAAATCATGAATATAAATTTTATCTATTGAAGTTTTTTTTAGTCATTCATTAGTGAAATAAATTAAAAAATGACTGGATCAGAGGAATTGTTTAAGGTTCAAATGGTTAAAAAGAAGAAAGAGAAATATATTGAAAAATAACCTGTTGAATGACCTCTGAACCATTTATATGTATAAGAAGAAAATATTGAAGTCAGAAATTTAAAAATCGAGATAGTGATTGTCGATGTAATAAAAATTAGAAAATTTATTAAAAAATATGTCATTCGAAAAATTATTATATGATGAAAGAAGAGAAATTTATTGAAAAATGATTTTTGTTGAGCGATCTCTGATATATTTATGTACATAAAAATAAATTATTTAATCAGCAAATAAGAAAATCGTTTAACAGATTGTCGATGAAGTCGAATCTTAAAATTATAATTAAAAAATACTGTTATCTAAGAAATTGTTCATAGATCAATTTCGTGAAAAAAAGAGAAATTTATTGAAAGAAAATTATTTCGGATGTTCTGTCAACTGTAAATATTTATAAAAATAAAATATTGAAAGTAAAAATCAGAAAATCAAAAAAACTGATTGTGGTTCCAATAGAAAATTGAAAATCTATAACTTTTCAGTCATAATTAAATCTCAGATGAATAAATTTACTGTGAAAAAAACCTGTCAGTTCACACAGGGGTAATTATGCTGTTTGTATACTATTTAGCTTGGTGATGATGTTGACAGAACAAAATGTCATTGGGAAGCAAGAAATTTATATGAGAATCGATCGATACATTTCTACAAAAGATATTCATTGTAATATGAATATTATGTATGATTTTAATGGTGGTATTTTTAGGTGTTGTAAGAAACTTTTTGAATATTGATATGTGCAATAAAAGAAAAATCAAGAAAAGAAACTTATCTAAGGAATTTTAATTGAAATTTTCTGATAGTTTATTGAATGATAAAAATTAAAAACATTATCGCTTTAAAAAAGAACTGACAGGAAATAGAAACGGATTAAATATTATCAAAGAAATTAATTGACTGAACTAGAAGTGGATTTTTTTGATTGCTGAAATAAAAAGTAATTAGAAAATATATCATTTAAAAAAATAAGAATGTACCTTTTTTACCTAATGAATCCATCGATGGTAGACACTTTACACTGAATACACTCCGCGAATTTAATCAAAACTAAATTAACCATTTAACCAGAATCCAAAAATATATACAATTTTGTATGAACATATTTGTAAGCAGCAATTACGATTTTCATAACTCTCCTTCGATCATTAATCAAATCGACAGAAAGCTGAATACATCTAGTATTCATAAAAATCATACATTGTCTTCTGTTTAATTAGTTTGCCATTTTGATTAAATTATTAGGTTTTATCAGATATCAATGAAATTAGATCTAATTTTTTTGATCTACTTTATATTGAATGATATTTGATCTATTTTCAGATAAATAGATACATTTTTTAGATATAAAATGTTTACCAGTCTGATAAAACAAATCGAGTTAACTGTATGCACTAACTGAACTTAAATAACTAATATGTATATGTATATGTATATATATATATATATATACATATATGTACTGTAAAACAAAAACGCAATTTCGGGAATCACACATTAACCAAATAAATTATGTATCAATGGCGAATAATACATACAAGATTCCAAAACGCGTTATCACTTGTATTAGAATCTTAATATGTACATTCTGTTATGAAGCATAACTAATCTGATTACCAAACACACATGGTAATGATACGATTTGTATCATTACCCCACAATCCATGGCGAGGGAGTGAAGTTAATTATCAAAACAAAATTAAACTACTTTAAATCAACTAGCAACAAAACTTACAAATCAATTAAAAGCTACAATTAAAGAATATAAAAATGAAACAAAATAAAACTACTACTAATTCAATAAAAACAAAGTAATACTAATATTGAAAAGATATAAAATGAAAGCAGAAAATTAAATATCAAACTAATTAAAATCTACAAATAACACTAAATTTACTGGTTCTACAAAGCAAAAAATCTACTTTAAATTACAACAAACAAAAAAAGAGATTGAAGTTCTGGGACCTGAAAGAGAAAACATGAAAACAAAAAAACACAATAAGCTAGGACTCGAGATCGATTTGATCCGAGCCACTCCTACGCTACACCTGCTACAAGGTGAGACGACATATACAACCCGTGAAGCGGATTAATATATGCGTTCCCTAATCTAAGCTGCACGACGGGCAGCCTTAACCTAACACCTGAAAATCATGTGTGGAAAATCGTGGAGTCGAAGGCTTCAACTTCGCTTTACAGCAATTCATCCACCCCGAAAGCTCCGTGCGTCGATTACAAAAACGACAATCGTTCAATATAACATCTCATATACTGAAGACCACCAATTTTGAAATCAGCCTAATTTGTGATAATAAATAATAAGTATCCATCAACATGCACACATACAGCTGACATCGTTTCAATAACTCAACATTAAAATGAATGTCGAATCATTTAAACATTTTTTTTAAAACGATATCAGTGAAAACTCACTGAGATAGTAGAGGAAAACACGATGGAAATTGCGTTGCTTTACAGTAAAAAACAATTCTATTTAAAAAACCTGGTGTCGATTATTTCCTTTACACTGATGATACTTCACCACAATCCGCTCACCGGTCAGCTCTCCATCTCGGACAGGAACCACAGAACACTTAATTGAAACGAATACACTATATACTATTTTTAACGGACGGTCGTACGTCCGATCTGATAATCAAAAAGCAAACACTCCCGGGTGCCTCTCCTCCTGCAGAGCCTCGTCGCGGGCGTGCCCGCGCGGGCCACCTGGACAGGAGATCGAGGACGCAATCGAAGACCCGAACGACACTCGGTATTACTTTAAGTACTTTTCGCGCACACATAGAATTCGTAAAAAGAACATTTTGTTTTAGACGAATTCGATAACAAATTATTTTTAAAAACGACACGAACGGACGGTTCCGAGTCGTTTTATAAACGCGACCGGCGACGCGACCGAACCGAGTCGGCATGAGAGGCGTCCGAACGGTACGAGGAGAGCTTTTTTTCTAATTTAATCGATCGATCCGCGATCGATTGATTGAATTAGAAGTCAGCCTGCATTGTTCTAATGAATGACAATGAATCCTTTAAAAATCATGAATATAAATTTTATCTATTGAAGTTTTTTTTAGTCATTCATTAGTGAAATAAATTAAAAAATGACTGGATCAGAGGAATTGTTTAAGGTTCAAATGGTTAAAAAGAAGAAAGAGGAATAAATTGAAAAAATGAACTGTGTTGAATGATCTCTGAACCATTTATGTGTATAAGAAAGAAATATTGAAGTCAGAAATTTAAAAATCGAGATAGTGATTGTCGATGTAATAAAAATTAGAAGATTTTTTAAAAAATATGTCATTCGAAAAATTATTATGTGATGAAAGAAGAGAAATTTATTGAAAAATGATTTTTGTTGAGTGATCTCTGATATATTTATGTACATAAAAATAAATTATTGAATCAGAAAATTAGAAAAACTAGAAGTGATTGTCGATATAATAGAAGATTGAAAATTTATTAACAAATAACTGTCTACTGAGATATGGTTTAAAGTTCAATTCTTATGAAGAAGGAGGTTTAATGAAGAATAGTTGTATGTTGAATGATATCTGATCCATTTATGTACATAAAAATAAATTATTTAATCAACAAATAAGAAAATCGTTTAACAGGTTGTCGATGAAGTCGAATCTTAAAATTATAATTAAAAAATACTATTATCTAAGAAATTGTTCATAGATCAATTTCGTAAAAAAAGAGAAATTTATTGAAAGAAAATTATTTTGGATGTTCTGTCAACTGTAAATATTTATAAAAATAAAATATTGAAAGTAAAAATCAGAAAATCAAAAAAACTGATTGTGGTTCCAATAGAAAATTGAAAATCTATAACTTTTCAGTCATAATTAAATCTCAGATGAATAAATTTACTGTGAAAAAAACCTGTCAGTTCACACAGGGGTAATTATGCTGTTTGTATACTATTTAGCTTGGTGATGATGTTGACAGAACAAAATGTCATTGGGAAGCAAGAAATTTATATGAGAATCGATCGATACATTTCTACAAAAGATATTCATTGTAATATGAATATTATGTATGATTTTAATGGTGGTATTTTTAGGTGCTGTAAGAAACTTTTTGAATATTGATATGTGCAATAAAAGAAAAATCAAGAAAAGAAACTTATCTAAGGAATTTTAATTGAAATTTTCTGATAGTTTATTGAATGATAAAAATTAAAAACATTATCGCTTTAAAAAAGAACTGACAGGAAATAGAAACGGATTAAATATTATCAAAGAAATTAATTGACTGAACTAGAAGTGGATTTTTTTGATTGCTGAAATAAAAAGTAATTAGAAAATATATCATTTAAAAAAATAAGAATGTACCTTTTTTACCTAATGAATCCATCGATGGTAGACACTTTACACTGAATACACTCCGCGAATTTAATCAAAACTAAATTAACCATTTAACCAGAATCCAAAAATATATACAATTTTGTATGAACATATTTGTAAGCAGCAATTACGATTTTCATAACTCTCCTTCGATCATTAATCAAATCGACAGAAAGCTGAATACATCTAGTATTCATAGAAAACGTACACTTTTTGTCTTCTGCTTAATTAGTTTGCCATTTTGATTAAATTATTAGGTTTTATCAGATATCAATGAAATTAGATCTAATTTTTTTGATCTACTTTATATTGAATGATATTTGATCTATTCTCAGATAAATAGATACATTTTTTAGATTTAAAATGTTTACCAGTCTGATAAAACAAATCGAGTTAACTGTATGCACTAACTGAACTTAAATAACTAATATGTATATGTATATGTATATATATATATATATATATATATATATATATATATATATATATATACATATACATGTACTGTAAAACAAAAACGCAATTTCGGGAATCACACATTAACCAAATAAATTATGTATCAATGGCGAATAATACATACAAAATTCTAAAACGCGTTATCACTTGTATTAGAATCTTAATATGTACATTCTGTTATGAAGCATAACTGATCTGATTACCAAACACACATGGTAGTGATACGATTTGTATCATTACCCCACAATCCATGGCGAGGGAGTGAAGTTAATTATCAAAACAAAATTAAACTACTTTAAATCAACTAGCAACAAAACTTACAAATCAATTAAAAGCTACAATTAAAGAATATAAAAATGAAACAAAATAAAACTACTACTAATTCAATAAAAACAAATCAATACTAATATTAAAAAAAAATAAAAAATGAAAGCAGAAAATTAAAAATCAAACTAATTAAAATCTACAAAAAACACTAAGTTTACTGAATCGACAAAGCAAAAAATCTACTTTAAATTACAACAAACAAAAAAAGAGATTGAAGTTCTGGGACCTGAAAGAGAAAACATGAAAACAAAAAAAGACAATAAGCTACGACTCGAAATCCATTTGATCCGAGCCACTCCTATGCTACACCTGCTACAAGGTGAGACGACATATACAACCCGTGAAGCGGATTAATATATGCGTTCCTATTCTAAGCTGCACGACGGGCAGCCTTAACCTAACACCTGAAAATTATGTGTGGAAAATCGTGGAGTCGAAGGCTTCAACTTCGCTTTACAGCAATTCATCCACCCCGAAAGCTCCGTGCGTCGATTACAAAAACGACAATCGTTCAATATAACATCTCATATACTGAAGACCACCAATTTTGAAATCAACCTAATTTGTGATAATAAATAATAAGTATCCATCAACATGCACACATACAGCTGACATCGTTTCAATAACTCAACATTAAAATGAATGTCGAATCATTTAAACATTTTTTTTAAAACGATATCAGTGAAAACTCACTGAGATAGTAGAGGAAAACACGATGGAAATTGCGTTGCTTTACAGTAAAAAATAATTCTATTTACAAAACCTGGTGTCGATTATTTCCTTTACACTGATGACTTGCAGCAAATAATAATTAGATAGAAAACCTGGTGTCGATACTTTTCTTTGTACTGACGATTATCCATAACAAACACACTGACGATTCATCTGTGAAGACATCTGACGACAAACTGTAAAGATAAACACATCTATTATCTATTATGAATATGTCAAAAAATAATATTTTCTGTAGGTCATTTGCTCTGTTATATATATATATATATATATATATATAAATATATATACATATACATATATATATATATATATATATAAATATATATATATATATATATATATATATATATATATATGATTAAATGAATCCGTTCTAATCATCAACGATCAACATTGTGCTTTCAATTGCAAAAAATCAAATATTATGCGAAACTTTAAGAAAATAATTCAATAAATAACGTTTAGAGCTACTAATTAACTGATTTGCGCAGAAATAAATTCAAGTTTGAAAAACTTCAATAAGTAAATGATGAACAACGAACTTGTATAAAATTAAGTGTAATTCAAACATTTAACGTTTTATTATAAAAAGAAAAAAAAAACAACACAACAACTAACCAACAAAATGGCATGATTGATGGGAAGCGTCATTTCGGAAATATTTCATTTAATGTTTGTAATTCAAAACAGTGAAAAAGTATCATACCTTTATAACATTTCAGCATAACAAACTCGTGAAGATTTCAATTGAATACAACAATAGATCACTTAAATTTAATTAAAACCTGAGTAAATTTACTTAAACTCAAAAACAACCTCTCATCAACGAAAACCAACTGGAAATGAACATCGGAGAAGCACGGAGAGTCAACCTTCAATATGGCGACTGGTCGACGAATTAAAAACGGCGTTAAAGATGGCGTTTCTAAATTTATTTTGACCCAAATTAGACATTTAAGTGTAATGTATAATAAATTTTATGCAGATTCCAAACAAATGTTTAAAAAACTTTAAATTCACTATTTAATGAATAACCAATGATTAATAAAACAACAAAATACATTTTTAATAAATAATAGATTATGCAATGGAGAATTCTGAAACTAACATTGACAACTTTGTAATTTAAGATGTCTGACAGAAAACAAATGATTTTAAACAATGTACAAAAATTCAATATAGGAGAATTCTGATAAGAATTATATATATATATATATATATATATATATATATATATATATATATATATATCTGATTAAATGAATCCGTTCTAATCATCAACAATCAACATTGTGCTTTCAATTGCGAAAAATCAAATATTATGCGAAACTTTAAGAAAATAATTCAATAAATAACGTTTAGAGCTACTAATTAACTGATTTGCGCAGAAATAAATTCAAGTTTGAAAAACTTCAATAAGTAAATGATGAACAATGAACTTGTATAAAATTAAGTGTAATTCAAACATTTAACGTTTTATTATAAAAAGAAAAAAAAAACAACACAACAACTAACCAACAAAATGGCATGATTGATGGGAAGCGTCATTTCGGAAATATTTCATTTAATGTTTGTAATTCAAAACAGTGAAAATGTATCATACCTTTATAACATTTCAGCATAACAAACTCGTGAAGATTTCAATTGAATACAACAATAGATCACTTAAATTTAATTAAAACCTGAGTAAATTTACTTAAACTCAAAAACAACCTCTCATCAACGAAAACCAACTGGAAATGAACATCGGAGAAGCACGGAGAGTCAACCTTCAATATGGCGACTGGTCGACGAATTAAAAACGGCGCTAAAGATGGCGTTTCTAAATTTATTTTGACCCAAATTAGACATTTTAAGTGTAATGTATAATAAATTTTATGCAGATTCCAAACAAATGTTTAAAAAACTTTAAATTCACTATTTAATGAATAACCAATGATTAATAAAACAACAAAATACATTTTTAATAAATAATAGATTATGCAATGGAGAATTCTGAAACTAACATTGACAACTGTGTAATTTAAGATGTCTGACAGAAAACAAATGATTTTAAACAATGTACAAAAATTCAATATAAGAGAATTCTGATAAGAATTATATATATATATATATATATATATATATATATATATATATATATCTGATTAAATGAATCCGTTCTAATCATCAACAATCAACATTGTGCTTTCAATTGCGAAAAATCAAATATTATGCGAAAGTTTAAGAAAATAATTCAATAAATAACGTTTAGAGCTACTAATTAACTGATTTGCGCAGAAATAAATTCAAGTTTGAAAAACTTCAATAAGTAAATGATGAACAATGAACTTGTATAAAATTAAGTGTAATTCAAACATTTCACGTTTTATTATAAAAAGAAAAAAAACAACACAACAACTAACCAACAAAATCGCAGGATTGATGGGAAGCGTCATTTCGGAAATATTTCATTTAATGTTTGTAATTCAAAACAGTGAAAAAGTATCATACCTTTATAACATTTCAGCATAACAAACTCGTGAAGATTTCAATTGAATACAACAATAGATCACTTAAATTTAATTAAAACCTGAGTAAATTTACTTAAATTCAAAAACAACCTCTCATCAACGAAAACCAACTAGAAATGAACATCGGAGAAGCACGGAGAGTCAAGCTTCAATATGGTGACTGGTCGACGAATTAAAAACGGCGCTAAAGATGACGTTTCTAAATTTATTTTGACCCAAATTAGACATTTTAAGTGTAATGTATAATAAATTTTATGCAGATTGCAAACAAATGTTTAAAAAACTTTAAATTCACTATTTAATGTATAACCAATGATTAATAAAACAACAAAATACATTTTTAATAAATAATAGATTATGCAATGGAGAATTCTGAAATTAACATTGAAAAGTTTGTCATTCAAGATGTCTGACAGAGAACAAATTATTTTAAACAATGTACAAAAATTCAATATAGGAGAATTCTAATAAGAATTATATATATATATATATATATATATATATATATATATATATATATATATATATATATATATATATGTACACTAAAATCTTAAATTTCAACTCAGCTAAATGAATTATAAACTCTTTTTATGAAACACATGTTAACTTAAATTAATGAAACTCCCGATGTAAATGCCCGATTGATTATTCAAATAGTAAAAATATAAATCAGCCTAGAAGGGATATATGAAATAATTATGATTTATGGAAACGCGTCTATATTTCATCAGTTTAGTTTATAATAAAAAATTAAGCCGTAACATTTTAAAAATGTTTTAATAGATTTATCCTCCTTTTTCGACTGAAAACAGAACATTTAAGCAAAATATTCAAAGAATCAATTGTACAAAAATGAAAATACTTACAAATAATATTCAATTGGATAACCAAAATTGTTTTGAAGCACTCACGACAAGAGACTGAAAAAAAGTGATTAAACTTTAAAACAACAGAAAACTAGTATCTTTAAGCATGGTACCAACGTCAGTTCAATAACTTATCAATTCAATCACTTCTTTTGTGTGTCACTACCAATTTCAAAGTTAGTAAAAAGAATTCAATGAAATTATTTATTTGGGTTTTAGGGTGCTTCAACATCCAAGGCCATTGACGTCCGGAGTTCAATGAACTAATTTATGCAAATTAAATTAACTTTGTTAATAAAAACATTTTAATTAATTTTCTCATAAATATATAATTAATAAATCAAATTAAATAGATGTAAGCAATTTGTATATTTCACATAATGCACGTTTTTTTTATTTATTTGTTTTATTTTTGAATACATAAAAAAATCGAATTTTTAATATTAAATTTAACATAAATGCAGATCTTGTTGTAAAGAAGTATATATGTATGTTGGGACATTTAGCTAAATAATCATATAATACAATAAAAATTGATTAAAAAGAATCAATGAATTTGTAATTTAACATACAACTAATAAATACAGTCCAATACAAATTTTCTAAAAAAAACAATACTTAATTTATGTGTTTGAAGGAAATGTAGACATTAATAAACTTTGACTTCTTTTATTCCTTGTTTATAATCTCAGTTTTTAAATTAAACACCAAATTTAATCTACAATTTTTTTAATACTAATAAATATACATTTATTTTTACATGTGAATAATATTTTCTATGAAAATGTCAACCAGATCGTTTAAATTGAAGGTGACATGCTATATTTTAATTTAACTAGTTATAAAATTTTACAAGATATTTATGATAAATAACTTTACAGGATGCCATTTGTACTTGAATGTGTAATCGAAGCGTAAATAAAAAATATATGTTGGTATAAATTTATTTATAAAATAAAGTGTTCAGTGTTCCTGCTTTTTGTATTGTCTGTCTTGTCATTTTAATTAGTAATTATTTATATTTTATTATTGAAAATAAAACGTTTCAGCAGGAAAATGACATTTATCATATTTTTTTATGAAATCTTCTTAATTTATAAAATATCCGGGGGTTGTTTTTTTTCTAAATTAGTTTAAAATTCTTGTTCTATTTAATTTTTTTAAATTTGATGAATCGAAATTAAAAAGACAATACACTAATAAGTTATTATTAATACATAATTAATAATAAAGTGCTTTTTAAGCAAAATGATAACAAAAACTGAGATAATTTCTTTTACAAATGTATTTTTTTATAATATATACACACACACACACACACATATATATATATATATATATATATATATATATATATATATATATATATATATATATATGACAAAAGTAGTAGGCAATTGACTGCTTTCAATTATGTCTCACATCTTGCTACATGACAACCATAATGCTATTTACGTATTCCTTCCCTACGAATCCGGGGTTCATGTTAACATTCTCAGTAATTCTATCAACATGTTGGTCATACAGCAACTCTTCGTGACGACATTTCATCGAACATTAATGAACAGAAGTTGGTGTTGTCCTCCAAATTACTGGCCATGCTTGTTAGGTACGACATGATGTAGTCGTTCAGACTTGATTTCATAGTAAGTTTCCTTAAAGTATTTATTGATGGTAAAGTAATTAATTTCTGTAATAAACAATAACCTTTTGGGCTTCTTGTCCAGAAAGACAAACACAACAACTCTTCTTCTGTCCACCGTTTGCCTGAATCTGCCACACCCCTGACAGGAATCTACGAGAAATATATTTATGTTCGTTAATTTATAAACGACAATGTAAATATTTATTGATTTGAAAAAATTATTAGCTGTGAGGCCAACAAGATTCACGCTGTAACAGGAAGATCTTAAAAAACTAGATCCGTGATCTGCACTGCTTCGTAACAGCACTTGTATATATTTTTTTTATATTTTGCACAAATACGCTTCAGAGTACATATATATTTTTGTTTCTGTTTTAAAATATTCATAAATTTATCTGTACTTGACGTGTTTGGTATTTATTTTCTAATATCTCTTCGAGATATTAGAAAAAAAATTGAAGGTTGTCAGAACTAAATTGGATGCTAATATTTTCTTTTACTTTGACCAGCTGATCTGTGGTATTTTCTCACATTTCCTCATATGCATGTTATCTTATTCATACAAGGACACCGTATTCATAGGGAAAGATTATGCAAATAGTATTATGGTTTTCATACTGAGAGGTGTGAGTTGTAGCTGGAGGCAGCCTATTGCTTATTATTTTTGTCGAAATTTAACTTAAGGTAATTTGTTAATTATGATTATTGAAGTTATTCGGAAAGTAGAGTCAATTGGAGTTCGGGTTGTGTGCATGGTTTGTAACATGGATGCAATAACATGAAAGGATTAAATTCCTTAAAATCGAAAAACGAAGACCCCTTTTTTGATTTCAAAGTAGAGTAATTTTTACAACGTTGTATTAAATGTTTTTTTTTTGTGATTATCATTAGTATTTATTTTTTACTAGTGTTTAGTTATTTATTGTGTTATTTATTTTTTAAAAATGAGTATGTTACATAGATAACTGGTTTTTTTTTTGTGAATTGAAAACAGTATCATACAATCGTGATTGCAAAAAAATTAAATAATTTAAAATATATTCACATACATTCATAAATGTTTAATTTTAACACAATTTGATAATAATTTTAAAATAATAAATTTCGTATTTTATATCGAATGCATTACTTTAGAATTATTATAAAATTTTGTTAAAATGAAATATTTCTGAATGTATACCATGTTTATCTCGTTTCAATCAATTAATCAGACAAACAATAACCAACGTGTTACTTGTTGGAATCTAAATTTACTCGTTCCTACAAATTATTCTGAAATTTATATAATTTATTATTTAACTTATTGATTTTGAATCTTTCACCTAAATAAACTCACTAAAGAATAATTCTTTCTAAAGTTCATAACATTATTACATTCAAAATCAATACATGTTTCATTTTCAGTTTGTATTAGCAGCTGAAACAAAAAATCTAAAAGTTGTTAGCCTAAAAGGTTCATTGATTGTAAAACTAGAAAATTAACAATCGGGTAAAATTTAAAAACATTCATTTTATTTACAATATGTATAATGATATAAACATGAGTAAATTAATACATTTAACAGTCTTAATATAAACATGAAAAGCAAACAACTTGTAAAGATAATATCAACTTTTTGTTTTGTTTTATTTACACGAATCAGCTTTTAATAGTAATTAAAAGAGGTTCTTCTTTGTTCTTATCTCGGGTCGCTTTATATGCTTCACGTTCCTGATCCGGGAACTTGGTAGGCAGATTCGGTGAATGTAAATGTACTTTGGCACTGTACCTAGATTTGATGAAAACAATATCGAGCATTTCAATGAATAAGATCTAAATTATGTTCTTTATTTATCACATTTTTGATAGACTATAAAAACCAGTTTATATATAATTACCTTGTCCCAGCAATGTCGACCTCATAATCACCCGACAGAACATAATCGTTTGTAACTCTTTGCAGATTACCTTTCTCATCAATGTCGGTCACAAACCCCAAACACACCTGCATTAATATATATTGTTACCAAATCACATTTCTGCATAACATACTATTAAACATACTTGTTTTTTGTAAGTAAAACCGAATCCAGTTGTTGTTGTTTGACCACAATATTTCCCATTTCTGTAAATCGGTTCTCCACCCCAAGGCCATAATTCAGTTTCATAATCATGATCATTTAAAAGTAACTGTACGTACATTCGTTTAACACCTTCTTCTCTTTGTTTCAATAACGCATCACGGCCGATAAAATTCACTCCTTTCTACAAAATTAATTTTTAAACCGACAGTCGGTCGACAAAAGAATTCAAAACCACTTACATCGAATTTAACACGCCAAGACCTTCCGCACTCGAGTGGAGTAGTCGTGGTATCTAAATCTTGTCCCCAGAAAGCATAAAATTTCTCGACACGCAGCGCTCTCATAGCGTAATAGCCAGCGTGCTGAATACCGTACTTTGCACCGGCTTCTATTAATTTCGAATAAACGTGTAGAGCGAATTCATTCGGTATATACAGAACGTAACCGAGTTCACCGGTATGTGTCAAATTCATAGCTCTGATGCCGTTTGCGAGTCCGACGTCGAGCTGTTTAAATGTAAAAAACGGGAAGCTTTTCGGACTTAAATCGGTATCGGTCAGTTCGGCTAATAAGGTACGTGTGAAAGGTCCCATTATACAGATCGCTGTATACATACTCGTAACATCTGATAAAGCCACGCTACCGTCTGTGGGCATGTGCCGGTGAAGCCAAGCTTTACAACGTGTTTGTTGGATTGTCGGTGCAATCATCATATAACTTAAAAATTACATGTAAATATATATGGTATTTCTTTAACTCTATATAATTCCAAAACTGAACAAAATTCTTACTGGTTTGGAGCGAGTCGTGCTAACGAACAGTCATTTTCATAGCCACCGAAATTATTTTGCATTCCTGTATGGATAATACTTCCGATAGGTACATCGACATCATTGGAACAAATATATTGCAATGATTTTACCACTTCATCACCTTTTGACTACAAAAATGTATCTTATAAAAATCCCAAACATTAGTTACACAAACATTCTATTTACCCATAAATCAATCTTTGTGAATGAAGAATAATCACAAAGCCCGATAGATTCACGACAAGCTGCGTATTCATTTGCAACACGGTCAAACCAATGCGGCATTCCAAAAGTTTTAGTGTAAGCTATTCTGTATGGACGTATACCGATTATAGAGCGGACCTCATCTTCAAATAATTAAATTTAATATCATTTAATTTTTATTAAGACAATAAATGTTTATTTCAAAGTAATTTGACGCAACTAAATTAAATCAATATGAATAATTATTAATGATAGCTGTGTATACGGCATAATAATCATAAATAGTAGATATGAAATCACCTGCAGATTCACCATCGTCCGGATCGAACCAAGCAGGTCTCTCATAACCCATAACTTGGCTGAAAACACCACCGACTTCACGTAATGCAGGATAAATGGGAGACATTCGTAAATTCCTACCTGTTTGGAATTCATGAAAAGGGTAATTTAAAGCATAATGCATACCAGGCACTTCTTTCACTCTATCTCTCAAAAATTTCCTATTATTATGCAAACCGAGAAACCGTGAAATCTCTAATTCATACATATCGTATTTGGTCGATCCATTAACTATAATATCAGCGGTTGCTCGCCCTACACCGCCGGCTGCAGATATGCCGACCGTTTTCATTCCAGCGGCAACTAAATAGTTACGTATTTCCGGTGATTCACCGATAATCCATTTACAATCCGGACTGAATGCCTCGGCTCCATTACAAAGCTGATCTAATACGATATTTTTAAGGAAAGGTATTCGTAATAATATTTCTTCGAGAAGAACTTGAAAATGATCCCAGTCTTCGGGTAAATTCCGTTCATTCGCCGATACTAAATAAATAACCTATTAAAGATAGATCGATATATAACGTTGAATAATTTAAAAACCTTACGAGGTATCGAGCCATCTTCGAACGCAGGTTTCGCTACAGGCTCGAAACCGCCTGCTAAAAGGCGACCATTTTTTTCCCTAAAATAGACATGTCCATCTAGATCACGTATAACAGGCATATTTTGATCTAGTTCTGGCATAGGTTTCGTGTACAAGTAGTAATGTTCACAGGCATGAAGAGGGACTTTAACATATGGATTCGATAACTGTCCAACATCTCGAGCCCAAAACCCAGCACAATTCACAAAAAAATCACAAGATATATGACCGTTACTTGTTTCGACACCGACTACTTTATCATTTTGTTGAAGCACTTGAGTGATTGAACAATTTTCAACGACAGTTACATCTAAACAATTATTCATCGTTAGATATTAATAAATATTACATCTATGAGAAATAAATTCACCTTTTAATTTTGCTTGATCGATTAAAGTTTCACATATCTGATGAGGATCACCGACTCCATCATTAGGTATCCACAATCCACCTTGTAAATCATCGACTTTAATTAAAGGAGAAATTTCTTTACATCTTTCTGGAGATATAATTTCACAATCTATACCCCAAGTACTAAAAATATACTTTACAATTAAGTACGATAAAAAAAATTAAGCATGTTGAAAATAATTGCAACTGCTTTCCAATATCTATAGAACAACAAAGTAATGATGGAGCTAAAGCCATTAAAAAAAAAACAAATAATTACATGGACTGTGCTTTCATTCTTCGGAATACTGTCATTCTATCACGAGTACGGGCAAGATTTAAACTTCCACACTGCTTCCATCCTGTTGGCAAGCCTTTCGATTCTAAATTACGGTAAAGTTCTATACTAGACTGAGCGAGTTTTACTTGAGTTAAGGTCGGTTTAAATGCGCCAACTAATCCTGCTGTATACCATGTCGCACCTCCTCCGATTTTACTCTATAAATATGATTCTTTGTAAGGGATCTGATCGAATAATCGACTCGAAAACCTTACCTTTTCAACAAGAACTGTATGTGCACCCCAACCTAATTCAGCCAGGTGGTACGCAACAGCCGCCCCCATAGCACCACCCCCGCATATGACAACTTTAGCTTTGCTCGGCAGTGATACTCTATTTCCATTATTTTGGAATTTTTTCGCGTCAAAAGATGAATTCGATACAAATCGGACCGAGGTTAAATGCTTACAGCATCGCATATAACTTAAATTACTAGACAACATTATAAATAAATAATTTCAAAACAATACTGAACGTTTAAAACTTTTTTGCACGTTTACATTTTTTTAATATATTTTTGAATAAATGTGGGCTTTATGTGCAGATGTTGTACTATTATGACATTTATGTAACATACCTAACCTACATTTGTCATTATGAATTCGAACAAAGATCATAAATAGATTTGTACTTTTTTTAATTCATCAATGACACTGAACGTCTTTTCCTTGAACATATTTCTTAATTTTACCATCGTGACAACGTATCTGCTTTCATATTGTGGCTGAAGGCATTATATATATATATATATATATATATAAAATATTCAAAGAATCTATTTGTATTTTATTATGTTCGATTAATGGGAGCATGTATGTAGTTCAATCTTCTCAAAAATGTCCATCTCAGTCAAATTATTGCATAATTTTTTAAAAAATAGAATAAAAATAAATATTTTGTTTGGCACTGTACTCTTCAACTAAAATTAGAATACAAATATGTGTTACGAGGCAATTTTAAATATTTATAGAAAAAAGTCGAATTAATAATTTTCAATTCTAAAAAGTAAAAATTGAGAAGAAAATTCTGATCTTTTAAATCGCTATTTTTGAAAATCCATTTAATCGTGTTATCAAAATTAAAGTATATTAGGGAAAGATCGAAAATAAAATATCTATGGAATCCGTCATTTCAGATGTATAAAATATAAATAGTTTGTTGCAGTTTCATATTCATTCTTATATATTTTTGACTTACAATTATGTAATCATCTAAAAAGTCTAATAATTCTTCAAATTAATCAATTACTGTAAATCGACATATTAACTGCAATTGAATTAAGCATCTTGCAATGAAACCTTAATAAAAAAAATATTCTTTTTTACTCCTTTTGAGACACTCAAGTCCCATAAACCTGATATAAAATAGTCAATGTTTCATTATTCACTTTACAGGAGTTAATATACAAAATAAAAAAAAAATGTATTTTATGTCTTTCTTCAAATGTTATCATTTTTCATGATAAAAATTACATTGTTATATTGTTCAATAAACAAAGAGTTAAATAAGGATAGCTTTAATAGTATAAATCTAAATTACAATCACTTTTTCATAATCGAAAGCATGAATTTAATGAATTAATTATATTAATATATATATATATATATATATATACTTTCTACCAATTTTACTCAACAGTGATTTTGCAATAAAATACATGCATATCAATTTATTTCAGAATTTATAGTTTTTATCAAAACTCTCAATCAGTTAGAGTACACAGTCAAAACATGTACATAATTCAAATATTTTCAACAAATAGTGTATTGTATTCAAATATAAATATAAAATAATAAAGTAAAAATATATAAAATGATACATAGAGTCGGTATAACAAATTTGAATCGTATCGGTGATTGAAAAATGAATGAAAATCCGAAAGAAATACACGAATTGTTATCCTGCGAAGCTTAAGAGCCTCTGGTATTTAATGTAAAATGCAAATAAAAATATTTATTTAAATAAATTATAAACTCTTATTACTTTTATGAAAGTAATGTAATTTAAGATATTTTTGTGTTTAATCTGCTTGTATCTTCTATGACGAGATAAATGTATATTATCAAAAAAGATAATATTTTAATCCGTCCAATAAAACAAATACCGTGAATAAGTTCTCTTTTTTTTCTGGTGTAAATAAAAAAAAATAATTGAATAAAAGCCGCTCATCGCATTCATATAAACTGGCATCGAGTATCTAGAAACTTCACGGACCTCTCTGTCCTAAATAGTGCAAAATGACAGTTATATGTTGACGTTTCACGTGTAATAAAAAAGTATCAAACAACTACAAAAATGATTATAAAGTAATATTCCGTTCGTATGGCATTAAACGCAATATAAAATTCGCAGTCGACAGTAATAAATAATTTCCGAAATATATTAAATAGGACGTGTAAATTTTCATTCATATTTTCGTGTAAACTGGAACATTGATCTCCCACAGGCACTAAAACTTAGCTCATTATTTATACATAATGCATCCTACACACTAGAATACATTTCCACATATATTTTTCAATTAGCATAGCACATTTTCTATTTATTTGATCGACAATGAGATTCAATAAGCAAGAATTAATATCTCTGGCTACACAACCTTCGAATAAATTTGAAAAGGAAGGTGTCCTGTTTGTCCGTGAAAGGCAGGAGAGTTTTTTCAGGAAAACTGAAAGTAAGTGTCTCTTTTTCATTTTTCTCTCTGACTTGCAAATTAGCATGAATCGAAAAGGTGTTTCGATAAGGAAGTGTCACATTCGATAGTATCTAAATCAGAAATGAATATCTCGAAATCATTTCCAACTTAGTGTATTCGTGGAACGTTTTTCTTACATTTGGGTATTATTTAGTTTCTAGATCGTTGTGTACAAATAATACAGTGACTTAAAAACAAGAATTACATAATATTCAAGTAAATGTATTTACGTATTCCGGTATAAAGTAATTATCGAAAGACATTCGAAACTGTCTCGATAAAAAAGTAATCTCGTTGCAATTATTATTATTAAAAAAATCAATCGATAGAAAATAAATAATTTCTAACCTTAAATATTTAAATCTTATATATTTCAGTTTCTATACTTTTTGATTAATTGATCATTATTTGTACACGAGTGTTTCTTTTCGAATGTTTGCAAATATTCTATATTTATACACGAGACCAGAAAAATTATATCATTGGATCGCTTGAAATGTTATTTGAAAATGTATCTAATAGAATTAAAATTTACAATATTTTAAGTCATTATTATAGAGTGTATATATATATATATAAATATATATATATATATATATATATATATATATATATATATATATATATATATATATATATATATATATATATATATATGTACGTATGTATGTTGTATATGTAATGTTTGTATGAATGTAAATAAATAAATAAATAAAAAAAGCTGATAGTAAAACCTATAAAATAAATGTTAAACATAGAAATGATCATTTGAATAAAATATTGAAATACTTGTAATAACTGATAAAATATTTATTTTTTTTTTATGTGAGTGAGTAATTATTTTTTTATTTTCATATTGATCTACAGAATAAAATGAAATTCATCGAAATAAATTAAAGCAGCTGAGTTTTTTAAAAAATTGAGAATTAATTAAATTAATTAAGTCAGTTTGTAATCAATGTATATGTTTAAAATAATGCTGGTTGGATTTTTAAGTTTAGATTTATATTTAGATAGTAAGGTACACTATTATATTTTTTATTTAATCAATGGTGATTTATGTGCTGAAAAATTATCAATATTTTTATATAACGTCATTTAATTATTCATAATTAGTTTTGATTTAATCAAAAGTGTAATTTTATTTTAGTGTAAAGTATTTATCGCATCTATTTTATTTATCGGTCATGCGCACAATCAATCAATTATTCAAAAGCTCGCCGTTTAACGTCGTTAAATTCTATTATCACGAAAAATGTTTACGGTTACTCCGTTTGAATCGTTGAGGTCATTTTAAATTCATGTTTCCTACTAGTAAAAAGCATAAAATATGCGGCAAACACCGTAATAGTAAACAACGAGTATAAAGGATGGGAAAGCTTCGAGTATGTCTAATTAAAAGAATTTATTATGATTTATTAATTGTTTATATTTGGAAATAAACAAAAATAAAATAAAAATTGATCATGAAAATCATTCTTGTTTAGTTTTTGATATAAGTAAGTAATTATTTATCGTTAGATGTTTTAATTAACGAATAAAATCATACTTAAAGACGAAATTATATTTTGTTTGTCATAAATTCTCATATTAAATTTAATTTCGAATCGTTCTTGTCGATAAAAACGATAATCATTTTTTTACTAGCAGGAATTATTTTGTTAAAATGTCATTGAATTTTTCAGTTATTCTATAAACTATAATTTTCCTTTTGTTGAAAAATGAACTTTCCAAATAACAGTTCTGAGACTAATGGCTTGTCACAGAAATCGCTTCAATAATTACCAAAAATTATCAGTTGTTGAATGGCCGTGACGAAAAAAATATTGTCTCTCTAGTGGCTGAAAAATTATTTTTTTAAGCGAATTTAGCAACAGTGTAGAAACTTTATTCTCGAACAAAAATCATCCGTTCCAAATAAATTATTGAATAGATCAATAATGTTAGGTACCAGAAAATGAATAACAATTTTTTGTATTTTGAAAAAGTTTGGAAAACTATAACAACTTTTAATCAATTTATAGTAAATGAAATTTGTTATATTTAATTAATAACGACATATATTGAAGTGTAAAAGCTTTGGTAGGTACAGACATCAATAAATTGTTAATGAAAGTTAAAATTAGATTATTTTATACTCTAATATTTAAAAAAAGAAATGTATCTCAAATATTATATATATATATATATATATATATATATATATATATATATATATATATATATATATATATATATATATATATATATGCGTGCAATAATCAATAAAAATATTCTTATAATAAATATATTTATTTCTTGAAAAAAATATTGAATGTACAAGGATTTTATTTTATTTTTTTCTTGTATATATGCTTATCGAAAATGTCTAGAATATCAAATAACTTTCAATAGAAGTACAAAACTTTCATTACAAAATATTCTTAAAAATGTTTCAATCTCTTTAGTCTTTTTTTTATCAATTTCAATCCCGATCGGATTGACATCAGTGGAAAGGTGTGACTAATAAATGTGTTATATAAAAGCCATATTTCAGCAAAAAGGCCTATAAATTTGACCGTTGTTATCCTGGTGACCTGTTATTTGTCTTCGATACTTGATTTTATTGGCTTCTGTATAACACATTTATTAGTCACACTTTTCCAAAGCTTTGGTATATCAATCTGATCGACAATCTATGGTTTGAAATTGATATCAGGGTGAAAAAATCGAGATAACGAGTACGGAGACGAAGAAATCAAAGAATTTGTTTCGAGTGTTTTTGTAATAAAAGTTTTGTGTTGTGAGTGAAAGTTGTTTGATTTTCGGAAATTTTCAATAAGAATAGGCCTGTGTATAAGTAAAAAAAAATACATTTTCAGTGCTTTTAATATATTTTTAACAGATAAATATATGTTTATTGCAAAGAGTTGGAATATTTTTATTGATCGATGAATATATATATATATATATATATATATATATATATATATATATATATATATATATATATATATATATAAAGTGTATGATAAATACTTGTATTCCTTAAACTGTACTAAATGATTGTATAAAGAAAACATGTAATTATATACAGTTAACAATGATTCATATGTGCATATAAAGAGGTGACTTTTTTGGTCTACAGTGTATATTGCTTGTGAATGATTGTTAGTGATATCATTAAATAAAAGTAGATAATACATTTCCTGTTCGACTTCATTAGATACAACTATTTTGTAACGCCGAATCAAAGAACATGTTTATATATTAATGTAATTAAATATGATTTTCATACATTTAAGATTACTGATATACATTGAATGTGTTCAGCATGTGACTTAATGTATTGTTAACTGTGTGTTAACTTGTTCACTGTTAATTTTAATATCCATATATCATTTCATCGATTTGTGTTTTTGATTTAATTGATTACACTCGTTTCTGAATTGTATTTTATTTGTTTATGATTTCAAACGATTAATAAACGACGTGATGGGATGTTTCATTACGCAAACATTATGTTTTAAATACAGAATCGAAAAAAGTTAACTTGAGTGCAGTGGCGTGTATTGCAGGCAGGGACGGTCAAAGAGGGAAAAAAGGCGATAGTACAACACTGCACAGTCTGAACTGTGTGGGTAGTGTTGGAAAAGGTACAGAAATAAATCACACACATGCAAAATCGCACATGAATTCAGCTTATTTTCTGATAGAATTATTATTATTATTGCTCAGTCCACTTTGTTATTTTGATTGTTTTGTAATTTTTTTTTTAAATCGAAAAGGAGTACACTGGAAAGTTTCGTGTACGCCAATGACTCTTTTTTGTGTATAAGTGTTCTTTAATAGATTTTTTAACGCTTTCTGTTAAAAATACTGCGACATTATCAACGATTCGTTTTTTTTTTATTATTCAGAAATGTATAAACACTAATTTAGTAGAAATATTTTTTGGAATAAATTTTCCATTTTCATATTTCAAAATATAACATATCATCAGCTTTCCGACAGAATTTACTAAATCCAAAAAAAGTAATTAAAAATCTTTATGTATTGGCAAAACTTTAAACCCCCATAAACAAAAATTGATATTAAATAATCAAGAGAGAAGTAAAAAAACTTTTAAAATTTACATTTTTTTCAACCTATTTTTCGTGTTTTCAAATGTTATTCCTTTTTATAATAAAAATTACATCGTTCCATTTTTTTCATTTTAATCAATTTCAGTTTTAACAAAGGGTTAAAACTGAATTACGTAAACTAGAAACTGAAAAAATAATTTTCTAATCGACAGAATAGTAAAAAAATGCCATTTATCTTCACGGTCGAATACATTGACAAATTCTACATTATTCTGCGAAGTCGATATTTTTTTTTCAAATTAATGGCAATTAAATCTACAAATATAATGAAATACATGACGAATTCATGTTAGGTTGATACAGAATCATATAAATTATCAATTTGCAAGTTAAATTATAATTTAAAAAATAAAACTTTTCCTAAGACATACATTTTTAATTATTTATTCAGGTGAAGCGTTGAGAAATTTATTAAAGACACGAAATGTAATTGAAACCGAAATTCATGTATTACTATAAAGTTGTTTATTTCAAATGAAAATTTATTTTTAAAATAACATCATTTTCAAATAGATTAATTTAATAAAACCAGTATTTTCGTTGAAATATCAAAAACGCACACTTTACAATGATTTTCGCATACACGGAAAATACATTAAATCAAAATTGAAAATCAACATTGCTACATTTGCGAGTTTATGTTTCGAAATTACAATTCAAAAAAAAAATATAAAATATATATCGATACCTCTATCATTTTATCATCATTTATCACGTTCTGTTATTGTTTTATTTCATTTTCGAACACTTCTGTAAAAAAAAAATGTTCAAAATAACAAAAACAGTGGTTGTGGCACATGTTGTTTAACAGTTGCTTATTTAAGACTGATTAACATTTATGTACTTTTTATTATTATTTTTTTTTAAATAATCATCATACTAACCAGAGTACATTGCAGAGCACTGCCAATCAGTGACACTAATCAAGAGGTGACAACATCTTTTCATATTAACACTTTTTTTTGGTGTTTTGCACGTTGCATGGGAATTAATAGCAACAATGCACGTATTTGATTGCACACTAATTTGCTTAGATTTGTATTGCTATTAACTACTATTCTTAACTATTTAAAGAATCATATTTGATTATGGAAATTAAGAAAGAAATGTTACGAAATTTGATGTTTGATCATGAGACGATTTTTTAAATTATTTTTTTTCCGAGATTGTTGTGCAATTTCATTCAGTTTAATGTCTTTATATAATAAGACATTATTTAAATATCGTATCGTCAAAAAGATACGACATATGAACTGTTAATTATTATATTAAATAAATAAAATGAATATTTTAAATTGAAATAGAATTTCGAAAACGTATATTTCTAAAAACACAAAACATTATAAAACAGAGGAAGGATTTTTTTCTGCATTTTTTTGATAATTTCTAAAATATATATAAACCAAAACCTTGTGAACATGAAATGGATTTTCAGCAAGGAATGAAAAATTTCGTTAAAGCAAAGAATCTTTTTTTCTGATCATTGTTTTGCATAGACTGTGCGAAAAAGACTTATTGGAAAATAGTTACAGCCTGTAGACTACAATTTAAGTTTTTTTTTTCAAGTTTAGTTGATAAATATATAAAATCCAAATTGTATTTTACATTTAAATGAATTTCAGTTAAATATGTACTAAAAATTCTACCTCTTTTTTATTATTTCAAAGACTTATAGTTAACTGATTTACGTTTTCGAAATTGTACTGTTTTTAAATGAAATTAATTATTTTATTATTATCGACAAAGGGTAGTTTAATGTAACCGATTGTCACTAATACCACATGTTTTCAGAAATGATTTTTTCATTCATTCTACAAACCATAATTTTCTTCTAATCAAATATGTTCAACAATTGATTATTGGCTATTTTTGATCGTAGCTTATGAATATTTCGATGTCAGTCCCCAGATGTCTAATGTACATAAAAATGTAATTAATGCACAAAACAAGATTTTCCTGTACCTTAGATCTCTGAGAATAATGAGATTACTGTCGAAATGTGTATAAGTAACGATCAAGAATGATCAGTAATCAGTTATTGAACATTTTTAATCAGAAAACAATTATGGTTAGTCGAGGAGTGAACAATTCATTCGTGAAAGTAAATTTGGCCACAGGGCCAAAACTATGTTGTAAAGTTGAATATTTGTACAAGGAATATACCATCGAAAAATCCTGAGATTTGACATGGACGATTGTTTAAAACAGTTAAATTTCGATTAGACAATTCTCTTTCTTACTACAATTGTTCAATAAATTATTATTGATCATTTTTATCCGCATTTGAATGGCGATGAAATCATCTTCAGAGCGCCAAAGTACTGAAAAATATTTTTTTTTGAACAAAGACTCTTCTGTTCCTTTGGGTTCTGCAGATAACGATATCGCCATCGAAGCAACAGTCATAAATTATCAGTGATGATTCATTGAACATTTGTGGTTTGTGGGATAAAAAAAAATGTTTGTGAAAATGAATTTACTCTCTTTAGATATTTTCTAATTAATCACCATTTTGAAACGTAGAGAGGTTTAATATTTTTCAATTTATCTAAATTGGAGTGAAAATTTTTTGATTTTTTTTTTGATACCTCAAAAGTGTTTAACATTAAAAACTTTCCATTAAAATGGGTTGAACTTTGAGCTAAATTTATATGATTAAAGTTTATAAAGAATATCATTCGATTTAATAATTAGATTAATAATTTTATGTCGAATCCAGGATCTTCTTATCTTCTTGTTGATTACTACATGTATTTGATACCATGTACTTAATATTCAAAATAGACTACCGGCATATATAATCTTTTATTTATATGTGAAATTTAACATTTTAAACATGTATAAGTAATGTTCGAAAGTTCTCTTTCTCAATTACAACGTTTCATTTTCATTGTTCATTATGCACACATAATGCACACAACTAATGTAAATAATTGTTATATGATGTACATGTAAGTTGTAAATTTATGGTGTTGGTTTTACTTTTAACTTATTTTAATATTTGTTATTACTGCAACATGTATATAAATATTTATAATTGCATTAACTGATTTCTTTATATCTGAATCCGTTTAATTTTGCGACAGTTGTACTTATTTGTGATTTTATTTAGTTTGTTACGAACGGTGGTGTCGGCTTCGTGGAAATCTATTGTTTTACTTCAAAGCAAAAGATCAGTGGTCGGAGCCATTAGGTGTTATTGTTTTGGAACAATGTCAGGTTCGATTAGATCCTCCCATACATGTACCACCTCCACACGTAGAAGGCCAGTACGCTTTTTATATTGGTAAGATTTTTAATAACATGCAAACATTATTATGATAACAATTGATTGTCTTTCCTCTCCCTTCCTTCACACTCCTCTTCCTATATAAACATATATATATATATATATATATGCATATACACACACACACACATATATATACATATATATATATATATATATATATATATATATATATATATATATATATATATATATATATATATATATATATATACACACACACACACACACATACATACATGAGAATAGTCATGGAAACTTATTAGGAATTTATATTATGTACATATATATTGTAACATGCACTCTTATATCTTTCAATATATATATATACACACACACACACACATATACATACATGAGAATAGTCATGGAAACTTATTAGGAATTCATATTATGTACATGTATATTGTAACATGCACTCTTATATCTTTCAATAGTTTTATTTGTATAATTATTTTTTTCGTGTAACTGTATAGTTATTGGGAAAAGTTAACAAAATGTATAATTTTTATAGTTTTTGCTGGTGGGTTGTGTCAAACATTGGCAGCAGCATCTGATTCTGATCGGTCTGACTGGTTAACTTTGTTAAGTAGAGCGAGCTATTCAAATATGAGAGCTCAGCTTCAAGCTCTGAGGCAGTGTATGGAAAGGAAGAACCGAAGACCAAACATTACTATAACAGAATGGCGAGAAAAACGTGCTCTCATTTTAGGTATGCCCTACTTATAATTTTTAATATTGTCTTCTACAAAGCACCTACTCTGTGCAGACATGTCAGAATTGCCGCTGTGTGAAGTGTCGTTAGCGTGTGATAATCTTCTCTGTGATGGTAACGGTCAGCCTCCTAACCCGGCTATAGCCGTTCATGTTTTTATGCCTTCGTCAAGATTATGGATACATTATGCTACGACTGAACTCGTCGAGGTATTTTGAATTTCTCTACTCGGATCGATAGTGTAAAAATCAAATACGTCGCTCCGTTGGATTTTTCACGTAACGATTTTTATATTCGTAGCGAAGCAGCAATCCGATATTTTTTACGACAATCAGTTTCCGTGCGAGCGATGGATTATCGAGCGAAACGCAAGTGAGGTTTATCGCGTATGACGTTAGGGAAAAAGTGTCTCAGACAGCTGTTGCTCTCGGTTCGTCTTGTATACAATTAAGTTCATTGCAAGATGCAGCTAGATTAAGAGTACCTTTACAAGATCCGAATTCAAAATCGACGATCGGTTTTCTCACGTTGAATTCGTGGACGCTCGAAGCTGAAGACCGTGGTTCGAGTACTGAGCATACGCCGTGTAGAAATCTATCAGGAAATACCAAATCACAAGTAGGCTACTTTTAGGTTGAACCCCAAAACTGTTATTAGGTATGTTGTTCATCCTCTGTTGTATTATCAGGTATTTCAACATCGGAGGTCTCAGTCACTACCGCCTCGTTTAGGTGTTAAACTTCGTCTCCCTGCTCAGACGGAATTGAAATTGTTATTCGCATTACCTTATCTCCAAACTTATAGATTCCATTCAGGTCTCGGTGGAGATATATGTGTGTATGAACTGATGGCAGAGAGCAGGTTGTGTTTCACGTTTCCACAACAGTTGTTGTAAGTAACAATTTACATATCTATATCTGAGTATATATAAAAATCGATAAGTTAATCTATTTCACCTCCTTTGTGCCGAAAGGTTATTAAAATTGTTTCTACTTAACAATCTATATCTCTGTTCTTATCATATTATGTTACTTATTGAAGAATTGATGTCTTTATAGATGTGTTTGGATTAATCAAGAAAAAGAGCTCCTTCAAGAAGTGGCTGGTATGGGAGAACTAAGAGAGCCATGGCATTCACGTCAAGTTGGTCTTCTTGACCGGCATCTCCAGTTACTACGCTTGTATTCACAAGCACGTGAGAATCTACAAGCTCATAAAGGTATGCTGTATAGTATCCGTTCGATTTACGAGTCACGTCACTTTATATTATTTATAGGAACGATGTTTAAGCAGAGTTCACGTAAGAGCGATAGAACATTAGAGTTTGCACCGGTTAATCTTCATCTCCAACGAATGTGGGTGCATAATGATACGTTGAACAAATCCGGCTTCTATGATATTGTAACTGTTGGTGCTTTTACGGCACATTCACATAAATCCAAAAATGGTGGTTTGATACAACTTGTGCAACAACTGAAAGAGTCGCCATTGAAAGGTACACAGAATCAAGGTGCTAGTAAAATTGCAATGGCTCATGATGCAATTCAAGCTATCAAGCAACTACGAAGAGAAGTAGTCGAAGCAATGAGGACCCTGATGAGGCTTGCTAAAGAGAAACAGACAATGGGAATGATACCGATTTGTGATGAGATGATTGCAAAAACACGTATATTACTTAGTCTTTGGGATCCAGGGTTAGTTGAAGAAGCATTAAATTTTATTGAAGAATACAAAGTGGCCCCCAGTACAGATGATTCGGGTGTCGGTGAAGATTATAGTTTGGATTTAACACGTCCTACTTTAGCTTTATCGCCATTTAAGCGAATTACACAACAGTTAACATCTCTAGACCTGAAGTCACCGGATCTGGATGATTTTGCAACCCCTTGCACACCTCATAACACAGAAGATATTTGGAAACTATCCGATGGAACTACAAAACTCGACTCCTTGAAAAACCAAGATATAAATTTCGATAACCGCAAGACAATCGAAGCCCTGAGTTCTGATGTATGGGATTTGAAATGTAGGAGCTTACACGCAAACAATGAAGTAGACACAAAATCTGATAACGAAGACAATCAGTTCATTATTTATCCAGATGTGGATAATGAAACAGACGTTCATAATTCAGATAAAAGGTCACTAGAGGAGAACAAATTAAAATCATTGGAAGACCGGTCTTTGAATAATGACATCGACTCAGGGCGAATGTTTTTAGATACTAAAGTGATGTCATCATCACCGTCTGCAAATTATTATAAACCAACAGACGAACCTGAGCCGTGGGATCTGACACAGTTGAACATAGAAGCAAGCGTTATGTGTCTCGTAAGTAAAGTGAAATTTTTATGTGGCCGCTGTGGTAGTCCTGCAGTACGACTGAGAGGAAACCAGAAAAGTGGTATCAGGACAAGAAGTTTCAGAGCCGGAGGTTTACAGAATAATAGAAGTGGAGATAAATGTGATACGGTATTGTTATTGACTTTATTTACATCTTACTCAGTTTTTTATGCCTCCTTCTTGATCTTGAAAATTATAGTGCAAAATTACGTACATAAACAAGTATTTTTATTTTGTTTTATTTGCTTTGTTTATCTTACAGAAAGTAGTAACAAATCAACCATTCAAGACTGAAGATAAAAACAACAGCTTAAATAGTGGTGAAGAATTAACACAAGCTGTCAACTCTGTACAAAGAGTAATTAAGAATGGAAACAAATTTACTGAAGGTTAGTTTTCTTTTTATTTATTTATTGATTTAGTGAATTAACAGTAAACTATATTTTAAAAGACGTTACTTTAATTGCACTTTGAATTGTGTATTTAAATATTGATCACTTTTCTAATGTTTTGTTCGAACGCACAATCATCGTAAATATGTATTATATTAATATATGTGGCTTGACATTACGTTTTAATCTGACTCTGCATCAGGCTTAGATCTAGCCACACTTACCGATTGGGCAGGGGAACTGAGACCAAGTATGCGTAAACTCCGTCAGGCTATGGATGGATTATTGAAAACTGCAAGGCTTGCTCATTCAGTTCTAAGATTACAACAGGATACACGTAGCGCTCAAAGAGCGTGCAACGTTCGTTACCGAAGGGACGTGTGTTTCTCGCAAGCCGTAAGTAAAAAATAAATTATTCTATTTGGATTTCGTTTCCTATTTACTTTTTCTTTACAGTTAACCTCACTTGTTACTGGTCTGATGGCAAAACTATGGTGTCAAAAGCCCGACCCAGCCTTTCTAGTCAGTTTAAGTTCATTAGGTCCATTAGCATGTTTCGAGGGCTTATTAAGTTATGCCGGTGATGAAATCGACATGTTCGGAGATATGTCGATCGCTGTCGAAGATTTAAAAACGGTTTCGTTCTCGTTGACACATTGCCCGGTCCCAGGAAATAATCAACAACAAGTGCTTCCACAACCGAAAGTCACCGGATGTAGAAATTCAATGGTAGTGTTGTTACCTGTCCCTGATTCAGTGTATTCTTTACTTCCCGCACGCCAGAATTTAACTTTTCACGTCACTCCGGTCTTCTTCAACATCGGTATAAACGAAATGGCATCGGTGGCAGAAAGTATAGGTGCTACACGCGCTCAAGAGAGATCGAACGTCGATAATTTTGAAAGGCTGAATGAATATTTTTTGCGGTATAGAAAATTAAATTTACCGGTTTCACAGCCTATCAATGCAAGATTATCATCGTGTAGTTCAAGTAGTAAACCGATTGGTGAATTAATCGATGCTTTACGTATATCTGTCAACAGTGGAAAAGGAAAGAACGTGGAAGTTTTGCATCTTGCTGCACAGATTTGTAGAGCAATGAAAGGTAAAAATAAAAATATGGAGTTGTCGAGAAAAATATTTTATTAATTCATAAATATGTTATAATTAAAAATTATAATATTATTTCAGGTTTACGCTTCACAAGTTGTAAGAGTGCAAAAGATAGAACTGGGATGTCTGTTACATTAGAACAGTGCCAGATACTTTGTACAGAGTATCATTTAGCTGAACATGAATACCAAAGGGCATTAGATTGTATGAGAAGGTAAGTAGATAATTGACCAAATCCTGAAAAAATTTATATTATATATACATGTATATTTTTATTTTATAGTGAAGGATGTCGCCGGGAAAATACACAAAAAAATACTGGTGTAAGGAAGTATGCATTTAACAGTTTACAGCTACTGACGTTACCAAAAATGTATAGACCTCCAGCTGGAACATTCGGCTCTGGTCAAACTTAAACCTCTTTACACCAAACATTGAACAAATCCCATTCGTAAAAATACATTTCGTATATATAAAAAAAATCAACTACTATATCATTTTGTGATTTCTACCATAGAGCTTAAACTCTTGAGTCTGAGTATGTTTGTGGTAAAGCGGTCGCCAGAAAATTTGAACGTACAATGGAATACTGGTTTTGTATATTGTACTGTTTTCGAATGTATCGACTTGGTTGACATCAATATAAATATATACGTACAGAGAGACATTCCATAAAAAGATATTTGAAAATCGAAATCATAATTTAAAATGAAAAAGAAAAACTGTATAAATAGATTCATATTTTTGTCAATCAATACGTATTTATTTCTTGAATCCAAGAATATTTGTAGTGCTATTTGACATACACATTTTCCGTGGGTTTACTCTTTACAGGAAATGTTTACAGTAAAAGGAAAACACAAATACACATATTTTAAAAATTGTATTTGCAAAAGAACTATTACTCACTAGTTTTTAAAAATATATATTAAATATTCACACTAATATAAAAAAAAATAACACTCGTGTAATGGTTGTATAATTATGGAAACATTTGCACAAAATTTAAATTATGTATAAAATCTAAAAGGAATACGTCTAACTATAAGCACTAATTAATAAAATGTGTTTTCTTATATAGCATTCATCAATTGAGTTTTAATTAAAACATTTAAATCACACAAAATATATTGTGTTCATTAAGATGAGAATTTATTGCATTTATAGAGGTTAAATTGAGATTTTAAAAAAGTACCTTTACACTAAAAAATATTAGTCAATTAAATACCAAGTGTTTTGAGTACCGTTATACCTGTCAAGAGTAAAACCCTAATCTTTTGATTTATACGAATATATTAAACAACGATATGATTTATCGAATCGAATGTTTATGAAATGTTGATTTTTGAGATTGAAGCCACATGATATACGTTTATAAAGTATAATTTAATATATGATCGATGGTTGTCAGAACAAATTGAAACAATGGTGCCAATGAAAAACGAAAGTCATTAATTTTAATATAAAGGGGCCAGAGGTTAAAAAATTCTGTAGTCAGTTTGTTTTTATTTAATTTTTGAAAAGAATAGAACTCTATAAAATCTCTATTGTAATTAACAATGTTACTGTAATTTATATTAATTTCATTAACAAATACAAAGAAATATACAGAGAAAAGAGAAAAGAAATAAACACTTGTGAAAGCAATCATTTATGTTAATTATAATATTAGATTTTATTTAAGAAAATGGCGACTGTGGTGAATAAAATTTGGGCTATTTTACGAAAAACGAAAAAAAAATACATTTTACATATAGTATTTGTAGAATATTTTCAGATTCGACATTTTTAAAGTAACTGTTAGATATCTTTCGAAATAACTTTGAATATATATGGAGAAGACTTTGAAAATATGCCAAAACGAGTATTAATTGCTAATTTACAACAACTTAAGTGCAATCTTCAATAAAGTAATGTGTGCACGTTGATTTTGTCGCCATATTATCTCTAGTGCAGCAGCCCATTTTTATAGTTGTACTTAATGCCATTTTAATATATTTCAGGAATTAATTTTATTTTCGCTGTAGTTTCGATCTGTGCAATGTTATATTTATAACAATTATTTAATTTACAAATAGGAAATGTTATGTTTATTTAATAAAAGTATATAATATATATATTACATTTAAATTATTTAACTTACTGAATGTATGGCTTGATCTGAGAGAAAAATATATATATATATATATATATATATATATATAAATATATATATGTGCATTATATAAAATTAAAATAAACAAAGCATATTGTATGTTCATGTATAATTCTGAGTTATATTTTCAAACATGCAGTTTTTAGATACATTAAATATAGCGAAGTTTACTTTTTATCTTGAAGAAATAAATTTTATATTTCTTGTCCAGATATCTGCTTTTAAAAGTTTTTATAATTAAAAAGAATTACTTACTTTATTAGAAAAATACTGGAGTGAAACTGAGTATTAAATTTAGTACAAAATTTATTAGTGGTAATAAAAAAAATTGTAATAATTTAAATACTTTTCTTTATTATTTGTACTTATTTGTTGTTTCATATTTCAATTTTTAATCAATTTCCAATGAAATTGTTCTGAATATTACTTGTGTGTGTGTACGTATATATGTGTTAAACATATGGTCCTACAAAGTACCTATAGATAAAAAATTTTGAAGTTCAGAAATACTTAGTCATTATATTTACTTATTGTTTTTAAAATATAATTTTTTAAGTACTTGTTATTCAAACTACATAATTATCTATGTACAATTTTAAAGAATTGAATATAATAGAAAAAATATAAGTTTTATGACTAAAACAACAAAAAAATAAATAATTAAATATATTTTAATTTAAATACACTTTTATTAAAATGTTGCACAGATTGTTTTTAATTAATTTATTAGCAATATATGAAATGGCTCCTTGACAAAAAAGTAGCTTTAACATTTTAAAATTGTTCACAACACCTGAACATATATAACGTGTCAAATAGTGATGTCTTTGAAATAACCACACTAATATATTTTATTTGTTGAATGTTAGCGAATAATAAATATTAATAAATTATGAAAACAGCAATGTGGAATGTTTTTCTATGCATCCTGACCTTTTCCATGTATTTATTTTTTTAATTTTTGGATGTATGGAATACAAGACATTAAAACAAATATTTTTAAATAGTTAATTGTGTTTACTTTGCATCAGGACTCATTATCACATTTTTAAAGACTAAACAATGGGTATACCAGGAAGATGATTCATACTTTATAGGAATGCTAAAAATAAATGTATAAATAATAAAAATCACCAGAAAACAAATTAGTTTTTAATAATTTGTGGAATGATAAAAATGTTATAAATCGCATAGTTGTTATCAAGGAGATTATAGTCTCCTTGGTTGTTATATAAGATAGGATAATATAGATAAAGGATGAACTCGACTAAAAAATGTAACATGCATTACAATAATAAATCATAATAATAATTATATTATAAATACCACCTACTTTTATGTCGACTCTGTAATCAATCAACAAATTTTCTCTTGAAGATTTTTTGAATGTTTACATCACTTATTTAAACACAATAAAAGTTCACTGATATTACAATGAAATTAATGGATTCAAACTGAATTTACAATTTCATAAATTAAAAAAAAATCTACATTCAAAAAATAAAAAATGAGTAATAATTTACTAATTTTAACAAAAACCATATTTCTATAAAATCATCATAGTTCCGCGCCATTTCTCAAAAGCATTACAGAGATCCACTCTGTTCAAAACTTCGACTATGACTAAATAAGCTCCACCCTTCTTTTGAATTAAGTAACTTACGATTAAGCTGCTATCTGGCGGAAGTAATGAAAAGTAGACTTTTATTACTTAAAGCTCTTAGAAAAGTTAAAAAAATACTAAGTTTAAATTTAAACTTTGGGGAAAATAAACAATAAAAATGAAAAGAAATAAATATATAAAACAACAATGAATATAAAACATGTATAAATAATAAAGTAAACTAACTGTGACGAAATAAATATAACAGAATAACTAATTATAAGATTGTCGATTTTTTAAAATTTCTAATTTAAAATGTCCCGGTATCAAAGACTGTATTATACTATAATCGTTCAGCAAACCAGCGTTAAAACAATGTATTTAAATACTATTATTATGCTTATCAGAGATAATTTATTGTCAGGAATCCTGCTAACAGTTGTTATAAGTTCTAATCATTTATTATAAGTATAGATCATTATAAAAATAATTTCTTCTAATAGATAATAAGTTGTTTATGCCTATATGCATTTCACAAGATATTCGAATAAAAATTATTGACTTTATTTCGTTATGAAAATGAAAAATGTTGGAATGAAATAACTTTTAGGAAAAACTATAAGCTTCGAGACTTTTTCTTACAAAGAAGTTTCGATACAATTTATTTTGATCGTGTTATACCGGCTTCTGTGATTGTATACAAACATAGAATCACATGTATACGTTTGTATGACAATTGTAAATGTTTTTGTACAGAACGACAACAAAAATTTGATAGTGTTTCAGATGAGAAACGTTATTAGGTAGATGACAAGTATTTACTTTATTAAAAGCCAAAATACTAGTATAACCTAATGGAAGTTACACGTTCAAGTATGAGCCGTATATTTTTATATAATGAAAATATGCTTCTTTTTTATTGAAAATGTGTATTTACAGACTATCATGATTTACTGCCAGAAATAGAGGATGCAATAACCGAATCGGATTTCGTATCGATTGATTGTGAATTCACAGGTTTGAACAATGGACAAGAACCGAAAGGTTACGACTCACCTGCACAGTACTACATGAAATTAAAAGACGGAACTTCACGATTTCTTATAATACAGTTGGGTTTAGTCACATTCAAGTAAGACTAATATACGTAAGTTTATGTTTATTTAACTAGATCAAATGTCAATGTTATATATTTCAGATATGAAAGTACGTCGGACAGTTATAAAACGAGATGTTATAATTTTTATGTATATCCCACATGTACATTACAAGGGTCGAAAGATGTTCGTTTCATGTGCCAAGCGTCGAGCCTTTCGTTTTTAATAGCGAACGGTCTCGATTTCAACAAAGTCATACGTGAAGGTATTCCTTATCTTTCGAAAGAGGACGAAACGAATTTTCGTAAAAGGTTACAAGAAAAGCAAGAAAAACGGTTGAATGGGGAGACTAAAAATGAAATTCCGACTTTAATGAAAATCAGTGAAGAAGATCAAGACCAAGTCGATAGTATTAGGTATGAAAGTATTTTAAAATAACTCGTCATGTTTCAGTAGAAATTGCGATCGATTCGAAATATAGATTATAGAAGAATAATTATAACCTGTTTCTTTTTAACAGCGAACAAATATCAAATTTTATCAACACGGCTTCTGAAGACGACGAATTGAATCTTGGACCATATAATTCGTATATAAGACGAATAATGTACAATAATGTTTTGATAAAGTTTAAGAATCAGGTCGTTTTTCAGTCAGTGGCCAGTAAAGATGGATCTAAATACAGTTCGATTAAAGTACAACTAAAGGGAGATAAGGATTCCGAAAGAAGACGTGAAGAAGAAAAACAGATGGAAGAAGAAAAAGAAATGCAAGAAGCAGTAGGATTATCCTATGTTGTTAGGAAAATATCAGAATCGGTAAAACATTTTTACTCGTGTAATGAATAATTTGTTGTTTTCTGTTATTTAATGTTTGAGAATTAAATATAAATTAAAATTTATTTAATTTACAGGGAAAATTAGTTATCGGTCATAATATGTTCTTAGATTTAATGCATATTATTAATCAGTTTATCTGTGAATTACCTTCGAATTATTATACATTTAAAGATATTGTAAATTGTTGTTTTACACAGTAAGTTAAATTTTGAATTACTCTTAGAAATCTGATGTATACATATTAACAATATTGTTATTTTAGTGTTATTGATACAAAGTACCTAGCATCATGTCCTGTTTTTAAGGATATGAGTAAAAATACAGTTTTGTCAAATTTGTTAGATGTTTTAAAGAATGAACCATTTGGATTGCCAAACATAAGTAAGTATTCAATATATGAAATACATAAGAAGTACGGACAAATCTTTGTTTTATTCCTTAGCAATACCAAACGATGCAAAGGGGTATAAACTCACAGATGATAAATGCCACGAAGCTGGTTTTGATGCATTTTTAACTGGTGTGTGTTTTATATCCATGGCTGAATATATAGGTATGGATCTATCTGTGTATTTGTTATGGAGTTAAAGTAATATTTTGTTTCAATTGTTATTTCAGCAAAAGTTAAAAAAGGAAATACTGTTCTGTCTAGAGATTCTTCGTTTTTACAAAAATATATGAATAAGTAATAAATAAATATATATATATTTATAATAAGTGTAAAAATGGTCGTTTTTTTTCTTTCAGAGTTTATAATTTTCGACTAATTGATATACCGTTCTTAAATTTAAATGGAAATGACCGTAAGTTTTATTATAAAACTTAATCTCTCTAAATGTTTTCTAATATTTTAACTCAATTTATTGTTGTTTTTAGCTGAACCTAAACGGGACAATATTCTCTATTTGTCATTTCCCAAAGAATGGAAGCAGAACAATATTGTCGAGCTATTTAGCCCATTCGGTAAATTGATCATTAAAGTATGTTAAAATAACTATATACAATGTAGGACTCTTTTTTAGGTGACGTTCATATTATTTTCATAACAGAAACTAGCGCTTACGTAGCTTTATTAAACCACAGTCAGGTACGTTTCGCCTTGAAAAAATTGTCGAAAAGTGATATGTACGAAATCATGTCATACGTCAAGTATCAAGCATTGCTTAATGCTGCCCGGCCACTTCCTAGCAAATCTGACCATGCGAAAAAGCGGAAAATATCTGAGTAAGTAGACTTTTTTTAATCAGTGGAAATAACATTTATGTATTAATAATATTGATTTTGTTGTGTTGTAATTTCTTTTAGTATTAAATGCTTTATAATTTTAAAAAGGTAGGAATTCAATTGTAATTTATTTGTATATGATTTTTCAGCATGATTAGATCCTCAAATTGTTTTTTGTGTTCTTATCTTATTTTGGTTAAACCCTCTGAGAAGATTGTTGATTGTTTGTTAAAGTTTTAATATCTAAAATAATTTTAAAAGTCTTTATAATCGATATAAAAAATGTCGATGTTGAGAAATCGCCGTTTATTTCAAATATTCTAAAATTTCTTCTTTTCTAAAAAGATCTGAATAAAATGTTATAGTTTTCCTATTTGTTGTATAAATTGTTATTAAAAATATGCATGTTTTTTTTTTAAAAAAAAACTAAGCAGTCTTTTTGAAAGTATTATAAGAAATAAGTCAAAAAATAATCCAGAATTATCTCAAATCTGTGTTTTGTGTGTGCACAAAAATTAAACCCTATTCTATTTTATTGTTTATAAATTAATAAAGAAGTTGAGGATGTATTGAAGAAAAAATGAAGAATTTATTTATAATAATGTAGATTTATTGTTGCTATTTTTTTTGTATAAGTCGGGAATTTCGTTTCTGATAATAAATTGAATATCTAGTGCTGTTTAACCAATGAAAAGAAAGAATTAAAATTTTATTATTTTATTTATTTGTTGTAATATTTTTATGAAAAAATAGTTTGTTGAAAAAATTGTTTATTTTAACAATGTCCGAAAAAATCGACGGTTATGATTATAGGTTTCTTTGTTTAACTAGAGATATAAATTATAGCTTTTTTTTTATACCAAACTGTTTTATTCGGGTATTCATGTGTTAATAAAAATGAACTTTTTAAGAAAAATATGAACAGATTTTTAAAATGTACAAAAACAATGTAAATTAATCTTGTGAAAACAGTTAGTAGTATTAGGTGAAGTGATTCAATCTAAACAATTATTTTTTATGCATAAACTATTCATAATATTAATTTTTCGATGCCTCACGCTACGAAGATGATACCATCGAAATCTACATAAACTATAATGAAAATGAGCAATAATTGTTGAATATTTTTTTTCTGCGTTTAGAAAGTGATTCACGTGCAAAATCGTTCAAATCTTTTACTCGTAATTATTGGTTTCTATTTGTTTGATCCATTCTTTTCTCATTATTGTAATTTTTAGTCTATGTCGACGTTATTTAGATCTCAATAACATTTGTGTGCGTTATTTATTTATTCATTCGCCGTTCCAGACAGTAAACTCAGTCGAGTTCAAGCCCTGTGATGAATATTAATATAGAAAGAGACTTTGATTATAAATCCTGATTTATTTCACACCCACAAGATTATTGTCATATGTTGAAAATATATTAGATTTTTATCCAGTCGCGCGAAAAAAATGATTTAGCAGCGACGCTTTTTCATAATCTGATAATCTGAAAAAATCAAATAAACACTTACTACTTAATATTTGTTTATTTTTATATTAGAATATATTATTGAGGACCATTTTAAACATATTTAAAAGACAATTTAAGTATGTTTATTGTGATGTCAGGGCCGGGTCCACCCTTTCCGTTTTCTTAATTTACATTAAACTGTGTTGAAATCATGGTATTACAAGGAAAAGACCAGTACTATAAGACACATTATCTGTCTTTAGATTACATAGAATACAGGTTTTTGGTTTTAATATACCAGAGTTTACGCTCTAATTAGCATGGTATGGATTTTTTTCTATGACAACACTCTGAGTTTGATGGAATTGTTATTAAAATGTACATAAGTAACACTCAGAAATGATCAATGATAATTTATTGAACATAGTTATGTCGGTCTTCGTTCTTTTCTATCAACTAAGTGTCTGTTTTCCACTACTAGTTTCGGCACGAGTGTTATTGCCGGAAAATATTGTATACTTTAATATCTACCTATTTATCCACAGTGCCAGAACTGTATTATGGATCCTAAATATTTTACAAACAGAATATGGACGAGATCAATGTAAATTGAATCGTTTTTTTGTCATTAAAATGCCTGCCATTCGATTTCTTGCCTCAAGCAGACATTTTCACAGTTATAATTATTATAAGAGCGATCAAAGTTCACTTGTCTCAACGCTTATAATAAGCTTGTCCGTTTTTTAAACAAGTAATTGCCCGCAGTCGTCGCACATTTTATCTACACGGTGGTGTATTTGTGCGTTTTCGATTCCTTTATCAGATTTCATGAATCGACGACGACGCATGTAAATTGTATGAATGTAAGAAGTCTCCCGGCCTACACTATTATCCACTTGTTTCCTTTCTGACAATGACATATTGGTACCTCGGGCTTCATAATTCAATGTATGTATATATTCCTATCCAGTATCGTATCATTCAAAGCCAGTATTTCGTACTGTGCGAACTTGTTCCTTGTGCAGGTCGTGGTATTTTGTCAAAAAGAATATGGCTGGAAACCGTACAATAATTATATATATATATATATATATATATATATATATATATATACATATATATATATATATATATATATATATATATATATATATATATATATATACATCGTTGGTGTAATATAATCACACGTTTTGAAACGAATTTGAATATTTTTCAAAATATACGTAGTTTTTAATTACGACCACGTCGATAAAAAACGTCATGATTGCTGTTTTGAGACCGTTAATTTTTACAAAAAGAAGAATGCATAAAATCGTATTCACAAATGGATTTTACTCTCATTCCACAAAACATTTACTGGTCAAAAATGTTTAATAAATCATTACTGATCAATTTTGATTGTTGCTTGTGCGCATTTAGCTCTGAAGGCGATGATATCGCCATCGAAACTCGTATAAGCAGCAATTAATAATAATTTATTGAACATTTTTTGATCAGAAACACTTTTTTATGGCTTGTGGAGTGGAAAAAAACAATTCATATGTGAGACTGAAATTGCATTTTTCATTAGTGATCGTGAATTTAACACCGACCATAAGTATTGCGGTAAAAATCGTAATTTAAATTGGAAATGACATGAATATATCGTTCAGGTAGAAGCTACTACGTCGGAAAATTTCATTTTGGATTTGTAAAGTTCATGATAATAACGAATAGTATCCTGTAGTCAGGAACGTAGCCAGACCGTCATATTAGAAGGAGTAAATACAATTTTTGAGGGGGTAAATTTTTTTTATGTCAAAATTGTCTGTGAAAATGCGCTCATAGAAACGATTTTTTTTCGCGCGTTGAAACGTTTTTAATCGTCAAGGTAAACCCATTAGGAAGATTTTCCCAATGATTCTCCATGATTTTCAAATCTTCCAAAGTTGCAGATTTTGTCAGGGAATGCAAACGGAACAACTAAGGGGAGAAATGCCCTCCCTGACCCACTTCTTACTTGTAGCCTGACAGAATTTGCAAAAGTTTATCATGTGAATGTACTATTTCATTTCAAAAATTACCGAGCAAGTAAACAATGAATATATTATCAAGTGAATTAAATTGTACCGAATTAAATCTATTTTTTTAAATATCTTCCCTTATTAGAATTCCTGCCTTTCGATTTCTTGGCCTATGATGATATTTGCATAATTATTATTATTATATGATATTTTTGTTTTTTTTTTCTGTGCCTCGGTCCTCTGAAGTTGATGGAATTGCATTCTGAATACATATAAGCGACAATTGAAAATGATTTATTGAATATTTTTGTGCAGTATTTTTTTTTTTAGTTTGTGTCGTGAAAAAAGTAAATTTAATTATTTCATTTGTGAAAGTAAATTTAATCACAGTGTCCGATCTGTATTGTATTTTTTCTCACCTGATTTGTATGTGGAATTATATTGATAAAATTGTCAAGTTATCATAAATAAATTATGAATAAATTTCTTGGAAATCGAACACGTCAGTGTGTCAGTTATTCCCTGTCGAATGTCTGTCTGGCTCCCAGTCGATTATCTTAAGTCGTATGTGATCACGTTAAACCGTTTTACTAATTGCCCGAACAAATATGAAATATAGGATGGGACGATACGACACGGATACACCAAGTCCCATGCGACTGGACTCGTTCGCGTGTAATTTATAAGCGACTGTCACATTTATCAGCCGCGTTGTTTACGACCCAACAGATTCAGATCCACTTTTCGAACACCAGCATATTATTATTATTGAATTCGCCGGCGACGACGGCCGGTATCTTCCCCGTTGTAATATATGCACCTATCAGAGATTACAGTAAAGTGTAAACACCTACTGGTTTCATGTAACGCCAGTGTTATAATTCGTTCTCGTTTTGTGAAATTAGCGGTTTGTATACGGCGTGACGTTATCTTTCGTCGTATTCACCGTGAATTACTTACAGACGTGCTGTTCTCTCTTCCTTTGCAGCATTTCGTCGTTGCCGATTTCCACGTCGTTGGCTGCTTGTGTCGCAGACGGTCGTAAATTAAATTTATATCATATGTGCCGTTTTAGATGTGGCACGTGTTATCGACGCAGACAATTTATTTTCGATGTAATTCTCTATCTTGTATCAGGAATGTAATTGTAAAAAAGCACTACTTTTTTACTGTATTTTATAAACGCAGACGTAGTGTCCGGGAGGGTCTTTTATCGAAAACCTTATCTGTATATTTAAATGCTGTCACTTTTAAAATACTCTCTATGGAATAATACATTTAGACTCTCGATGTTATTGGCACTGGGAATCTCTTTAAATCAATCGATACTTCACCAATTCACCAGCTTAGATCCTTTTATATTTAACTCTCTCTGATAGTATTAGATTTTTAAATAATTTACATATATCATTTAGCATTCAGACATTCTGTGTTCGAATTAAGGGATGATCCAAACGATGTGCGAACGGAATGTATTTTTATTTTATATATTTATGTTCAGGTGCTAAAGATATTTGTTTCCAGTGCGTTCTCAAACCTCCAAAAAACCAACTTAAGTATATTTTGGTGTTAAGTAACAAAATAGTAATTTTGATTGATTGGTAATAATGATTCTTTACTTTGATAAAAGACATTTTGCTCCGTTAATCAATTTGTGAAACCGAATTTAGTCACCAGTGCTGTTTTCTTGAAAAACTGCAATTAATTGTCTTGTTGAAAACAGTTATTTGATTTATTTTTGTTTAATGTTTTATTATATTAGTATTAGAAATATTCTGATGACTATTTTATTGTCACAAATGAATTGTGTTTTTCATCTCACAAAACGGATTTTTTTATATCTTAACGCTCTGAAGATGACAGCACCGTCATCGGAATGTGTATAACTAATGATCAAAAAAAAATAGTCAATAAATTATTGAACAATGTTGATCAAAAAAATGTATAATTAAGAATATTGTTCCGGTTTTGTAAATTGATTTTTCAATCACCCCACAAAGTATTATTTATCAAAAATGTCCACTAATTGATTATTGATCAGTTTTTATTATGATTTGATATTGACATCAAATCAATTGTTTATACGCCTATTGGGCGTATAAACAATAATCAAAACAGATCATTAATAATTTATTGAGCACTTTTGAACAGAACTTTTTATTATGGTTTATATGTCGAAAAAAATTAATTTATGAAAGTGAAACTAGCTCGTGTCAGAACTATATCGTAGCATTATTTCAATCTTGATTCAATTCATTTTAAAACCTCATAAAAACATATTCTACCCAATCGATTTTTTTTTTTTATAAAGTTACTACTACACAAATTTAGAAGGCTTATTCATATTAATTTTTTATTTTCGAAATATTACCACTACTTATCTTATTTCTATATTTTTATCACTTCAGAATCTATTTCAATCTGTATCATGTTTAAATATCGATTTTTTACTCAGACATCTGTTAAATAATCAATGAATTACACTTCTTGCAGACTTACGAATCAATTTAAATATATTTTAAAATTGTTTTTGTATCGACAAATCTTTGAAATTATATTCCTGTATTTCTTGACACCGGTTAAAAATGTGGTACGCCTCTAATCCCATTTTTCATCTCATGCCAATTATGTATATTTTTTGCTGCTTGGCATGTCATATATATATATATATATATATATATATATATATATATATATATATATATATATATATATACATATAATCATTATATAAATTTCCAATTAAATTATATTTCAGATTAGTTTATTAAAATCCATAAATCCGTCAATAAATCATGGAAACATCTATTAAATTTCACCATATATATGCTACCATTTATCTATTTAATCCTGCGAGCATTTATGGATACATTCTTCAAATTAAAAAGAATCATATATATATATACACACACACACATCTATATACACGCTTATATGCTAGTTATATACACTTATGAATTCTTTAATGATTTATAGCTAGAGTCTTTAATTGAAATCAGTTTATGTATCATATAGACGAATTAAATCATTGTAATTTTATTATTCATACATACTTTATATATATATACACGTGTGTGTGTGTGTGATGTTGATTGTGTACAGAAAATGATCGGATTTTTTTCATATGTGATATATTTTTCGTCTTTGTTCGCAACGAAGTGGTTGTGTAGGCTGATCCTGCTTAATGGATATAAAGAGTTTGTCGTTGTAAAAGGAATATATTAGTAGTTCGTTGACAGAGACACGTATAAGATTTGTTTGTGTCTCTGTACAGTGTACGATCTTTCTCTAACAGGTTTCTAATCGAGTTTCGTATGAAATCAGGGGCGTGACGGATTTTTCAAGTCACTTCATAGGAATGGATATGTAAAAATTGTTCTAATCTCGCCTTGAATTCATTTTATTTATTATAAATAAATTGTTGAGATAAATGTGATAGAAGTTTAAACCAATTTTTTTTAATACGGTTAGGAACAATGATCTTATCTGTTCTTTGTCCGAAATGTATCTCGTTCGAAATTTTCATACAGTTGAATTTAACCCATTAGTAGTTAGAATTGTTCGCTTTAAGTTCTTTTTTTTAAATAGATTTGTGAATATTTATTCTCACGAGCCATCACTCTTGTCGAATTTGGATAAACACCGAAGAGACAGTTATATTATGGGGTACAGAACACTGTAGTGTGTAAAAGAAATAATGATATTGTTACACTTTAGTAAACCCTATATACATATTTGTATAGAATAATTTGATCGACATGAAATCAGTGATCAAATTCAATACAGGAGAATATATAAAAATATAAATAAAATGAATATGAACTAAAACGAAATATTTTTCATGCAAGTAGTATGATTGAATATTTTCCCTTATGTATGAATATTTTCATTCGATATTTCGTAAAATATCTTATTGAATGTTTGATCAAAATTTCAGTTATTTTGATATTTGCTTTTAACAACTGTACGAGCTGAAAATCTAAAATGATTTTACATCAATATCAGTTGATTGTAAGTTATCTCTTGCATCTCACTGAAAACGTCTATTAATGTAGATTCGATTCACTTGTAAGTTTTTCCTAGTTAAATTCACATTTATAAATGAATCAGTGTCACACCAATGTTCTTTTTGTAATTTTTACTACCTAATAATTGCTTGTATTTCCATCGATCCAATATATTGATTGTACTTCCACCGTCTTTAGAGTTTCATTAATTATCTTCAGAGTACCATACTATATCATTTTCAAATTTGTTGTATCTATGCTCTGAGGATAATAGAATTTTCATAAATGACTTTTTTATTCTTTAAACTACAATTGTTATCAATCATTTTTTATTGTTACCAGTACGCATTTCGATGCGATGCCATGATCTCCAGATTTCCAAGTTAAAGAATAATATTTTTCTGTAACGATCATTAACGATTTATTGAACGATTTTGACCAGAACTTTTTTATAACTTATGGAATGAAAAAACAGTTCATTTGTGAGTATGAGTTGAGTTACACAGTATTAGAACTGCATTGTGGTAATAGAATTGTCAAAAAACCGACCAGAATGAAGAAAATAAATTTGAAACACTTTAATAGAGAGATTTTTGTGGTCTGGGATACTGACTAATTTATAATCTTTTTTCACATGTACTTTTTTCAGTTCGTTTTTTTATATCCGTTACTTGTAAGCTTGTTGAATGAAATGATATAAGGAAAGTATTTCTCAGATTGATATTGCGCGGTAAAAACAGACGGCACGCTACTGAAAACCACTAATTGATGTATTGAAATGCATTCATTCAAATTAGACGTTATTCTGTAGCATAAACTGTCATCATATATAGCTTATACTTTATTCCATGGTTTTTATATATAGCTGAATAATATTTAAAGCAAGTCAAGTGAGGGTGTGCTTAGGTACATTTATATATATATATATATATATATATATATATATATATATATATATGTTTGCATAATGAGAACATGTTGAATCATTGACTGGACATTCCATGTACGAGATCTGTTTTTCAATGTTTTCTGAACGGATACACAAACGGCTAATAGTTACTGTTAACCATCGACCGCGTCAAATACCAAAGTGACAGATTTTGTAAAGTGATACTTATTACCGTGTTTTACCGTCCTTATATCCAGTTTCGTAGAAATATCTATCGGGAGGAAAATCCACCGTGTGTGTTGCGTGTACGGTTTCAATGTCGATTTTATGTCGTGACTAATAAATCTATTAGCGGCTTGTAACGTTTTTTTTTTTTTTTAAAGGAAAAAAAAACAGAAATCGATTTGAATAATGCATCGGTTCATTTTTTTCTAGAAACTGAATGTACGTCTTAAGAGTTCGAGAAATATCATAAATGTACCATAATTATAATTGTATGTTTTTATATTTGTGATTCCGTTGATCTTCGTTCATTCAGATCAGCTTAGTGTCTGTTTTTGTCTATTAGTTTCGGCTCGAGTGGCGTCCTCTGGTCGAGATCGAAGACTGATTTTTAAATCGATTTATTTTCTATTTATGTATGTTTTATAAGGTGTTTTTTTATAAGTTTAGGGCATAAAATAAAGCGTCTTCACCGCTATTTATGTTGACTTGTTGTTTTATATATTAAAATTATAAACCATCCCCAGTAAAACGTATATAAATAGAAAATAAATCGATTTTAAAATTAATTTTCAAAATCTATCAGTGGATGCGACCCGTGCTGAAACTAGTAGAGGGGAACAAACATCTAGCTGGTCCAAAAGGACGAATACCAACAGGACAAAGGAAAAAATCAATTTGTACACTCTTATTGTAAACTAAAAAAGCCACATGTGCCGCATCTCTCGAACCGGACAACAAAGGCATGATTTAACGTGCATCGAGAGATCCTATTCGCGTGCAGACATAAAGAAATCACACCATTTGCATTCTAACACCGTTTATATATATATTTACAAATTTATACGCACGCATGCACACTCACACACGTACACGGATCGTTTATATGGAAAATAGCGGCATACAAGTATCATCTCGAGACATTACTGGCCAATTACAAGCAATATTTTATATCGGCCTGTCACTGCAGCCGCAAAGTCTTTGCGTGAATAACGACACAGATAAACGCGTTGCATGCGGTTCGTTACTCGGCTGCTGCGCCGAACGCCACCATCTAGCGTGCGAGATGAGATTTAAGGATAATATGACGTATATCCGCTTCGGGCCCGTAATGACTATGGATCGAAGAGCAAGGATTCATAGCCATGACAGGGACGTTATACGGATTTTGAAGCCGCTCGATTGGAAATAAGTAGATGCGAGTTTTCCATTCTTTTATCCCTAACGTGTTTGAAAAATTTAAGATATTTTAAAGGAAAGAACACGGAAAAATCAAAATCAAGTCTTTTCCAATTTTTGAGTTTATAGAAATCCATATGTTCTTTGATTTCTTCAAAGACGTCACCCGCTCTAGCATAATATCATGTCAGGAAATTCGATTCCGATCAAATAGGAACATGATTCAGTACTACCTTTATTAATTTTGTTCAATTCGGTTCTATTTTTGGCTATTTGTAAGATTCTACTATATTCTATCACGAAAATAAGAAATATCGATTGTTTACAAATAAGACATATACGATAATTCTTAAATAGAGATTTCAGGATGGATCTTCCATATAAAATGATGAAATAATTGTAACAAAAACATTTTAAATGTAAAAGAACTTCCACATCTTTAGTTTGTATTATAAATTAACAGATTATTAGATAGATATCGTGTGTAAAAAAAATTAATTGCAGAATAAATTCTTTTTATGGAAAAAGGATGTACGGATGTTGCTTGGATGGATGTAACTTTGTTTTTCTCAAATCCGAAACTTTTCTATTGTTACCAGTGTTGAGAAGTAGCTATCTTATTTCTGTATTTTCTTTTATTCCTGTAATCTAGGATCGTTGCAGTTGACCTTTATTAATATTAAACAACTTATCTATGAAGATATCCATTTTTTCTATTTTTATAGAATATATTTAGATATGGCAATTAACAAGAGTGGTTGAAGTGTGATTTTGAATGGCAATGGCGAAAAATGATCGTGAATCATAGATTAAATTTGAAAATCATGCAAAATCTGGTCAAGGAAATGATGTATTTTCACAAAATAGTTTAATTTCAATGAAAACTATATCATTTTTGGTTGTCGTGTGTATATACTGTTTAGAAAAGAATCCTAATGGTGTTTATATAATCCAGTTTTGTGTAAATATAAAATTAAATTACAGTTTTGAATTTTTCTTTGAGATAACTTGTCTGTTTTATCTTTTTATCAAGATCAGTTCACAAGAAGTCAGTCGTGTTAATAATGTTGTTATTAAAAGTATCCCCTTTCAGCTATTCCATAAACATGTCTATGTCTGAACCGATTCAGTCAGATGAGAATATGCTATGTCCTGAAGGAAAATTTAACGAGAACTGCTATAACAATTTAATCCCCGTCAAGAAAAACACAAGTTATGCAAAAAGTCGTGTTCGTTCGTCATCCTTTTCCCTTTTTATAAAAAACCGTTCGTTATTAGCGCTCTTTTCTTATTACCATTACTCTCGTTCCGTGCATTGCTGCATCCACTCCGATGTTAAGATCCATGACCGTGTGCACACACGCATATCGCCGAGATGATTTGAATAAACGCTGTCACGGGACGCCCACGCACCGGCGATGGCGTGTTGCACATTGTTAATTATTTAGTTACACCGTGTCTGATTGGACTTTATTACCGCTGATACATTATGCCATAAAGATGGAATCTTGTGCGTATTTACTGCTCGCTAAAGGTATCCAGCCTCGGACACTGGCGTGATATGTGCCGATTATGAACCGCTGCGTCCGTGTTATTCTAATCGTAATCTGCACAGAGAGATTTATTTCGTTCAATTGGCGACTGTTTATTTGCTGTATAACACTGTGCAGTACATTTATATTGTTTTATGATTGTTCTGTTTGTTTCAATCGTTTTTTTTTTTTTTTTTATTAAAGATATATAAAGTATCGGAGCATTCGTGCTGACTAGAATAGGAAATTAGACGTGTAATTAACGATTGGAAATGGAGGGTAATAATTGTTGATATAAGATCAATGACTTACTGAGTGGGTGAGAGAGTGGGTTGCTTAATTCGGATGTTGAAAGGAAAGTTGAAGTACCGGTACAGGTTTTCAAAGTAAATGGAAAAAAATCAAATTTAATATTTCGGTTATATACGGTTGATAATTACAGTTTTTAATTATATTTTAATAGTATTTGACTCATATTGTTACGAATTCTTTGATAAAGTTATCAGTGAGGAAACAAAAAAACAGCATTACAGTTTCTGGAATTTATTGTGTGTATGTTGTTTAAGTGTATTTTTGAATTACTCTGTGTTAATAGTTTATTAAGAAGGGCGTTTGTTTTTCAAATTGAAATTGATAAAAATTGAATTGGTTGTTGTATAATCTGTTGTGTCATAAATAAAAAATCAACAGAGTGGATTTTACATTCACTCAAACATGAATATACAAAGAAGACGTTTTGATGAAGTCGTTATTTAATTTACAGAAATTAAAACTCAAAACCAGTCAGGAATTCCTGATGAAATCTGAGTTTCTGATGAGTTATGACTTCCTGAAATTCTTTGATCCAGATTTTAGTAAAGAGACAAACAAACGTGTATAATAGTACAGTGTCTGGAGTTTATTGTCAAATAATATTTTCGTGAATCTCTGCCTAGCTCATCGTTTTGTTTAAAATTTTTTTTAAGTTTCTGTATGTGAATTGCGGCCTGTGAAAGAAGTTTTTCTGAATTTAAATTGACAAGAAAGTTCTTCACTTGGATATAAATCAGAGAAGATTAACAGAGTTGACTTTATTTTCAATATGAATATGCAAAGACTTTTGATGAAGCCATTGGCGAATTTACATTTTTTTAAAAAATTTTCTTCAATTAAAACAGTTGTGGTATTGTTTAAAAATCTACTTATAAACAGTATCTTTTTCTGTGTTTAAATTTTAAAATTATTTTTGAAGAGGAAGGGCATCAAAATATGGTATAACTCGGATGTTAAATATTTTGTGTTGTTTCGTTAACTTTTTACAAATATTTTATCTTAAAACACGATTCGTTTTGATTTTCATTCCTTTTATATAGTTTTATTTTTCTTAAACATCTGACTATTCTGCGATTTCTTTGCATAAATTGTAAAAACAATGATGTTAAAGTCTGTTAGTAGAACGCTGACCACAGCATCTATTTTAAATTATAGTTGAAACCCCCCATCAGCACTATAAAATATCCTTTAGTGTTAAATTACCAACATCCGACGAAGATCGCATCTGTAACGGCGTACCCTGTATGTCACAATACAGATCTCGATTAAAACAAGCACATAAACTGCACGTTTACATCGAATTGGATAAAAATTCCATATTACACGGTTCGTTAAATACGCATGACTTATAATTCTGTCGTTATACAAGACCTGCCGATGCGATATTTATTAATAAGCATTAAATTCTCGTTACATGGCAAACATTACATTCCCTGAATGACATATGCGAACACGGCATCGGCCAGGAGGGTGGTGCGCGGAAGAGATTTGAACTCTTGGCTTGTGTCGGCGCGGACCACACATCAAGTGTGTGTATGTTGTGTTAACATGGAGTTCTCTCTATCGATGTCTTAACGACGATATCCGCCCGCGTGGTCAACTTAGTTTACCACATGAGAACGGGAGATTTAAAGAAAAATATGTTTTTAAGGGTTCCAAGGAACTAGATGTAACTAGAAGTCAAGAACGTGTAATTTTAACAGTCAGACTGTTATGGTCTATGTCATCAATAAAATGAAACTGTAGCAAAAGTAGTTACCGTTGTACAATTCACACACGATTTTCTTGATTAATTCTTTAATTCAGTGCTTTAGTAAAACCGACGTGTAGTTTTAATTCGCAGAGAGTAGTATTGTTTTAAATTTGAAATGTTTTCAACCATGTATTGTATGCTTTTTTGAGTTCTCCGAGTAAAATAGATTTTATATTTTATCGGATCTAAAATAAGGAAAAATGATCAACATATGAAATTTTATATAGTTAATAAATTTGTATTGTTAGCATTTTTTTTATTTATTTTCATTCTGATTTTATAGAACAAAACTGATCAATTTTTGTAGTTTTGATTCTCATTTTGCAATTGATTTTCAATATTACGTCGTCTTGTTGGTCGATAATGCATTGAAGATCTTATAATCAACATTTTTATGAAGTAAATAGCAAAATGCAGTGCAGGGTTGGACCAGTGTATTTTTATTTCATTGAATCTAAAGTAATGAAGAAAAATATCAACGGCGTATTATTAATTCCGTAGTATTGTACAGGCGAGAGATGTTTGGAAATGTGATCTCCTTTTCCAGACTAGCTAAAGGATGTATGAGCCGTATCTTCGGCCAACAATCCGACGACGAAGACGACAGCGATGGAACAAACGTCGAGATCAAAATGGAATCGAGCGTCGTCGCGAACACATCGACGACGAACGAGCCTCCCCAGAAGTCGTTCGGTAATTATATGATGACCGTGTTCTTTTCAGTGCTGTTCGATTACACCCTCTGGAAGTGTTTGTCTGTGACGATAGCGATCGGGCTCAAATTCTGCGGATATCTCGACGAAGAGATACTCGCGTACATTTTAACTGTGATCTGTTTGATTGATATTTTTAATTTGGTTATAATTCCAGTTTTCACCGATGTGTGAATTGATTGTGGATCAGAATTGTAGTTTTTGTATCGTGGATGAATTCGGTTTTACATATGAATTGTTTCTTATAAAATACCGGATTTTTTTCTCATCGAAATGTTCAATAATTACGGATAGTTTATTTCGATTTGATTTATCTGTAATTTTATGCTGATTTTGTCATCATATTTTTCTGTATTGTCACATTCTCACGATGATAGCATCGATATCGACGTTCTAAAAGCTAAAATCAAATTTAGCAATAAGTAATTATTGAACAATTTGAGAAGAAAATTGTTTATAATGTACGAGGAGTGGTTTAATTATAAAAGTTATTAATACATTTTTATCTGCAAATATTCATCATTGGTTTCGATTATTTCTAAAATAACAATTAAATTGTTTATGTGATGTAAACTCCATTTATATATTTCTCAAAATTGTACAATCATCTCTCATATGCTTCATTTTATACTAGATTATTAATTAATATTGTTTTCATAATTAACTACACATTCGCACAGATTTATAATAAACTTTTTTGAAAAAATGAAATTTTTATTAGTTGAAAATATTTTTTAATTGAAAATTCTTGTCTATTATTATTTTTTGTTAATATCCAACATTCAGGCTTTGTTATAAACGTTTTAGTTGTGTCCGAGTCTTATTTTTCATTCACTTTTTTATAATTTTGTGTACGTCGAGTACTTTTTTTTTAAATAGACATTTAAGGCTAAAGTATAATTGGAAACCATGCAAATGTAATTTTAGCAACCATACTGTTATTGTAATCCAGAAGTGTCTTATCTTTAAAATAGAACTGTAATAAAAATAGTTATTGTTGTACAATTCTCATACGTTATGGTCGATTAATCTTTGTAAGTCAGTGCTTTATTAAAACAGACATGGATGTTTATTTCCCTATGAGTAGAATTTTGTTAAATTTGAAACATTTTTAACCCTTTATTGTGTACCTTTTTTGAGCTTGTTAAATAAGGAAAAAATATCAACATATGAAATCATTTATAGTAAATAAATTCTTTAGTTAACGATTTTTTATTCATTTACTCCAGTGTACATTTTCATCCTGATTTTATAGAACAAAACTAATCAATTTTTGTAATTTTGATTCTTATTCAGTGTTACGACTTCTTTCTCGTTGGTTACATTAAAGATCTTAATAACCAACAGTTTTATGAAGTATTAGGTGTGCAAATTAATTCAGTGTCTTTTTTACAGAAAAGAAATGTTCGCAAAATTTTTTTATTTAACTTTAGTAGTTAGTGACTTGAACAATGTTTTAAATTAAATGAAATTCGATTCAATCAGAAATAAATGGAAGTAAACATTGTTATAAATTTAATGACTTACAGAGTTGAATCGTATCTGGATTCAAATTGAAGAGATTTATACTTTTCATAAAAGAAATTAAACATGTTTTGAATATTTACTGGTGTTGTACATCCACAGAGTTTTAAATTCGGTCCACGTTGAAATAAATATTTTTCAAGATATATTCTAGTTTTTTAAACGAACAATTGATTAGATTTTGGGCTCTATATGTACTTATATAATTAGATATATCTCTTTATATATATATATATATATATATATATATATATATAATTTATTTTTCTATTAGGATTTATTTGAATTTAATTCAAACTTTTTACATGTTGACCATTTATTTCGTTATTAGAAAATGAATATAAATTTAATAATAATGTATTTGTAAGTCAGAGATGAAAGGTCTGTTTATATTCTGAAAAATTCGACTTCTACAGATGCTCTTATCGTTTTTTCTCCATTCATTTGAGTAGATTGGTAGCTGGATTCCTTATAGTTTCTAATATAGTTAAAATTGAATAACTCTGTGGCACAATTCACTTTCACAAGTCGAACAGATTTTTTCTGATCAGAAAAATCTAGTTTGCGAGAGAGTGGGAAATTTCTCTATCAATAAAAATCAAAACCGTCAACGTCATCGTATAACTGTATTCGTGTTCTTATTGGTCGATGGTGATCATGTGATCTGCTTTCTGATTGGTTAATATCGGTTCATGATCAGTGTTCTGTTTCACTGTGTACAACGAAAGAGGGTTTTCGATTTCAATGAGAAACTGATAAGAAATTTCTTCAAAATATTGTCGCTGAAGTTTTAGAATAAAAAATTTATAAAACATTTTTGTAAACTTTTCAAAAATAAAAATGTTAAGACTTACATTTTACGCGGATTAATTGTGTGTATAATTTGTTAATTTCTGTTATTCGTTAGCGGACAGGAGGCGGAACCGCCTAGTCTTTTTAAAAATAGTAATAAAACAGATGTTCTTTCATCTTCTGTAAAATTAGATAAATGAATAATCGACCTTTTTTCCCTGTACTGCAGATACATGCAACTACTGTTACATGTAATACTGATATATAGCTGTATTTTTTCATTTCCCCGTTTTGTATTTATGAGAATTTATAGAAACACACCTTGTCTTTGAAATAAATAAAGTATATAAGTTAACCTGTATGACTATACGATTTTATTTTCTCAACTTTTCCTCAATTTTCGATTGAATTCGTGACATAACTGTCTGTTTACGCTGGAAAAAGGTAAGGTGTGTTTTTATATTTCTATATATATAACGTGTTTGCTTTGTAAATATGTAAATGTATTCGTTCACAGGTACTGAAAAGTTTGAAACAGTAGAACCGAAACCGGAAAAGATTAAAAAAGTGTTCAAGGAAACCGATTCGTGGGATTAGATCCTTGAACTATGTTCGTTTTTTTTAAAAAAAAAAAATATTTTTCTTCCTTGCAAATCAATGATTTTGTATCGACTCAAATTATAAAATTTGAAATTAATAAATTAATTATAGTTGTTTTTTTTTAAAAAAAAATCAATAATATGTTTAAGCTTTTTACTGTGTATTTTTTTTAATAATAAAAATAATGATTTTTGATATTTTTATGTTTATGTATTCTTCAATAAACCATTTTTCCTGTTCCTTTATTAATGTTTTTTTTTTGGTTTATTCAGTTGATGCTCGTTAAGATTTTTCAATGTAAAAATATATTTTAGTTAACATTTATTTGTTTTTATTGAAGAATTTATGAATGAAAAAAAATACTTTAAATTGTTGTCGTTTTGAGTATTTAATAAAATGTTTAAGGCTGTGTTTCTTAAGGTTTTAACACTTCTGGGTCATTTCATGGACTATCAACTCCTTAAACGGGTAGTTTACGCGGATAACAAGTGGACAAGATGGATATATCATCACTTAAGGGGTTAAATCACATGCAGACCATTTAAAATGTCAAGAAAAACGTCTCATTTCTTTACCTTTATTCCTATCAGTAAATGTCTGTTTTTTTTTATGAATTTCTCAAATTTTCAACTAAGCATTATTTTGAAATTTGTGAAAGTTTTGTACTGAAAATTGTGCGATATCGTTGTTATACAAGAGTGACTTTTTCGATATTGTGGACGAACTCATTGGAATGATGCAGTTGACGTTTTTTCTATTCAGCTATTGTAGATAAACGATTTCTTATTTGAATGTCTGTTGTCCCACGTTGATGTAGTTATGCATTTTTGGGATTTCCAAGGGCATTGCGATTTTACAATAGGCAAATGCCGCTTAAAAACCCCAAGTTTACACAACTCGTCTTCTGATTCATCAAACAGTTCAGTGTTCGATTACTCACACGAACATCTCCGTCCCGAATTCAGTCATATATATTTTTTCGAGTTATCCTGTAAACGCACGCTCATGAACTTCTGCACGGATCTAGATCGACAAACATCTCCGCAGAATATTTTTGCGCAATCACTTGACGCGAGTTATTGTGAACCATTTATTTATCGTGGCTGACGGATTGAAATTATGGATTCAGCGCGGTCAACTGGACATCAGCCGATCTGCGGTAGGCGTGCGGCGGCCAACCGCCGTAACCCTACCAGATAATTACCTGTTATTACATCACGAATTCGATTCCTTTGGCACGGACGTCACGGATTCGAAAACAGCTGTGCTGCGGATCGTAAACGCTTCCTTTGTGTCTTGTGCATTTACACTGGAGCACTCGATAAAGAAAACGGCGTACGTGTTGGCGCCCTCGAGGCTCGAAACCTTTAACGTCGTTAAATTATACACGCCTGTTGCTGTATTTGCAAACAAATCTTGTTGTATGTGATACGCTGTTTCATATTCACATATTCATATTATATATATATATATATATATATATATATATATATATATAAGTGTGTGTGTGTGTATATTAACCTTGCATTAGAAGGTGCACACAGATCGAGCTGACCCGCCGTCCATGTCCAGCTAATAAATCCGATGTATATTCTTCTCGGCGAAGCCACGCCGCATTAAGTATACCATCCACACGGTGCAGCCGTGCCGTACAAGAGAAGTGTTAAATTTATAACAGCGAAACGTGGAGATATCGCACTGGGTGCTTTACGATACAGCTGAAGGCATTGTCGGCCTTTCGGTCGCTACCATATTTCTCCGATAAGACGTTACTCGTGGTCTATTTGCGCCGCGGCGATATACGCAGCTTCTATTATAACAACACCATTCTTGTACTGTTTCGCTTCCTATATACACATACACAGATATATATATATATATATATATATATATATATATATATATATATATATATATATATATATGTATGCATGTATGTTTGTAAACATACGACATACTGATATTGTTAATGGAATTTTATATAAAAGAATAGTGTCTGTTCGAGATCGAACGACGGATCGTAAATATAAGTGTCTTTTGTACGCTGATAAAGAATAGAAATCGGATAGAATAGTTACACCAGTGTAATGCTTCTCGGGACAATGTTTATTAGTAGTCGGATGTGATAAGTGCATCATATAAATCGAATCGTTTATGGTAATCAAACGAAATAAGAACAATGCAACGGTCTATATTATCATATTTGATGAACAATAGGAATTATCCGTCGTATGAAATACTATTATGGGATCGATTGACGATTTTATCTGGAACTGAATCGACATAGAATCGTCGATCGTTTCGAGACATGAGATAAACAGTGATAATTGCATGTAAGAGTGTTAGAATGATCAAGAATTCATTCTTGATGACATTCGAGGCATTTATGTTTCATTAATTTATTTTCTCTTTACACACCGTAAAAAATCTGGTTAAAAGTAATCAGTTAATCATTATTTATCGCCCTGAAAATCATAGAAATGTCATAGTTTTCAGAGTGGTAACTCATAAGCAATAATAAAAAATGATTAACAATGCTTAATTGAACATTGAACAGTCATGGACCAATTTACAGTAATTAAGGCATTAAAACAGAAAACATGTCTCTGTTTTGTGAATAGGTTGAGTTTTCGGACTTGAATTTTTACATTTTTTATGTAAAAATCAATATAGATTTACAAATCAAAATTTTCTCCTAAATTTATATATATATATATATATATATATATATATATATTGGATCTCAGAAGATAATGGCATTCATCAGCAACAATTAAAAATGATCAGTGATGTAACAGGTTTTTTTGTGTTAATGTGTATATTTTTTTATTAAAATATGAAGTGTTACTGTTTTCTATTTAATGATTTTCTAAAAATTATAGACAATGTTGATAAATTATTATTGGTGTAGCACGCAGGATATAATTTTATTCACTGTTCTCGTCAATTTTCTCATTTGATTGATGTTTTAATTCGAAATTTTGTATATTTATAGTTTTTTTTTAAAAAAATAGTAATTTTTTTAAATTAATATTTAAATCTCATAATGAAAGATTTGAATCGTTTCTATTTGTTTCTAATATAGTCCAAGGAAATATTCTTCCCACTAGTGTAAATAATTAGAGAAATCCTCATTTATTTCGTGCGACGACATCTCACATCTCTCCAAATACACTCCGTCAGTTATTAAAAACTCAATCAGCGGAACACAAACGTCTGACGCAACCGAAACTAATTAAATATATATAAATATATTTTAATTAATTGTCCGGCACCGAGCATAAATCAATAGACCCGTTTATCCGGCATCGAACGTCGTGCAGCCATCGTGGACCACGTCTCTTCGAACCGACAGCTATTAAATAACTCATAAAGTTTCACGATTGCTACCTATGTGGCTCACCGATAAATTGTGTACGTTCGTATCTGTTTCACAGGGGCACGGGTTCACGGTTCACCGATCGTATGATCCCGTATAAATAACACTGACAATGGTGTACGTTCCGTTCGTTTTCTCATTCTGTTTGTACAAGATATTCGCGAACCTTCTGGTTGACACGGGTGTTGGCAGTTCACTCATGTAGGTGTTGCTCGGCGATCGCCTCGGGCTTACATGAAATATTATCGATTTTAATATTTAACGTCCTGTTGCGTAGATGTCGATCGAATCTGTGGCGATTTACCGGTTGTCGTTTCTCTCAGGTGCATTGGCTGCGATCCGATCCCGTTTCTGTAAAAGAAATTTTATTATATTATGATTAAATGTGTTTATTCGACCATATATAATGTATATTGTATGAAAATGAATTCAAAAAAAAAAAAAAACTATTACAAGTATGCAAATTGTAACGAGTAACATTAAGCCATATAATATTACACTGAAGATTATTCAGAAATGAATTCTTTTTCACTCAACAAACCGTAAAAAATGTGATATATGCGATTTCTGTGGTGATTACATTGAAAATTATGAAAGTTTAATTGAGGTTACATTGAAAATCCTCATTTTCAATATTTTAAAAAAATATAAAAATGTACAGTAATAGAATATAAACAATGACTTAAAGTGGCACGGATCGAATATTATGAAAATGGTTTAGAGTTTCGCGTTTTTTATATTTTTTATTATTTATTGCGATTGGAATTAAATCTTATTAAATAATTTATTACATGTTAGATATTGAAGCGTGTATTTCTGTAAATATTTCTGTTTCTATTTTTGCAAATCTTTGATTAAATTCGCAATCTTTCATCGAGTTGATTATTCGATGACTGGAAAATTTGTAAAAAATATTTCTTTAGTACACTTTTTGTCTCATTTCTACAAATTTTGTGAAATAGAAATATGTTTTACGATTTGTATCCACAAGTATAACTATTACATACATAAATCTAAACAAGTATATGAGACTGAGTGATAATTGGGAAGAAAAACGATGATAAATTATTATTCTCCTTTATGTTACCATTTAAATATCAGTCAGTCAAACCTGCCAATTTAAAATACATTTTAAAACATTGTTTGTTTATTATCTTTTGATCCAACTGTGTATTTACTCCTGGAAAGACTTTTTTCGATATAAAAAAATATTTACCATTAGAAGACAGGAACCAACTGGTCTCGTTTTTTAATTTTTTAAAATATTTCTAATATAGACTTGATTTCATACCTTATAATAATTATTTTCTAGTGATTCATGCTACACATTTCTTCACTAAAGTCCGCTGTATGTGATTTAATAAGCAACAGATGTTTATAATGACGGTTTAATCCGTTTAGAGTAAACAATCAATAATACAGTTTTATAAAATACAAAATAAGACATTACTGGTTTCCAGATATGTTGATCTTGAGATAAAATGGAGTTTTATAAAAAAAAGTATAATTCTGTTTTCATAATACAATACAAACGTACTAACATCTCATATTTAAAAAGAGTATACGGATTTTTTTCCACAGAGTGGATTGAAAATAGAAGAAAGTCTATAAGAAGAAAAATGTCTGTCCAGATATTTTATTTGTTTGTAAATTGACTTATAAATTAGATTTTTAATTTTTAACTCCATGAAAATGTTTACGGAGGTTAGACTGATTGGAAAACTCTTCACTATATTAAATATATTTACATTTTAAATAATAGGGTATTTATTCTAGTTAGATTTCAATAAATACTTCTCTAAAAACGTTTAATTAATTAATAAATGTCTATATGTGCATAATCTTAGCCAATTAAAAAATTAACAACTATTATAAATCATTCTCCACTAATGATGATTATACTCCAACACTTGCAAAATAAGTAAATATTTCCTGTCTGTAATTAATGCAGATTATCAACCCGAATAATAAAAGAATCGATAATGACTAACCGATCATCATAAAATCTCTCATCCACAAGACGTCCATCGGGCACCGGGACAACATTTTATTGGACACGGACGAGATCGACAGATATCCACACAACAACGCCGTGCAAGTAATCGATTATCTTAATTAAGAGCTCATTTGATGCAGTGCAGATTCGATTTAAAAGACTTGTTTTTCATAAACGTCGTACTTGCATTATTAATTAGTACAGCGTACGTTTCGTATCGATCGAACGGTTTATTGGATCGTTAGCACGCACACACAACAGAAATATTTTTCCGAAAAAAGGTGTTACGTACAGGTGAAACTTAATTAACCTACGATGTGTGCACGTTAATCTTTATTGAATCAGTGATTTTTTTTCGCACAGGAATTTTATATTGTTGGTAGGTGTGGCATTCAATCTGTATCGTCGGGATAGTTTGACTTGTATGTATACGGTCATATATATATATATATATATATATATATATATATATATATATATATATATATATATAGAGAGAGAGAGAGAGAGAGAGAGAGATATTAAGGTATGAATTTGTGAAATCAATTCTTAATTAATACGCCCAGTGAACTGAATTAATGAATTCGCTGTTTCTTCTTTCATACAGTAAAGAGTAAGAAGGATGACTCATTGTTCATCAATCTATTTTATTGGAACTAGATGCTCTATGAAAATGAAGGATAATAATTTATGTGCTGTCTTTTTTGTCTAGATTTCATTTCATTTAATATTAGTGGACGATTGAGATGCATAGTGGATGAAAATTAGAACCTTTCGTTATTTATTGGATCGGATTTGTTATGCTAATCAGGTATACTTAGAGATCTTATTATTAAGTTTGATCGATTTTCATACTTACAGACAAAACGATTTTTTCTGATGCCGAAAAAGCGTCAAGGTATAAACAAATTTAATCAAAATATGTACAAGTAACAATAAAAAATAGTCAATAATGATTTATTGAACATTTTCGATTAGATTTTTTTTGTGATGTGTGGGGTCAGGAAGAATTCAATTGCGAAAAAAAATTAGCCACAGTTTTAGAATAATGTTGTGATTAATAGTTTATGATCTGATCAAACCTGATCAATCCTGATCAGATCTAACCAAACATAATAAAATTACATGACAAACAGGAAGTACGATCCATAAACACGGGTTTTAGAACAAAAAATCATTTTTCTGTTTGATGTGATTGTAGAGGAACAGTCAGTTATGAAATTTTACACTAGATGAAAAAAATATTAACTCGGTGTTTATTTCTAATGTTTAGATTGTTTACACGGTGTACTAGGAAAGAAAAACGTGTTCTTATTAAAATCGAAACCAATTTCTTTCAACAAGATAACGCATGATTGCAGAGAAAAAGAACACTGGATAAAATCAAGAAAGTTTTTTGGAAAAATACATTGCATCTGCCATTTTCATCCGATCTTTATGCAGAGTTATTCGGTCAAAAAATAAATTATATTTATTTACAAAAACCTAGAAGAACTAAAACACCGATTATATGATATATTAACATGATGTAAAACATTGTACATTTTTTCCTTATTAAATTAACGGTGTGTTTAGAGTCGTTAAATGCGATGTTGACAGCGTTAATAAAATTCAGACAGTATTCCTTTTCGACCACTCGCAGTATAATCTTTGATTTATCGCGTTCCGTACGTACTTTTAAAAATATCTCCCTATAAACATGATATAGTATGACATTTATGCACGGTTATTTTATAATAATCTGAAACTGAATCGGTTTTAAGTGTAGCGCAATATGTTTCATAATTATTCTATTAATTGAACGAGGCGCACAGCGAGTACCTCGGTACGACTGTTGCGTTTAATTAATGCAATTACATTTTTTTTAAACGTGCACTTTTTGCAGATGCGCGGATCTCGATGTACGTAATTACATCATCAGACCAACGATTCTGTTTTAATGGAACTATAAAGATCGGCTCGGATACGTGACTGTGGAGAAAGAGATGACAATCCAATTATACGAATGTCAAATAAAACGAAATACTTTTAAATGCATGAGCAGTTTAAGGTCGAAATCATGGAGATAAATAATTATTCATTCATAATGTATTGATTAGAAACACCTACTTACTTATCAGTCGTTGTAATTCGATTAAGAGTTTAGTTCGCGTTCCGCGTCACAAACGAACGATAAGAACCTGAACGAAGATCGAACAGGTCGAACAGAGCTGCCGATACGACGTGCGGATAGAAATCCATCATGCGGCCGGTATAAATTGTATAACATTTTTATTGCTGCAACAATAAAGCGTTCATTGTTGTTTGTCGAGCGGCGAAAAAGAAGGATCGGTACGGGTGATGACGTAATCGATTAGTAAAACGTTTACACTGTTCGCGAGTGGTAAACAACGGTTTCTTTTTGTTCGAAATTTATGAGTGGCGTTTTTCTCCTTTCGTCTCCGCGTTCTTTTTACTTCCATTACGGTTGCGTGCCGACTGCTCCCTTTCTGCAGAGATCAAGAGTTCACATTGTTTTGCGCTGTAGTAACCAACGAAACATTAATTATTATTGTGTTACCGCCGTTTGATTTATACGCGTTGTCGGGGTTTGGGTTGGCGGGCGTGTGCGCGTCACTACGCGTGCGTCGGGCACTGAAACAGTAGCGTGCGTTACGTTTCTTGTAGTGACTGAGACTGAGATTTGATTTCTGGACGTGTGATCTTATTTACGCGTTGTTTTCCTTCGTTTTTTGTAAGATGTTAACTTCTTCCCCGGTGTTCCAACTCCTAAGCTTACCTAAATCTCCGTACCTAATGTGTTGATTGTGTTGATTGACTTCAAGCTAAATAGTTTGATATATAAAAGTAAAAAAAGATGATATCGGATATGAAGTATGATTTGTGCGACAAAAAAAGTAATTCAGAGCATCTGTTTAATATATGCTGTGAATTTGTAATAGAGAGATACAAATAATAAACACACATGGAAAAAATCAATAGAGAAAATCTTAAACATTGCAGACAAAAGTAGTCAATCATTGGAACTTATCAAAAATTTTAAAAATCACTAACAATGAGGCAAGGAATATGAATAGAACCTAAGATCAACACGATAAAAATATATTAGTTGATTTCAAGCTTGACATCCTGACTTGTAAAGGAAAAAATATAATTTCGAATTTAAAATATATTTTGTACAATGAAAGATGGAATTCGTAGTATTTGATTAAGATATGTTAAGACATTAGAATAAAAAGATATCAATCATAAACACACATGAAAAAATATCAATAGAGAATTGGTTGAACACTAAAGACGAAAATATGGTTAAAATATGAAAAGAAGAAGCTTAAAACTTATAAATTCTCTTTCTGTTAAGCTTATTTAGCGATTAATATAAAATAGTTGTAAGTACACCTTTTTAGATTAACAATTCCGGTATCAGGTGTTCCAGAAACGCTTTATTTTTACTGTTTTTCCTTTTCAATCTATCCTCGAAGACTTTTCTGATAAAAGTATTGGATGTAACATACAGGGCTCCAATTTATTTCATGAAAGGAAACCTTTATGAAAAATAGACAATCCGGCCAAACGTTTTTTGATTTAATTGCCTAATTTAATTTTACACACATGTTGATTATTCTTATAAAAATAAGTAAAAATTATCTTGATCTATGTATAAGTAATTGAATTGAACATTGAGTAATTATTGAACATTTTGATAAAATTTTTGATGTTGGAGCAATAATTCGTTCGTGAAAATAAATTAATTTTTTCACAAATTAATTCTTTATCAATGAATGATTGTTGATCATTGATTATTCACATTTTTATGTCGGTGTCATTATTTTCAGAGGAATAAGGTATAGAAAATCCTCTTTTTTTCAGTACATTGAGATCTTTCTGTACTTTAGCGTTCATGCTATCGAACTGCACTAAAGTAATCGAAAAAGAATCAATAATGATAATTTGAACATTTTTTTTCTGGTTTACAGAGCGAAAAAGAATTCATTTCTCAAACTGAATTTGATATTAGTATCAGAACTGTATTGTTAATAAAAAATAACGATTGTACTCCTTTATTATTCTCTTTACAGTCTTGGAAAAATAATCTTGTGTTTAACGCCTTAAACTCAAAGTTTTTGAAAAGCTCTTTACTAAAGAAAAAACAACCACGGAGCATCTTTTTAAAATGCGAGACTGATTCAGACAGATATAATTTCGAATCGAACCGGTCGTCGAGTTTTAAGTATCACACACAACTTTGAGTCTCGACATCGACGTCCGCCACTGGTCTCTAAGCGTGGCCAGCTCGATCATTTTAATTGTGTTTTAATTCGTCCGTTAATGGTACATTATTCGTTTATGCAGTAACCTTCGAAAGATCGTTAATTAAGCTCTATGCGGATTTAATGTTGATGCACTTTACGTGTATTGTTTAAAACATGGATGACGTTGATTGTTGTTAATTAAATATAGTGTTGGTACGTTCGTATGTACGATGATTTTTACATAACTGGTATACGCCACGTCGTGCACTGTTGTTATGTACCGGATCTGCACAAACACACACACACACACTTGTAAGGATGCTCTAGTTTTTTCTAGTCCATTTTTATCTTAAAATCATATATATATATATATATATATATATATATATATATATATATATGTGTGTGTGTGTGTGTTTTTATGTATGTCTTCTAAAAGTTATTGTTATTCTTAAGAAGTATCAGATCGTTGAAATCTCGTATATATGAATCTTAATTTTATATCTTATGAATGGTGCACTGTAGAATATTGTCAGCTTCGATTGAACAACGCGATATTGAATAATGAAATGTGTTATTTCATAAATATAAATTATTAAATGGCAACATATCTGTTTAATCTCTAATTATAAATGGTGATCTGTTGATTATTTATACAGCAGGAATTGCTTATTGTACAAATTACACTGTTCGAGATACATTTCGCCATAAGACATGGAATGTTTCTCGCGTTCTATCTTTTTGCGCTTACAAATTAGAAATTCAGTTAGGATTCTTCTGTCTCTGTGACTGGGATTCGAAACATCGTTCGAAATAGATCGGACGGATAGTATAGTCGTTCTGGTAAACTTGCACGGTTCAATCGGTTGGACGTAGTCGAAGAGTACCTAATTTTCAGAAAAAATGATATTTGTTATTCAGTTTCACAGATGGTGTTCAGATACTTTTTGCTGTATTATTTATTCGACAAGAAAGGACTATTTACAAATTATGAAATTTCGTTTCTGTGTATTGACTTATCGTTTAAATTGTTGAAGCACATTTCGTAGTTTTCAGAATTTTTTTAAACAGTAACTTGGGACTTAGCAGGCCAGTAGGCTTTCAAAACGACTAACTGAACCGATAAGGCCCATGTCGCCATTCAAGTTCATTGCTTAACTACAAAATCATACAAATCGTTATTCGAGTGGTATATTTTTCTATGATTTTCGAATAATCGAATATCAGATGAGAAAAAAATGAGTAAGGGCAGAATGAAATACAGGGTGTTTGAATGAACTTCGATCGATTTTTTGTATTTTAATACTTTTTTAATAAAACAATTTTGATTATTTTTGTATTTCATCGTTTATTTAACACGTGGCATTAAGTATAGAAGACGATATCGTCCAAATGGCCGCACAACATATACGGCCCCCTTCACTCTTGCATTTTTCATCACTTTTCCGCTGTTCGAGCTCCACCAGACTTTGGTAAATCTTACACTGTATACCGAGTTTCATTTCTTTTTAATTAGACGCTGTATTGATGATTTCGCAAGAATATGATGTGGACCAAACAATTTTTCAGTGTGAACAATTGATATATTTTGATAAATCGTTTTTAATTACCATAACATGTTGTCGCGACATTAAAATCACCAGAATTAATTACCTACGTCCGAACTAAACCATTGCCAAATTAAAACTGACAGCTACACAGCAAATAAAAATGGCAGCAAAACAAAATCGGTCGAAGTTTAATCAAACATCCTATATAAGCAATGTATGAGATCTCTTATTGATACAGTACTTAAATTCTTTTTATTTCCAACTCATTGTAAAAAAATAAACGAAAATCTTGTAAAAAATCCCCAATGTCTATGGAAGCCACATCGTTGAAATGATTTAAGAAATTATGGAATAAATTTGAAAAAAATGTGTTATTGTGAGATCATAAAAATGAAATAATCATTTTTGATAGTCAGTTGTTTAATATGTTAATATGAGAGAGACTTTGTTTATTTTTCGTTTCTAAATGAAGAGAGAACTGAATCTGTTGAAAGAATCGTCGACGTTTTGTCCCTTTCCGTTTCTTATTGAATCGTTGTCAGTTCGTATGTTGTCTTCGTCGTACAAGTCACTCGCACGTTCGGATTTTCAGTTTATTTATTTAATACCTGTAAAACTAGTTCGAATTTATTCATGCAAACGTAATCAGAACCACGTTTTTGAGACGTGCGGTTTCATTCTAAAAACAGTGTTCGGCAATCGAGCCTCGTTCCATATTCGACGGGCTTTAGAAAAATACGAAATCAGACCGCCGGATAATTTCGAAACGGATCGTACGAGTTGTTTTAAATCGTACAATCGACTGTGTTATGTATCCACCCACACAGCTGCACGTGTTCATAATTTTTGTGTCACTCAGCTGTACTTTTTCATTAATGTGTCACAATGCTGCACTTGTTATAATTAGGTCACGGTTATGACTAATGAAATTTCAACTGACGTGTCAATATTTAATCAATGTATTCTTCTTAATCAAAACGTTCTCACGTAATGTCGTGATCTGTGTTCACACGCTTTAATACAATGCACTATTTCATTTAGAACAGTATATAAACGGTAGTTGAGATCTCATAAGTCAGTATTATTCAGTACTCAGTATTATTCAGTACTCAGTATTATTCAGTACTCAGTATTATTCAGTACTCAGTCAGTAGTAGTCAGTATTCGGTACTCATGTAAAGTCAGTATTCTGAGCGCGAGCGTACATGCTCGGTGCTCATGGAGGGCGGGGCCCTTCAGGCCTGCGCTGTTATTTAAGTTCATAAATTAAATCATATAAACAAATTCATAATTCAAGTTATAAACAAATTCATAATTCAAGTTATAAACGAATTCATAAAATAAAGTTACAAATCTAGTTACAATCTCAAGTTACTATCTCAAGTTAACTATCTCAAGTTAACTATCTCAAGTTAACTATCTCAAGTTAACTATCTCAAGTTAACTATCTCAAGTTAACTATCTCAAGTTAACAATTTCAAGTTAACAATTTCAAGTTAACAATTTCAAGTTAACAATTTCAAGTTAACAATTTCAAGTTAACAATTTCAAGTTAACAATTTCAAGTTAACAATTTCAAGTTAACAATTTCAAGTTAACAATTTCAAGTTAACAATTTCAAGTTAACAATTTCAAGTTAACAATTTCAAGTTAACAATTTCAAGTTAACAATTTCAAGTTAACAATCAAGTAACTATCAAGAATCATGTAACAATCAAAAGTCAGTCAAGTAACAGAACCCGTGTGGTTATATTCATCAGAACAATTAAACAATAATAGTAAATAAATATTTGTTGTGTTCATTCAAACCTGCAGATCATTTATGTTATAAAATTATATCCAACTAACCCATAACATAAAAATTTGGTGTCAGAAGTTGGGATATAAAAGTTAGATACATAAAAACTGCATTAGGAGAAAGAAAAAACATGCATCATCCCATGTAACAATAAAATCGAGATTCAAGATAAACACACGGTAAGTATTCAATTCGCTTGATTACGTTCCGGCCGTATCGTAAATTGTATTTATTTGCCGTCGTATCTCTAGTCGTTATCCGTATTCGATCAGTTATTCCGCCCATAACGACCATATTTAGACATGTGCTCCTTCATGTACTGCTGAAATAAACGGGAAAAGATCGCCTTTTACCATTACGATCGTACAGATACGGGATACGTTTGCGAGGCTATCTGCTATCTCGTGCCGAGCAAATATTAATTCGAACATTTGTAATGCGTTCACAGTTTCATTGCTGCTTCAGATTTATTTGAATGGGTAATGTTCGGATTGAAGCCACGGGCTGTGGAGATATTTGAACGTTATGCGAGAAACGATGACGTGTGGTGCCCGATCGCACCGGATTTCATTAAAAAGTCGCATTGTAAATATGAAAATTTGAATACTGGGAAATGACTTTAATTTAATCTTGTAATGACGGAAGAACGATAGAGATTATTAACACTTTTTTTATTTATAGATCGAGTAAAATATTTGATTAATATATATACATATATATATATATATATATATATATATATTCGTCGTTTCTGGTATTAAAAAAATGTTTTTAAACTATATTTTATAATTCTTTTTAAACTAACTTTTTAACCAATATTGTATATTGGTATGACTAGGAAACTACCTTACTTCAATAGCTATTTTAAAGTGTATTTTTGTTAAAAACAGTTGCAGAACGAGAACGGTTTGAAGAGTAACTTACTTCGTGTACTCTTTGAGGGAGAGGTGTAGGCTGAAGTCGTCGCCACACATGCGGCTATTCGCCAAATGCCGTTCGCCTAGCTTTGTTCGCCGACTGATAATGAACGGGCCATATATGCATATCTGCATCGAACAAATATTTCTAAAGTGTAGAAGACGTGCATCTTTCACAATATGCAGATGCTCATTCCCTTCTATTCGTGACAAAAGACCGACATCGGATGGGAACAGCGAACACCGAGCATTCGCTTAAGCATTCGTATTCGCAGATCCATCCACACATTTGGCGTTCGGCTAAATTTTGCTCGGTGTTCGGTGAACAGCCGCACGTGTGGCCTCGGCTTTACGTATAATTTCTGTTGAAACGAATTAATGCTTATATCTGTTAGATAACATAAATAATTCGCCTCAGTTCACAAGCATGACAGAAAAAGTGTTTGCTTGTGATATTTGATACGATTTCGGCCAACAGGAAAAATATGTTTGATTTATTTCATTAAATATCCGTTTTTTTCTCTATCGATTCGGTTATTAAAAAGATATTCATCTGATGGTAATTGAATAGTGTTAGATGAATAATTGAAAAACTGTCTTTACTGAATCTTGAATTCAGATAATCAGATGAGTTAACGCGAGTCCGTTTCGAACTTGTTCCATTTAAACCGTTGAACGTTTACAGAGAGAAAAAAAGAGACGAGCCGTCTTGATTTATCGAAGCCGCTGCACGCTCGTGAATAAAGTAGTGTGTACGGAAAGTTACCCCGCATCATTAGGCTCCTGTTCGATCGCCGTCAGCGCACATTTAGACAGATTCCGACAACGAGCGCAGTGCTACAACTAAATTAACTCGGCTCGCCGCTGCATAAATCCGAGATCCACCGGCGGTCGAGCGATAAACGGAAAACGATGTGCATGTTTCCGAATCGATCTAGATAGATCGTTAACGACATATCGTTAATTGCCCTCGACATTAGCATGCATCGACGACGACGACGGGCGAGCGTGCGTCGTCCGTGCACCGGCCGCGTACCGAACCGGTGCCATCCGCGATTAATTGTCAGTCTTTACGACGTCCGATCCGCGACTTATCTCGATCTGACTGTTTTATATATCGATCTGCGTTCGCCGGCGTGTCGGTTCCTCTTTCAGCGACGGTCATGCGGAATAAAAATCGATCTCGAACGAGTGCACGCTCGTCTATTGTTCGCGCTTTTTGTCTGTCGTGTTCCCGTACTGTTTTATGACCGGTGTTCGCTGACACACTGCAAGTTGTTCTCTCGTTCCGGTTATTCACTTTTAGTTTATATTCTTTTAATACCATGTCATCTATTTACATATGTAACAGTAATTGTTAATTTTTTTTTGATAGATCTTTATCGATGAATTAATAGCGCGGATTCTTATCCACAAAATAATTTTCATTTATCACCAGACGAACCACCCACTGATCGAAAATGTTCAATAAACGATTATTGATCATTCTTTGTTAATCATTGCTTGTGCACATTTTCTCTAATAGTTTTTATTTACAGCTCTGGAAAATGAAATAAAATAAATCATAAAAAAATTACAGTCAGAGAAATAAAACATGTTTCTAAATTGCGCTTTCTCAGTGATTATATATCAGTTATTTCTCAGTTATTATAATATCATTATCATTAAAAATGTTATACTGATAACATCCAAGTGTTATAAAAACAATCTACAGGGTGTCCTAACGAAAAGTTTATATTTCAAGAAGTGTTAACTGATATTCTCTTTCATGTTCGACTTATTTAATCATTTTTTTCCACTGAAATGTGAAAAGTATAAAATATGTTGATTTCTATTTGAGTTTATTACTGTTTTGTGAAATTAAGTCAACTGCTTGACCAAGATGTATAGTGTTTTTAAATGTTATGCATGATACTTGAAAAATGACGAGAAAATATTTTAATTTATAACAGACTTATGCTCGATTTAATTTAGAGACCGAATTAATTTTCGCATCTAATGTTTAATTTAAACTAAAAGTTGAATTTAACAGTCTCATTATGTAAATAATGATAGGATCTGGTAAAAACAATCTATATTTCTATTTGCCGACCTGCAGGTTTCGATAAAATTATATTATCGAGCACTAGCAGCTAGAGTTAATGATTTAATCAATTGAATTAGTCTTGCAGTCATCCTGTTAAATTTTTCATTCTTTTTCTTTATCACCAGTCAATTTAAACACATCATGCACAAGATTAGTTCAACATCGAAACGTGCTCTTGTGAAATTGTTTATTAAACATTACATGTACATTTCTATTGGATTTCAAATGACCTATGCAATACAACTGAACTGGAATATGTATCAGACAGATGTGTACACACACACACACATATTTATGTATTGCAACCATTGAACCAAATACGTTATCTGTAAAAAACAATGTGCGGAATCAGTTGAGCTGTTAGATACAGACCTTAAGACCGGCACGCTAATTTTTATATACTGTCAAGTCACAAGTGAAACAAAGAATGGTCTGTGGGTGTACTTTGAGACGTTTATCTACCGCATCGTTTCGCAGGTGTACCAACTGTACCGACTATCCGATCGATGGAGTTTATAATCTAAGTCGATGTTCACAAATACACTTTTGTACACTCATATGTATATATATATATATATATATATATATATATATGTATATGTATATATATATATATATATATATATATATGTATATGTATATATATATATATATATATATATATATGTATGTGTGTGTGTTTGAAAGTGTGTTGTGGAAAAATGGTCGATCGCTTTGTACGACATAAGGGGAACAATTTGCAGCAATTTATAATCGCCTGGCGCGATATAAGTGAACATTGAACGTACAAGTGTTTGTGGACTCATTGTTTGCTGTATTTGTATCAATTATTCTCGAGCATGTTCCTTATTTGTTCTACACGGTATTATGAAAATTTGTATCGATTTTTGTACGGTCTGGCGGCGATATACGTGAAGGAAAATCGTAACTGTTGTCTGAAAATGTTCTGTTAAAGAAGTTGTCATTTAATGGGCTCGGCCGAGCATTTTTAATTGAAATACAAAAATGTAATCAGTTAGAAATGTATGGCTATTGAAAATCTGATACTGTGGTTATATTTACTTCCACTGATGGATACTTTTTTCATCCATCACGAGTCAGATAAACATTTCTTGTCAAAATATTCAATTAATCGTTATAGGAAAAAATTCTGTGACATGACGGTTTGAAGATCATGGTCACTCAAATGTCCAAAAGAAACAATCAAATGGTTTTAATAGCGATTTAATAAATATTTTTGAGAAGAAAGAACTTTTTGGCTTATGGGACGAGAAGAGAATTCATTTGTGAATCGAAAAACTGAAAATATTTTGTTCTTTTTTTCTGAAGTGAAGTTTATACAACCGAACGATTAATCATTGACTTTGATGGTCCTGTTCGAAAATTAAAATAACAACGGTATGCTCGCTGCGTTAAAATAATTGAACGTTGATTTTCAAAATAAAAATCAATTATTTTAGTACGTTGCTCCGTCGTGTACCTTCCCATGATAAATTCCCCCAACTTTTGTTTATAAAATTCTGAAAAGAAGAGAAGAAATCACTTCAAATATTCAAACCCCTTCATTCTTTTACGCCAATCGTGTTTTAAGATCTCCAATTTTCAAACAGGCCCTCTATATACATTTTATCTGTAGACAGAAGTTGAGTTTTCTGTAAAATCGGTTTTAGATTTATTCAGTTCTGATACAAACTGATGTTCTATTTCTTCCTTTGACTACTATGAAAGTTTTATCAAGTTTTATGCCTTGAAACTAATAAGCATTACTGTAACCGTGTAATTAACATTGTAAGTTACTAACTGTGTTTAAATCTGAATTTGTAACACATTACAAAAAGACTTGTTATTTTAAAAACATATGTAGGAAACGGTCGATAGTCTTATTAAAAAAGGCCATTTATCTTAAATGTCTCGAGCCATTTCTAGATTTTCAGACACAGATTGTAAATAAATTTTTCTCTCAAGAAGTGACGGTACAGATGTATCGAACCGTTGCCGAGCTTTAATGATTCGAGGATGTTATACGCTTGTACGTGTCTTCTTTTATTTTTTCCGTATCTAGAAGCCATAAAAAAAATACGAAAATAATGAAACAGATACAATTGTATACGGTCGCAATTGACAGGCGTCACTCCGTCAACGTACACGAATAAGATACGCACGGTGATCGAAAAGTAAATATAAATGAGATAAGCGACTTCATTATGACAACAATACATGTCCGAGTAAAATCGTTATATGAGAGATGCACTTGATTAGATCCCATCTTCATGTAATATTGAAAACACAATGTCGTCATTTACCATAAGAAGAATACGGTCGTCACACGACGACGGCTTGCGTTATTCATAACACATAGGCTGTGATCGTTTTTTCAATTTTCCCTCTCGTCGATAAGATACTCCCTCTCTTCCCTCCCGTCGATCGCGTTCCGAAATGCGGAATCCGCGATTCGATCGCGAATTGTTTCAATTGCCGATCTGTGAACATGCATTCGAACCCGCACGATCTTATCAGACGGACGCAGGTTCGTAATCAGTGTGGACATTCGTTCTGGCCGCTCGTCGATATCGCAATCTCAGCGACACCACATACATGATTCATCCGGAGGTGTAATCGGTTGAGTTATAGATCTGTTTTCTAGCTGGTATTTTAACTGGACATTTTTTCAATTTCTCAATTAAAATGTCAATCAACTGTATGATCTTCATCCCGTTTGAAAAAAATAAATCTTTTTTTATTCGACATCGTTTCTTGTTCCTTATATAATACTTTTTATACGATACTCTATATCGATTTTCCCGTTTCTAAATCACTATTAACTACTTATATATTCAGTTCAAGTTTCACAAACTTTTTATCTGTTCAACCGGTATCCAATTATCTCCTACAGCTCAACTTTCTCGACGAGTATCTAATTTTTCAATTTAACTTCGTTTTGAATGATTGTTTTCAAATTATGAAATTATCTTCAACATGTCAGTAATCGTCCCATCTACTTTTCTATTACCACTTTACATCGTCGCGCCAATTTTATGATTTGCAATTTTAACGGTCATTAAATATAATAATAAATAATTTCTGACAAGATTTATGGATAAAAGTTTATATTAATATTTTTTCTGTTTCAGGAACGCAAGAAAGCGTTTAAAATAACAGTTAAAAACATCACTGGACTGGGAGAAGATCAATATATTAATTTTTTTATAAAAATGTTTGAGTGTTATAGACAAAGGGATAATGGATAAAATTTTATTCAGAGTGTATTTGAAACAACCGTTCTGAAACTCTGGTTAAATTCATTTTTACAAGTTAATTCTTTGTAGTAAAGATTTGTCTCCGCCTTACAAAAAGCACCTACATAGAAATCTACACAAGAAACATTCAAAAATTATCAGTGATTATTGATTGAACACTTTTGACCATAACTTGATTTTGAGTTTGTTGGGATTGAAAAAAGAATTAATTTCTGAAACTGTATTTCAGTGTCTGAGTTTCCTTGTAATCACATGTTATAAATTTATAAAATTTTCAAAGAGAAATGGTTATAGTATTTTTAATTGAATGTGAAATGCTGTGATTTTTAAAAAAATGATAGATTTTATATGAATTTTTGTCTCACACTGTAGATAAAAGTTATTCAGATTTATTTAATTAATAATAAAGAACTACAAAGAGAGAAAATCCTGTTTTTCAGCTTTCATGTGACCATTTCTTCAACCGAATTGAAAATCATTAATTTATTGATCCAGAAAATTGAAGTAATGTGAAACGCTGCCCATGAATTTTTTTCTGAAATTACCAAGAAGGTAATAATCGCCAAATGGCATGCCTGGACTATATGGTGGGTGATCAAGTTCTTAGAAGACATATTCCTGAATTAAATTTGGTTGCTGGAGACATTGTTAAGAACAAGTCTTACTCTTTTTTCTTTCACTGTACGACTGATCAAGTTATAATCTTGAAACTTTTACTGTACACTACTAAGACATGAATGTATAGATTCGCCACGCGTGTCTGTACGAAAACATGTTAAGTAGAGAATATTTGGTGCTGTCCATGTAAAGGATACAGTATTTTCATAATATTTATAATTAAAATAAACCTGTTCAATCATGTGTTGGATTAAAAACGAGTTAATTTAAGAATGAACGACCTTTAAACGTATTGTTATGTAAATCAAAAAGAATCAAAGGAGTTTGAAAGAACGAAAATGTATGTAGATTTCGAGATCAGGAAACTCGTATCGATGATGACAGATCGTTGTAGTCGAATGTAGGATATTCTCATGCGGTTCAATGTCCATCCAACAAACCGTTTCAGAGCCGACACCTAAAAACGAACTTCTGCCCGTCCAACGACGGACGTACACCTGAAGAAAGAGATGATCTGTTCCGATATCGTGTATCGTTACTCACACACTGCCTAAAATTATCATAAATTAAGATAAATCTGATTTATATTTTCGTAATGGTTTCATAACATCGAGCACGTTTCAGAACTGACAGACGGTCGCGCCGTCGTTCGGTGAATTCTCGAGCACCGGTGACGGTAATTAAGATGACACATTATTTACATAAACAGCGCGCCGTACAAGTGAGATGTGACAAATTCGGACGACGTCCCCCAGCTATGTAAATAAACGAGATGCGAGCGCGGATATCTGTTTTCCAGCATTTTGATTTATTAATTGGTTGTCCGTTTAAAACACTTCTTTTGTGAATCGAACGTTTACAACAATCGCGTACATTCATTACCTCTCTATTTGTATACCTTCGAGATATATAAGCGTGTGACGTTAAACATCATCCCGATACGGATGTTTAATGGTCGCCGATGAATAAATGAACGTATCGTTCTCAGGTCGGACGAAATATGAATATTAATTAGGAATAAATAGTCGAGCGCTCTGTTCGCTTATGTATTCTTCGCAAGTGCGATCGAAATTATTCATCTGAGATATTAAACGAAAACAATTAATAATTTGTGCTCGCAACACAGCTGTATTTTTCGAGAAGTCGGTTGTCGGGCGAAATTTGTGATTAATTGTGAACGTATTATGGATTTTTTTATCTCGGAACGCATCTGTTTATTAAACCTGTAATTTAAATCTTTATTTTTTCTGTCTTATGAACCATTAATTATCAAATTTTGCAAATCATTAATGCTTTTCTAAAATGAAATACATTTATATCCGCACTGGATTACAAGTCTTACAATTTTAAAAGTATAGAATTTTAAAAGACAAGTCTTCGAGCACTCATATTAAATTTGGAGCCTTCTGGAATAGATTTTTCTGTATCTTGGTGCTCTGAATATGACAGAAGATCCTTTGAATATTTTTGACTACAAAAAGGTTTGTTGCTTTTGTATAAAAAAGGATAAAAGTATGAATTCAGGCACGATGTCAGGACCGTACAAAAAAACATTTTTATTTTATCAGACTTGCATTACTATTTGTACTGAATTCACAATAAAAGTTTTCATCTATACTCACTATCATAAATCGTGTAAATTTATTTCCATATAACTTCACACGATGTGAAATCAATTCAACGTAATGTAATCACGGTATTAAATTCAATTAGCTGAATGATCCATTCGTTTCGAGCAAACGAATCGAAACACAACAGCGATGATTAATAAATCATCGCTGCTGTGTAAAAAATGGCGACTTTAACGCTCATAAATATTTAATTGCTCTCTTTATAGACATCGATTTGTCAATAAACGCATCGACGTCAATCATCTGCCTGGTTTGTTATTATTAAATAATATCAAATCGGCAACGAACATCATAACAAAACGTTCCTGTTTCTTTTTTGTCTTGTTTTTATTTTGAACGCTAATTGAACGTAACGAAATAACATATACGTTCCTGTCAATTGCTTTCGATCGCTTCCTCTAATAAATCATCGATATGTACAGGCTCGGTCTCTTAAAAACAACCTGTTACCAGACATCTGCTCTTGTGTGTGTGTGTGTGTAAGTTACCCTAACAATTGATCAAGTGGGCAGGCATGAATAGTCAATAGCTGTTACAGAACATGAATGCTCTTTCAGCCTCCATCTATAAGTAACTTCATCTTAACTACCTGTTCGTTATAGCGACATGGAAAAAATCAATGTGTATCAGACTATGCTATTAGTCTACCGCATTCAGGAACTCTGTTTTATATGATATATATATATATATATATATATATATAAAGTCATGCTACCATGATTATTTTTATAGTTTGTACATGCAGTTTAAACTGAGTCTTTAATTGATTTCGTTTCGAAGACATTGAGATACCGTCTTCAGATGTTCATTTTTCTGTAACAATTAATTTTCAAGTCTTATCAGCTTTGAAATCAATTTAAGTAATCAATTCGTCTTTTTGTTTGTGCTCTGGTTAACATGTTAATTTTTTGTATAATGAATTTAGGAAATAAATATTAAAAATATTGATCACAGTGCAGTTCTATAGTTCTGTCATTAAATCCATTTTCACAAATGAATTTTTTTTGTTCCACAAACTGAAAACAATTTCTTGGATTGAAAATGTTCACTGAAACGTTATTGATCGTTATTGAGTAAGAGTTTTAATTTTTGGAAAGCTTCGTTACAAGAAAATCTGATTCTGACATAAGAATTTAACTCTTTTTCGGATTTGTAATCAGTTTAAGCAGTCAATTTGTGTTTTCGGTTGTGTTATTGTTAACTTGTTAATTTTTCATAATGAATTTAGGAAATGAATAGTAAAAGTATTAATAAAAATACAGTTCTGACAATGTGATTAAATTCATTTCCATAAATGAATCCCTTTTCGCCTTACAAGCAACAATATGTTAAATAATTAATTTGATGATCGAGTAAATCAAATGAGATAAGTGTTGAAGATAAATATAAATCTTTTAATTTTTGAAAGCTTACTCTGAAGAAAACCTAACTCTGATATATGAGAATCTAGTTCTTTTTCAGACTTGAATTCAATTCATTTCTTTTTCAGTTCAAATTAATTTTTTTTACTGCACAAATTATAATTTGTCTGATTAAAAATGTCCAATGAATTATTATTGATTAAGTAAGTCCAAATATACAGATTATGGTCTTGAATAAATTTTCGAAATTTTGTAGTCATCCACTGAAGAAAATCTGGTTTTGATATATATGAATCGAGTTCTTTTTCTCGTACAGAAAAGAATGTACTAGTTTGTCATATAGGAAGAATCTCATGTTTTTTGCTTCATATGTAAAACAGTTTAATCATGTTCAGAGCTTCAAGGTACTGAATGAATCAAGGGTCTATACATTTAATCACTTGTAGAATTATATCAGGAGTCTGAGAACGATGGAATTGCCATTGAAATGCTTATGAGTACAAGCAAAAACGATTAATGTTGATTTTTCTGATTTTGAAAAAAGGATTTATATGTGAAAACTGTTGATTTTTAAAAGAGATAGGGAATCGTTTGTCGATTGTAACAGATGTCAAGTTAATAATGGATGAAATGTTGTGTTTCTTGTTTGAAATTCGAAATAGAAACGTATGGTGTACGTTCGAAGTTCAATTACTCAATGATATAGAGAGAGCGGGTTGTTTTAGCAATGTACGTACACGTTTCTGTTATTATAATTGAAACTTGCTGTTCGTTTTATTCAAAGAGGACATTATTTGTAAAAATCATTTCAAATAGACGATGCCTGTGAAAAAACTGGCTTGAAGACGAGATCCTTCTCAAATGACCCACATACATAACCGAGCTAACAACAAATTATTCGACAGAAATCAGTGCCGCCACGTTCGGAATATCAAGCCGACACAACATAGACAAACGATGACTTGACTCGGAGCTTAATTGCGTGTCCACGACCATGTCGACAAGGGCCGCTCCGCTTGTAGTTTACGTCGCACAGATTGATAGATATTTGCTTGGCGACGATCCACCTCCTCGGATAAAATTATTCCACCCGCATAGCGTCCGCTAGCGTGTCTTCAGATCAGATCGTTAGTTTTGTTATTGTGCACCATATAAATGCGAGGCGGATCGTCTGCTGTGCACTGTTTAAGAATTACATACACGGTACACACAATCAATCGTCGTCCTGCACATCTGCGATTCTAATGGCTTACGGTTTTTTGCTTTTCGAAAACGAGAATCTGTATACGTATTTTTTTCTTTACTTCGGTTCAGTATCTCGTTACTATAATTAATGATGTTTTAATTAAAACGGAATTTGTTTTTCAATTAAACACAAAAAGATACATGCATGTTAATGGATTTGTTACTGAAACGATATTTAATGATTCGTTCATTTCCATTTGTGAACTGAATAAATATATTTCAACGAATTATCAATTTCAATAATTCTAAATCGTTTTAAATTGATAAACACTCGTTGTACACATAACTGATGAAGTTATTTATGTCTATTTTTATAAAAAAATTGTCTATCTCATCGATTTTGATTTTTCGCGATTTTAAAACGTGTAAGATCTATTAAAAATTGTATTTAAAAGAATTTTGAAATTATCTGCAGACGTAGCGAGATCAACATCAATTTTTAATTCTTCATCCTAATTTTCTTAATAGAAATTGAAATAAAATATTTTCATGTCTTAATTAACGTCTTCCAGTCAGAAAAATCAGATATATTTTTAAATTTCTTAATTGCTTAAGTGCCATTTTACTTTTTGACATGTCCTCTTACAAATATTTTAATTTATCTTCATTTTCTGATAATTTGTAGACATTAATCGCCAGATATTAGATGATTAGATTGAAATTATCTGCAGACGTAGAGAGATCAACAGCGATTTTTAATTCTTCATCCTGATTTTCTCAATAGAAATTGAAATAAAATATTTTCATATCTTAATTAACTTCTTTTAGTTAGAAAAATCAGATCAGACACCTTTTTTTTAATTCTTCATCCTGGTTTTCTTAACAGAAATTAAAGTAAAACATTTTTATCTTCATCTCACTGATCTCACATCAGTTTTTTGTGTACTTATGAAACAAACAGCTATCAGATAAAATATTATATACTTAATCAATTTTCATATCAAGTATGACATTTCTTTCAGGATTCCTAACAAAATTTTTTTATTGATTAACGTTTTTAGTCAAATAACCAACCAACTTCTAATTTTAAAGATCAGGGTATGGAATCTTCGTTCGACTCTTTATTATAAATCAGGGATCATAGATTTTCATGGTAGGAGACTAGACTTGTAAACCTTGTATAACTAAACATTTTTTTATAAAAAAAGTAATATAATTTAGCTGGAATTACTAATGGATATGTGAAAAATGTGCTCGAACTATATTCTTCTTGTACTCAATTGTATTTATTGTTCAAAGAAACAGCTGCCCCTGTACGTTCGAGTGATTGAACTCAAGGCATAAACGTTTCAGTTTTCAGTGCATCGATCTTTCAATCTACGCTTGTAAAGAACGAATCGAACCGATAACGCGCTCACGTTATTCCCATAAATTACAAAAAAGAAATATATATATATATATATATATATATGTATTTCCGATAAACAGATCAATAAATGTTATCGACTTAGCGTGCCATCTGTGCACCGTTTATTTATTACGTTAACAAGTAACATTCGTGTCAAAATGCAGAACGGTCTTCTATCGATGTTCAAAGTTTGCCGCGTATATATGGCGTGCTGAGTATATTTCATCATTGGTTCGCTCCATACGCGGCGCTACTTATCAGGGACAGTTTTCAAAAGGAACGCCGATATACGCGTTCGATAGACGCGTTTGTGGTTAAATGGGACGCTGACGGATGTGCAAATACGGAAAATCTCATAGAAATAAAACGAATGGACCGTTGGACGATTACTGATACGAGGTGGTCGGTATTTACTGTTTTGCAGATTGTAGATTTGATATAAATCCAATCACTTGCGAACTTATTCTTTATTAAGTTTCAAAGGTCTGTATATATATATACAGGTATGTGTCTGTGCTTGTGTGTGTGTGTGTGTTCAAATACGTAACGATACTTTTGTAACAAAACCGACAGTGTGCACAGTCGAATGATAAAGACGAACTGATCGATCACTGTCAAACGACGAATAATGTTAGCTAGTGAACGGTCGATTTGCGTAACAGCCTTGTGTTCGTTGTGCGAACATCGAACATGCGGATCGTGATATCATTAAATGTAAACTCTGTGCGGCGATTCTGTGTTTCAACTATGTCCACCTGTCTTCCAAATAAAGTAAAGAATTTGCCATCGTATGAGAAACGGCCGTTTCGTTCGTTGTGTTGTTCGTTCATTCTTTCTTCGGTTCGTCGTTCGTTTGTTTCATATTCGGTCGACCGGCGCGTCGATCTAGTTCACCGTGCGAACAAATGGCTGTCACGTGCGATTCGAGTATTGAAGACGATCGGTGAGTGCTATTCAATTCTCTGTTTATATATTTGTTTTTCAATTGTATACTTTTTCTGTTTATGCATTGATTGTTTTGTGTAGATGATTGAAATATCTCTTTATAGTAACAATAACCTTAAAAAAATATTGCATTGAAATTATAATTTTTATTGTGGTTTTTTACATCGTTTTGGAATATTTGAGTTTCTGTGTTCTATTATAATGTGGGTCGTTCGATAAGTTGGTAAAAAACAAGTTAAACGTCGTTTTTTTTTTGTTGAAAAAATCGATGTTATTTCTCAACATAGTCTCCATTGAGGGCTATACACTACTCGGTCCAGCGAGTCTCGACCAAGGAAACATGAGAATACGCATGGAAAGTGGAGCTGACATCGTCATTCGACGAGAATTTCTTTCCACTGATCCAAATTTTCATGTCTGGGAAGAGGATTAAGTCGCACAGGGCTAAGTCCGTAGAGCAGGGTTGACGAGGAATCAATTCGAAGCCTAATTTGTGCAATTTTGCCATTACAACGGTCGATTGTTGTCCTAGTGGAATATCATTTTTTTGTGTGCCAATTTTGGCCATTTTTGTTTCAGCTCTTCTTTTAAACGGTCCAATAATGTTGCATAATAGGCTCTTGTTTTCATTTTTCGTTTCGTTAAGTAGTCGAACAGGATGATTCGTTGGGAATTCCAAAAAACTGTAGCCATCATCTTCGTCTTCTTCAGCGCAATTTCACCAGTAGTTATCCACTGCCTGTGACTGCTATTTCGGTTCAGGTGTGTAGTGGTGGATCCATGTTTTATCCGCAGTGACGAATCTAGGTAAAAATGGATCCTCGTTTTTTTCCATTTCTGTGGAAACTGCTACAATGCTCCAAATATCTGTAGAAAGTGAACAATGTGTCGCTTCTGGCTGAAATTTCACCTATGTTAGCTTGAAAAGTGACATTCAATAACCGTTATCAAATTAATGTTGGCGCCACATCATAGAAATTTACCAAACTTATAGTAGTAGTTTCGGCAAGTAGATTTCAGATAATTCGAATGATAGTCTTCTATGTCGACATAGTACTATAAAATAATTTTATTTATAAACAAAAATTAGATTTCTACTTACCATACCGAGCTGAATACAGATAGCCTGAAATTCAAAAACCAAAATTAGTCATTTAATCATGTATTTAAGAAATAAAACAATATAAATAAATTTAAGTTAGTTAGGAATTGTATTTTACTAATTAATTATATGATTTTGAAAAATAATACATCTTGTAATTGATATTTGTATCAAAATTCCATTTGATGGATATTTGTATCAAACATCCAGCAGTTCCACACCACTTAAATTAAAAAATGTATATGAATTTGAACGTCATAAATCGTAGTTATTTTTCTACCAACCTAATATTTCCACTTTGATAATATTGTTATCTGTCGTATCGTTTAACCAATCAGATTCTAGCCAGTAAGAGGTTGTTCTTACGATTACACTGGGTACTTGGCTGGTCTTATACTAAAATGCAATTCTTTGAAAAATTCACCCACTACTTCCCAATGATTTTTCCGAAGTTAGAATCATTCAGAAAAAATTTAGCAGCACGACTCGTAAGTCCTAGCACTCGGTACTAGTTCCTGTACCTGAGGTACTGAGTTCCTGACCTAAGACCACTTCTAGAGGAGTGGCTTAGGTTTCTCAGCTCGATAAAAAGTCCCAAATCGAATTGTTTACCTTATAATTCATCTAACTGTCCTTTGAAATTTTCATTCAAACACTTGTTGTATTTTAAAAGATATCTTTTTATAACAGCACATAAAATCAAATTACTTGTCGAAATATTCTAATGTTCTGACGTTTCTTTTTTTTACACAAATTTGATACATTAAGATCAATTTTTGATAAGTATATAATCAATATTTTCAGTAAGTGTAATTTGTGGTATAATGAGTTTCCTGATTTATTTCAAATCTATTATTAAATTTCATTTAGATAATGAGTACGATTACGGTTTTATAAAAACCCACACATATTTGTATTTCGAATCAATTTGGAAATTTGAACTATCTGTATATATATATATATATATATATATATATATATATATATATATATATATATATATATGAGATATAGGTGATAAACGTCCATCAAGTTGTTTATACGAAACATTCTCGAGATCTGTTGATAACGATAGAGGAATTGTAAGAGAGGAAAAAAAACTGTTCTGCGAGCGCTGCAGCATCATTGATCTCGTATCGTACCGATCGATACAAGCGAACAGAGCGTACAACACACCGTATGATTAGACTAAATGTTCCCTATTCATAATTATAACGAGTGTCGAACGGAGAAGAATAATACATCATCGTCGTCGTCGTCGACGACGTGTGATATATCTCGAGCGCCTCGTCGCATCACAGCCTCGAATTTGTCAAAGTCATTGACGTATGATAATTGTGCAGAACGAGTTTTTGACGTCCGTATTTGGTAAGGCTCGGGCGTGCGTCCGTTTTTATTTGAATTCGTGTTTGGACGGTCCCCCGTTCGATATTCGACCGCTCTGTCGAGGATTTCGTGCGAGCCGATTCGGTTTACAGGTTGTAGGTTTCTATATGAAGAAAATATACTCGGTGCTTTCACAAATCAATCGATATATAAATGATAACATTCTCTTATCAAAATCATTAACCACTTAAGCGTTTTGTTTCATATCGATTTTCAATGGTGACAATATGTCTGTACTTTGTTTCTCTGAAGATGATACTATTTCCATTAACCTCTTGACATATGAATTAATCGAAATTCGATATGAACAAAAGATAGTATTTGTTCTTCAGAATAACCCCCTTAAGCGTTTTGTTTTATTTCGAGAATGTGCACTGGCGTACTTAATTATTTCTAGGTGATGTCGAGTATACTTGACGAAAACACAATAAATGCACTTGCTGTGAGATTGAGTTAAAGTATAACAAAATGATAAATTTTTTTTGTTTTTTCCTTTGAAAAATTTTTAATTTTATTGGCAAGTAATTCACAAATCGTATTCAATTACTGTTTGTTGGCATCGATTTTTTTAATCTTGAATGTTGTTTCAAATTCAAACGACATTCCAAATATTTCTCAGCATGTAAATTAATTTACTCCAGTATTCTGTTAAGTAAATCATAATCTAACAATTTTTTTCATATAGAACACACATTCGGTTTTTGACGGATGGGGAATAGTGAAATTTGGGCCAGGATGAGCAGTCAATTTAAATGGTGTTCGCTCTCCACCTCTCATATTCCATTGTACATTTCAATTTTTATTTTCCTTATCGGGTTCATTATCTTCTTCATCCTCGTTACTTCTTTCATCAGAAATGTTGAAATTACTGATATTCTTTTCATGCATGTACATAAATGTCCCTTAAAAGTTTAATAAAGAGTCTTGTTGTCTGCGCTGTAGCTCCATCTTGTTGGAACCATATCTGTGGATGATTATGAACAGCTGGTCTTAAAATTTTTTCTATCATCGTACGGTATTGAGCACCAGTTATGGTTACAGTAGTACCGTCTTCATTTTTGCCTATAATCCTTTCGGACCTTACTCCTGATCAAACAGTACACTCAAGTGGGTGTAATTGTCGCTGATGAAGTGCTCTTAGATTATCTGAAGACCATATTCAACAGTTTTGTCTGTTCACGAATCAATTTAAGTGGAAGTAAGCTTCATCACACACAATCAAATTGTGAATAAATTCATTAGTTTCTTCTGCTTTTTGCCGAAAACGAATTGTATAATCAAGACGATGCTGATAATCTGTTGTCAGCTTTAGTTCTTGTACAAGTTGCAAGAACTATTATTAACTATTTATTTATATTGTATTATTTTTTTTTGAAATGAAATATATCCACTATATATGATAATAATGATTTATTCACAAAAAAGGGTACACAATTTTGATAGAAATTTTTTTGATTTAAAAATAATGAGTTTGAAGCCTAATAAAAATTCAATCAATATGCTGTTTTTAAAGTAAATATCATTTCTTAATTGGTCAAACCCTATTTATTGTTAATGGTAACCTATTATTGTTAAAAAATATTACATTTTATATATATATATATATATATATATAATATGTCCTTTCTCACAAAATATAAAATTGTCTAAAAAATGTAAATTGTTTATTTTTTCCATCCATTTTTTTTGAAATAAAATATATCCACTATATATGATAATAATGATAATAATACGAATTATTTACAAAAAAGGTCACACAATATTTTTTGATTTTAAAATAATGACTTTTAAGTCTAATAATCGAAAATTTAATCAATGTGCACTTTGCATGGGAACATTTTTATCTCTCCTAAGACTTTGCAGTATCTTCCGAAATATTCGAAGTCAGATTGAACGTCTTCTGGTTGACGTTTCAGATCTTTGCTCCATATTCTCCTGTACACTTTGAACATTTTCTTCAGTTAGAATCGAACGACGTCTTTCAAATCCTGGACGATTATGTAATGTACTTTGTTATCGAAAACGTGCAACCGAACGATTATTCATCGACTCTGATGGTCCTGTTCGAACATTAAAGTAACGACGATGTGTCAAAATAATCGAACACAGATTTTCAAAATAAAAATTAATTATTTTGGTACAATGCTCTGTCATGCACTTTTCCATGAGAAATTCCCCAAGTTTTATTCATAAAATTCTCAAAAGAAGAGAAAAGAAACATTTAAAGAAAAAAATATTTACTATTCAAAACCCCTTCGTTCTTTTTGATCTACCTGTATATATATATATATATATATATATATATATATATATATATATATATATATATATATATATATATGTCCATGAGATTCGGAACGAATGTTAAAAAGTGGTAACACGTGTGAGCGCATCTCTGCCACACGGATTTTTTCCCCTCGAAATGAATATGAACACACGACCCGCACGACAGCATCAGTGTATAATCAAAGGCGGCGCACTGTTACATCTTTGGTCCGACTGCCGACCTGTTTGTCGGCTGGATATCGGAAGATATTTTCGCGTCTATAGGCGGTGCCTGCCGTGCATGTCAATCAGAATGTCAAACGCGTGCATCGGGGCTGTGTTTTGACTATTTTCGGACGATGCCTGCCCGTGCAAATGTATGCAGTTATGTACGGCATCTCGTTTCATCTGTACGATAGTCGTTTTTGCATGCGTCCACTCGCTGTTATAAATATATAATTAAATACTTTTTTTCCATTACACTTGTTTCTCGTTCGGTTTCTTTCTCTATAGAACGAGTTCGTTAGTCTCTCTCTCTGTCGACGTGTAATGAAATCGTTATAGGTGAAGATCGTATCAGAATATTGTAAATTAATTTTTAAATTCTAATACATTTATTTTTATAACCTTATATGGATCATTAAAATATGTAATATGATATAATTTTATGATAAGGTATTTAATGGAATAAATAAAAGTAAACAGGTCTGTCTAATTATATAACATACTCTGCTATAAATTTCCACTTCTGAATAAGTGAATGAACAGATAAGTTGTCGCAGTAAAGTCCTGTCACTGGCAAAATTCATTTTCATAAATGGATTCCTTCTCATCTGACAAACAACAAATCATTTTTCTGGACAAATATTCTATAAATCATTTTTGATTCTAGCTCTTACGTTTTTGATTGAGTACTAAGGTACAGAAAAATCAGATAATCAGGTACAGAAAAATACAGAATATTTTTTTCTGTACCTTAGTGATCTGAAGATGGCTACAAAGTCATTGAAATGTTCATAAACAACAATCAGTATGTTCAATGATGATTCACCGAACATTCTTGACTCAAATTTTATTATAGTTTGTGTGATGAAAAGAGAATTCATGTGTGAAAATAGATTTATGCACAAAAATTCATGGGTTTTTTTTCTATAAAAAATATTCTTCGATTAAATTTCTCTAACGCTGATTTATTAAATTATAATTTACACTGCGGTTCAATGGAATTTCTAAGAAATGACTCGTTTCGTCACTTTTTAATTTTGCTATAAACTTTTAAACAAACGTACAAAGAATACCTGTAGGAAAATAAAACGCAACGTGTGAAAAACAAACGCTAATAGTTTCAAAGAGTGAACGTATTCGATAATATCTAAGATTGAATATGAAAAAAAATTGTTGTTTTATTTATGTATGCATGTGTGTATGCATATTGCACATATCCTTTTTGTCGGCACTCGAAACACGGCTTGTCCTGCGATAATTTCCACATCGCGTACCTTTTCACACGTTCATGTCAACGAATGTCGCGCAAATTACAAGATTATAACTCACGGACTCTGCGCACCGCGCTCTTCTATCCGTGCAGAAAACGGCAGCGTTTTATGAACACGTTGAGAGACCATCTGGTAATAACGATCAATCATTCCAAGTTATGGGGTTGTTTTACATGTCTTTGACATGGCTTCAATACACACGTGCGTTCGGTCGTTATCACCACACTTCGAGTCATATATATATATATATATATATATATATATATATATATATATATGTATGTATATACACAAGAAGAAATGAATGTTGTATTGAAAGTCCATTGAATAAATAATAGTTGATATATAATAAAGTTATGTAATAAATCAATAAGTATTTATATGGAAACAAACTATTTTCTTTATCAAACTACAGACACTTATTTTATTTTTTTTATCAATTAGTTATATATAAGGGGAATGAGAGCATTTTTCAGTAAGAAAACCATTTCATAAAAGAAAAATCTATGTCTAATCACAATACAGATTTGAATCTGATGTATTATAACAATTTAGAGGCCTGGTTTAAATTAAAGCTTTAAAGTATAACACGACGCTGTCGATGTTTATTTGTTCGTTTAATATATTATGTTAATTTTCATAGATTTCTAGATTTTCCAAAATATTCAGTTTTATTATTTATTTTATATTTTTATTATTTCCATTGTATTATTTATGTAGTTAATATCATGTCCCGTTTCTAGTACCTGTTTAACAAATATTGAATCGATTTTATTGTTTAATGAAGATGGTATATGCACCGAAACCGGTCGCGGAGAATAGAGTCACAGCTGATCCTACAGGAAGACATAAATAACTGATACATTTTTTTTCGAAAAAAAAATACATTTTAAGAAACAAATACAACAGTTTATAAGCTGCGTGCGCCTTCCAAATTATTTTCTTATAATTATATTTCGTATACGACTGTATGTAACACACACGGCATATAATTATCAATATTTTTTTTTTCAAAAAAAAAATACATTTTAAGTCCACACTGTACTCGTTTCGTACGGAATAAGTAATTCGCTCTATTTTACATAAATTATCGAACGAGACATAAAATGTAAAACGTATAGGGTATTTTGTTAAATGAATAGATGCACGAATAAAAATTCTTTATGACCTGCAGCCTGCATAATGTTGAAATTATGTATGAGCATGCAACATGTAACAAGATACCGTTGCAAGTATCGTTCATTATCCTGGAACATGATTTTTTTCTGTATCGAAACACTTTCAGTCTTCAGTGTTGTCGTTTTGTGGCGTTAACTATGTTGTCTTTTTTTAAATACTGATTTTAATATTTATATAGATGAGATATGTATGTATGGTTGTTGTAAAATGTGAATAAACCATTTAATTAAGTGGAATATAAGTTAAAGAAAAATAGTTTATTATAACAAAAACCGCAGTTATTTTCCTACAAAACTAATGAGAGAATTCGTTGAAGATTTTGAATTAAGAATTTTTTACAGTCTGTGAGGAGTGATTTCTTCTTTTTGTTGTACTCATGATGATGTATTATATATATATATATATATATATATATTACTCGAATGCTTCCTTTGTTCATATTCAAATATATTTTCTAAATGTTGTTATTTAATAATTTCAGAATATAAAAATAGTTCAAAACTTTTTTAATTCTATTTTTTGGTACTGTGATTAAATTCAAATGAATTAACAAATGATTTTTCTTCTTCGAGCGTCGCTCATAAATAATTATCACAAAGATTAATAATCATTTACTGAATATCTTTCTATATTATAAAAATGAAACAGTGATGCCATTCCTGTGTGTGGGTAAACGCAACGAGCAGTGGGTGGAGCCGCCTAGTTTCGGTCTATAGAGATTAGAAATTAGTATGTGAAAGCTCTAAATCCAAAAAAAGATTTTTTTCTGCACTTTGTCTCTTTGAAGATGATGAGAGTGGTATTAAAGTATGTAAAAGCAATAATTTAAAATTATCAGCAATGATTTATTGAACACTTTTAATCAGAAACATTTTTTTGTGGTTTGTAGTATGGTAAAAATATTAATATGTGAAAATACTGTTCTGTATTAGGTGTATAAGTTGATTCATTATCATTTTTTATAGACAATGAATGTTTATAGAAAACTAGAATACATTCTAATCCCCCAAATATCCCTCATTATTTTATACAACTTTGCTCCATATGTCTGGTACTGACGAATTCCTTATCGAAAGAAAGATGACCGATTTGAGTCGATGAATTCGAACCCCCTTCCACCGTTTCAGCATTTTTTGCATGTTTTATGCGTTACAAAACATTTTCCAAAGCTGAACAAAGCACTCCCGTGGGGTCGTCAGATTTTTTTCTCAACTTTAATGTGAAAAGTATGCAATACTTAATATGATGCCTTTTAGACGTCATCGTGTTCACTACTGTTTTGTGAGGTTATATTCCAACTACTTAGTGAATATATATATATATATATATATATATATATATATATATATATATATATATATTGAAACGGCTTAAAATTCCAAATAACTAACTAGCTGAAGATATAGAGTGTTTTTAAATGTTAAGACTGACAATTTAAAATGTTAAAACGACGAGAAAATATTTTGTTGTGATTGATTCAATATAAAAGTACAGAATTATTTTTTACATTTAACACTTTGTCTACGTAAGGGAATTTTTTGTGTTTAGTTTATTGTGGAATTTATGTTGTTTTTAAAAAGTAACATTTAAGTAAAAATATATTTCCTGTATCAAAAAATCTAAATCTAGTTACTGATCAACGTTTCAAACTGTAAGTTGTTTATGTTGTTGATAATTAGACTTCGGTACAAGTACGTGTGCGGCTCATAACAGAAGCGAACGACAGAACTGAACCGTAAACCAGGTAGTAGTGACCCGCCTCCAAACTGTCTCTCGGTTCGTTTCAAACAAACAAAAAAAACCGCGCATAATTCTCACTCGGCAAGACGATTTATGACCCGGCCTGCTCCATTATAAAATCGCACTAGTCGGAGCACACGTATCTAATTGTACAATAAATTTCGAAATCTGCATATCGTGCACACCGTCTGTTTACTTTTTAATGATAATAAGAGTGGCGAGGGCGCACAGCACTCGATCATATTTCGAAAACGGGATGATGTGGCCGCGCTGTGAGATAAGATCAGCATCGACGCATGCGATACTGCATTACATGCGCGTATGCATGCACAGTACGCGAGCATACATGAAGGCCGGACGATTGTTGTAGGTAGATGAAGAAGTGGTGGCCCCGTGGACGTTGTTCGCGGCCGACCATATAGAGCGATCCGATCGTTACGAGGCCGGGAGATAAGTATGCGTATCTGGTGTGAAAACTGCACGCCGTGTAAAATATCGACGTTAATAGGAAATAAATTTGTTTTTTTTTTTTTATTTTTTTTACCTACTTGCTTTACATATTTCAGATTTGTTTCGCGTGGTGTGTGTAACGCGCGTCGATAAATATTTATATATGGGTTCAGAATGTTGGTCTGTTCATTTAAAGTTGTTTCTAGTCTCTTATCTTGAGTACAGATAGATGTTATCATCATTTCATTGAGAGGAAATGGTCAAGAGAGCTAAGAAATGGCAAAAAATATGTTTACAACATACATTTTGACATATTAGGTGTAAAAATGAATTCTGTGTCTGTAAATCGAATCATTCGTTACTCTGTTTTAAATTAAAATAATTTCTCGTCCTCTTAAAACATTGAAGTATCACCCTTAACATTAAGAACGCTATACAACAACCTTCAACACCAACCTACAACCTTCTTTAATCCGATTCTAGCTCTAGATCTTCAAGATTAACAAGAAAGTCATTGTTGATTTTAATGATGGGTCTAGAACGAGGTCTATCCTCCTAAATAATCTTTAAAGCGATGGAATTCTTCTTATGAGATTTATTTAATTTATCTACTATTAAAAAAAATAAAAAACTGTGTAATTATTATCGATATTCATTCTATATGGCTCTCATTTCGAGCCTGATTGTAAACTTGAACCTTCTCTGATCGTTTCATAAAAAATATCTTCATATTCATAAACAAATGTTTGTAGAAAAACCGTAATGCTGAAACTTGCATAGTCAGTGTGCTTGAATTTATTGTCTCGTCTAATATTTTCCACAAACATGTTAAATTATTCATTTATTCATTAAAGTCGCTGTAATGGAATGAAAACAAATCAGTATCTCGTGTTTCAATCGTTCGAAAACAGACGTCTTGCTATAAAAACCAAACACTTTCCTCCATCGTCGTCGTCGTCATCGAATATTCATTATCTTCGACACTCCGTACAAGCATAATCAGTTCCGATATTCAAGAACTGTTGCACAAGAAATCGAGCCGACTTGTACGTTGATAAAAGGTAACACTGCATCGACTCGCAGCGTCGCTTTAATTAACAATCTCGCACGAAGATATTTCTGGAGGTGTGTTGACGACGACGGAGAAATAATACACATTTCGTTCGATCGTCTCGTCGTGTAAATATTGTACTCTCGTCGAGATAAAACTCCGGCGTGCATAACTCATCCGTTACGACGAACGCATATAATCCATTATGTTTATATTGAACCAGGTGAGGCTATTATAGATTGTTTTCGTATCCGACGATGGCTGGCTGACTTGAGTCCAACATTGCCGGCCGTGGGCGGCTCAGATAGTAATCTACACAAACAGGCAACTAATTTTACGACATCCTCTAGCGATTCTTAAAATATCTCGATATAGTTTATATTATATATGGTTTCACATATATGTATTATATATATATATATATATATATAGAAGGTCGCAGTGGTTTCATCTACAGGTTTTCCAATAAGGACTTGTTCTTTTAATTTGAAATAGAAAAACAGAAATTTCAAGTTTCTTTATTGTAAATAATAGTTGGGAATATGCCACTTATAAATAAAAAATAATACCGTAAAAGTGACCGATGTATGTTTTCTTACAACTGACTATTCTTTTGTTAAAATTTTCAATAACATCCCTACACAACTGGAGCTCTATTTCACTAAATACTCTTTGGATTTTATAATTATTAAAAATAAAAATTGTGTATAAGATAGAGAATTAGCAAATTGGAATCCATAAGCTCATTTAGCATCAGAGTACATATATATATATATATATATATATATATATAGAGAGAGAGAGAGAGAGAGAGATATTTAATTTAGGCTTCTACATGAAACTATAAAAAAAAATAAAAATTAATTGCATAATCTCACAAAATAGTAATGAACGCGATGGCATCAGAAAAACAGTATATTTTTCGCACTCCAGTTGGAAAAAATGCTGCGAATCCACGAAAATAAAAGAAAAATTGTTATTTTTATCAACAGGCTATTGATATTATTTTGAAATCAATTAAATCTCTTAGTCTATTGATTCTAAACTTCTCCAGTATTTTTGTTTGAAACAGAAAGGTATTTTATTAACAGAAAGGTGTGTATGATATGTATGTTTGTATATATTTTACATAATGAGAACAATCTTTAATTGACACTCTCTAATATGAATAATATAAATGGCCAATAAAAATTATCGATTTTTATTCTCCAGTATTGTTGTTCGAAACTATTTTACACATAGAAAGGTATGCACGATATTATTGTTTGTAAGTCTTTTACATAATGAGAACTATGTTTAATTAGCACTCTCTAATGTTAATAATATAAATGGCCAATAAAAATTGTAAGAGATCTGAAAAAAATAAGTTTCAAGGATCGGAATATAAATTTTTGTATTCTTGTTACAGTAGCGATTTTGATTCTCATTCATTTAGACATTTTTGTAAAAGAGCCGCATCATAACTTATGTACATGTTTCATTGAATAGTTTATTTATTGATACGATTATAAGGATGTTTTTATTATGATTTATAATACAGTTCGATGATTCAAACAAAAATTCTTGTAATGCGTGTAACTAATAGGTATAGAGTATAAATTACAGTGTGAGAAATTGAAATAAGTTAGATTTTTCTGTGCCTTGTTGCTATGGGCATGATGGAATCACTATCGAAATGCGTACAGGCAACAACCACAGAGAATCAGTAGGATTTATTAAACATTTTTTGATCAGAATTTTTTGTAAAAAATAATTCATCTATGAAAGTGAATTTAACCAGTGCCAGAACTGTTCTTTAAACTTTTAAGATAAATCTAATTCAATTCGTTTCTTACAAAAATGACTACATAGACTAGACATCTTTCTACTAGATAAAAAATGTTCGTCACATAAATATTTAACATCGAATGGTATGTTGTTAAATTTAATATTAATTCTGTATAATAAATTCAAGCGTGCATAAAAATAGAAGAGAAAAAACTGAATATTAAATGAGACGAAAACTAAATTCGTATGTGAGAATATTTTGATTAAGAGTACCCACATGTATATATATATATATATATATATATATATATATATATATATATATATATATATATATATATATATATATCAGAATAATCTTTGTATAAATATTAAAAACGTAATTTACAAGCACACCGCAACATGGAAACATGATTTTCGACGCCGTACACAATTTAGCATGCCAGACACACAGCATCGACTAACGATGTCCGTAATATATGGTTTTGTAAAGATGAAAACGGCGTCAATTTGTGGTAAACGGCCACTAATGGCTTACGAACATTAACTAATGGTGGCTGTAAAAATAACTTTTCCCTATTATGTGAATGCTAACACGTATTGTACGGAATAAGAACGACGATGAGCCGTTTTAAGTGTATGAAAAGGCATGAATTGAATATAGAATAAACGAAACGCTCGTTTGTCGTTCCAACATTGTATGTACTCATCGACAGTAAATCGAACTTGTTTGTTTGTTAGGAAATCTGTCTTATTTCATGTTTTAAACGCTGTACAAATATTAAATGTAAATGTTAATTCTGTGCCTTTAAATTGAATCGATCATAATTCTGGTTTAAAATTGAATATTCTCTAGTCGTGTTAAGATTTTAAAGCACCACACTTAATATTTAAAGAAACACTATATTTCTTGGTCAAGCAGTTAGCATAATCTGACAAAAAACGGCGAACATGATGGCGTCTGAAGAGCATCATATTAGGTATTGCAAACTTCTAGTATTCCAGTTGAAAAGAAGCTGTCGAAGCTGCGGGAATGATTCGTTCATGTTTGGGAGGTGTTGTGACGTACAAAACAAGCAAAAAATGTTGGAAGATGTCTGGATATGAATTACAACTTCATCGATTCAAAGCTGCCATCTCCTTTTCGATAGGAGTTCGTTAGTTATCGGATAGATGGAGCAAAGTCATATAAAACAATGGGGAGATATTTTGAGAATTGAAATGTGTTGTGTTGATAGGAAAATAATTGCGATTTTTGTTTTTCGAATTCTAACCTGATTTTTTTCAATGGACGTGCCATTTCATCGTGTTCGTGTCAATATCATTTTAAAATGCATTTTCCAGTCTGTATTTTGGTAACATTGACTGGTATTATTATCAGTTTTACTTCAAATTGGGATATTGAATTCAAGATGGAAAAGAAGTAAATAAAAGCATTTTTGTATGAGTTTATAACGGGTGGTAAATCAGCAGAAACTGATTGCAACAGTATTGGATCACTTAAAACAGCTAGGAAAATCAAAAAAAAGGAGAAAATTGTATATGAACTTGGAGGTCATAAACCTCGATTATTTTTCTACCAACCAAATATTTTTTTCTTGTAATCACTCATCTTCTATAAAAAGGGCACTGAATTAATTTATACATCTAGTATATTGGAGTAGAGATAATTTGATGTGTTCAGTACTTTTACTTTGCTTTAATTTAATGTTTCTTCCGCAAATCAATTCTTTTTTCATCCCACAAACATGATATGAAGATTCCAGATTCCAAGGATGTTGCTGAAGAACTATATAACTAATATTTTCAGTAGAAAAGTATTTAAATAATTTAATCTTTGTTATTTGTTTGTACAAATACTATTTATATAATTATCAAGTGATTTCAAACCTTTTAGCACTGTATATATATATATATATATATATATATATATATATATATATATATATATATATATATATATATACGACGATTCAATTTAAGCTTCCACATGAAAAATTGCAAAAATTAAAAAAATAGTTATTTTTTATTTAGTATTTTAGTTCAATTCAGTACTAAATTACAATTGAACTAAAATACTGAATAGGAAACAAATAACATGATTTTTTTTTAATTTATGCGATTTTTTTTAATATTTTCACGTGAAAGCTTAAATTTAATTGCTATATATATATATATTTTTTTTTTTTATTGCTAAAAAGATTTGAAATCGCTTGATGGTGACTGAAAGATAAGCTCACAGATAATTCTAGTACTGTGGCTAAATTCACTATTCCAGCTTTTTCTTGGTGCTTGATACTTAGCGAGCTTAGCTTTGTAATTATTCTAATAATAATTATTTTTAATGTTAAAACGATATGAGAACTCGATAGTCACCCAAATATTGTTTATATAAAGAAAACACTTTTGTCTAAACGGTTTAAATACCATCCTACTCAAAATATCAGCTCTGTCTTCCTACAGCGACATTCCGTGAACTTTATCGCCAGATCGTGTTTGTGGAACGACACGACAGCGTAACAATAATAATTTTTCCGTGGCACGATGACGGATCTCTGTCCGAAATCGAGATGAATCTACAGCTGGCACGTCCGACGTCGACGTGCCGTCGATATGAAACGGAACATTTCCAACATCGGGAGTGTGCGACGAGTGCACACGTCTCTGCGTGAATGCAAGTCGTGTCGTGGGAACCTCGCGTCTATGACATGCGTTGTCAACCCGACATTCCACCGTGGCGTTGTGGATGAGGAAAAAAACCGCAAGACGAGGCGTGACACCGGAGTCATAAACAGAACGTACATGACAGCATCGAATTAACAGACGCACGTCGTTCGGTGCAGGCCAAGTTTATATATGTCTCCTGAGCACTTGTACACGTATATATATATATATATATATATATATATATATATGTATATGTATATGTATATACATATACATATAAACACACACATTAATATAAAAGTCGTGCAAATATACAGATACGGTCTGCTGGATAAAGACACTCAGTCATTATGAATTTTATTATTTCTGAGCGAAGTGGGACGTGTGACATTAGCGCCAGTTGAACAACAAGAGTGAATACTCTTCTGTGTAGATGAAGATAACGTTTAATATCTTGTTAATTCTTCATTTGACTATAATTTAATGAGACTGTGCCAAGAGAAGATAATAATTATAACTGTGAACACATCTGACAAGATTTACAAATAAATTTCCTTTTCCTCAACCTTATATCGTCCTTATAAGGTTTTAGATATTCCTTGTACAATTCATAACAGGATCAGAATCCTTTTATGGACACCTTATATGGACTTTATATTAATCTCATAAGGGGTACGAAATGAATTTATATGATTCTTATACGGTAAAGGTTACATTTTATAGTTCTAACAACCATATATAGATAATAATGTTCCTCACCCTCCAGACTGTCGTCAAGTGAGGGAACATTCTTTATTTTAATTTCTGTTAAAAAGACAGTGAAGAAAAATTAAAAATTGACATTTATCTCTTCATGCCTCCTGAAAATGTATCTTTATTCTTCATTTGATAATATTCTGGCAACTGATTTCATATCAATCTCTTGTATGAGCGACTTAGACGAAACAAAGATGAGATAAAAATGTGTAACCTTCAATTTTGTCGTGTTGCACATTAAGTACAGCCTTTGATTAAGAAATTTTATCAAATATTTTTCTGGAACAGGGTTATTAGTCTAATAATCAATCTTTAATCAGTAACAGACTTGGATATGTATTTCCTTTTGCCTCTTGTTCATAAACCTGGGATTATTAGTATTCTTATTGAAGCTTATACTCATGTCAAACAGTTCAGTGAGTTGTTGTGATACTAAAACAATTAAAACATGATCAGGGGAAGATTGATTCAAGAACGTTTCTAAGAAATAACAATGAGTATTGAAAGACGAATGAACAGTTTAATCTTTTTATATTTTTTGTGAATATTAAACGAGTAAATCATCTGAGTGCAGTGTTTGTAGTAGGAAGAGGAACCGATAAAACGGAATATTTGTCATTATTTTTCGAACCGCGTTCACGTGGCTTAATTACAAAAAAAAATATGACTCATTCGATTTAATTTCGCGCACTTCAATTTATATCCGCGCTCGCATATAAATCCGACCGGTTATATCCTTGTTAAAGACATTGATATCTATTGTAAGCGAATAAATACACATTTAAGTATTCATAAATTGTGCGCACCGAATGACCCGAGATTCTAATCAGCGCATGAAAGATCGAATTTTTGTACGGTTGCAGCGGCGACGGCGGCGCTCGCTCGCTCACTTCTACTGTAAGATAAATTAAGTACAATCGAAATCGAGCCCGAACCATTTCAATAATTATGGACGATAATCTATACGTGCATTTCCCCCTATCTTACACTTACTGCTCGTTCGTACGTTTATTTGCCAATTATATTGAATTTATTAGTCATTCGTTTTAATTATGGACATAAAAACTTTTTAAACCAGATTTCTATTTTACTTGTGTGTCGAGAGAATGAAATTGAACAGTCGGAAAAAGAAGTCGAACGTGGAAAAAAGCGAACGGACGATAAACGTAAAGACGTACGGTTATCGTGTCTTCATGTTAATTAAGGCCAATTTCGTACGCTGCATGCGTTATTGCTGAACTCGCCGCAGACAATAAAACGTCGACGGAGTCCGCGTTCGAGCTGATTGTTCGTTGAAATGTTTCATATTTACTTAATACGGATAAAAAAACTGTATACAGTGTGTTTTAGAAAAAGAGACGAGTTTTTTATTCGGCGTGGAAGATGTGTGGAAGTGTTAACCGTGTTAACGAGATCAGCCTCTTTGATCAGCTGAGATATTTTCGAAAATAACAGCTACACACACCACAAACACTTCTTATTCATTTTCATTGTTTCATGTGTATTTCAATAGAGATCCCATTGTCTTTAGATTGCGAGTAACATGAAGAAGCTGAGACCGTGAATTTAGTCAGGGTGCTAAAAATATAAATTATACTCATATTTATTATATTAATTAACAGTAATTAATAATTGGCATATTCCTGTACACTGCGATACAACATATCATACTTTCCATCAATCAAACATCATCTCTGTTTTCAAACCCTGCACAATACATATTCCTAGTTCAATTTTAATCAAATTTCTACACTAATTACTTAGATATATGTTATATGAAGCCACTGTTTCAAATATTATAAAATAATTAATGGTAATCAGTTATTCAAATAATACTGAATACTGCAATTACAACATCTTATCAATCCAATATCATCTTGGTTTTGAACTGGGACAGAGCGTATTTCTATGTCAAATTGAATTACATTTTTACATGATATACATAGATATAAACTGTATGAAACTGCGCACTCAGATTTTCTCAAATAATTAACAATAATTAATAATTGACATATTCATAAACACTACGATTACAACATATACTTATAATCAATCAAACATCATCTCTGATTTCAACTCCTGCACAAGGCGTATCCCCGTCTCGATTTGAATCCCACGTTGCCATAGAATACTCAGATGTATGTTATATGAAGCTTCATACTCAGATCTTGATAAATAATTGATGATAATTAGTAAATTAAATAATACTGAAAACTGAGATTACAATATGCTATTAAGCTAAAATCATCTCGGATTTGATTCATATTCAAAGCGTATTAGTAGCTATAATTGACTAAATTTTGACTACACATACACACATACATACATATATATATATATATATATATATATATATATATATATATATATATATATATATATATACTGTGTGAAGTAATGTACTCAATTTTTTTTTTCACATAATGAACAGTAATCAATATTTGACATATTGCAATTATCACATATCATACTTTCCATCAAACATTATATCTGATTTCAACCCCTGCACAAAGTATATTCCTAGTTCGATTTTAATCAAATTTTGACATCAATTACTCAGATATGTGTTATATGAAGCCACATTTTCAGATATTGTAAAATAATTAATGGTAATTCATATAATACTAAATACTACGATTACATGCTATCAATTTTTTATCATCTTGGATTTAAATTGATGTACAAAGCGTATAAATAGCTATAATTGAACTAAATTTTGATATAACATACATAAATATATACTACATGAATTACCGTATTCAGATTTTTTCATATAATTAAGAGTAATTAGTAATTGACATATTCCTGGATGAGGAATTTTGTCATATATCATACTTGTCATCAATCACACTTCATCTCTAATTTCAACTCCTGGACAAGGCGTGTGATAATATTTTATCTCACAATACAGCCCTGACACTGTCGTTAAATTAACTTGAACAAATGATTTATTCTTTCATCTCAGGAATGTTTCTGTGGTTAAAAATGTTCAATAATTTATTATTGATCATTTATGAATGTGGCCTTTACTCATTTCGAAGACAATACAATCATCTTCAGAGATTTAAGGTACAGAAACGTTTTTTTTTCAATACTTTTTCACACATATATACAATTTCAAAAGATTGAAAAGTAACGATTCCGTGGAAAATTTCTGCCTGTTTTATAAACATTTCCAGAACAGAATTCTATAATTCTAAGACTCGACAGCCAGTCAATAATCCATAACAATCTTCCGATTTCCGTACAGAATTTCCACTATTTACATTTTACGAGATCCGTAACGATTTGTAAGACTCATCCTGTACACACATACACAGCTAAACACGCGTATGAATCTATCTAGCTGAATGTAACGGATAATCTTTGGTCGTAAAAATTATATTGCGTCAATGAACTGATCTTTTGTTGCCGCCAATTAAATATGAGAATGCTCACGATTCTGTGACTTTAACGTAATAATTATATAATGTGCACAAATTGGAAGAAGCTCGTATACGAGATATGCTCATTGTCTGTGTGTAAATGATCGTTCGGATACAAAAAAGTACGGTCCCGTCTCTACGATTCGCCGTTTATCTGACGGTGTGTCTGTCTGAATTTTAATAATGTTCGAAATAATCTATATGCGAATATTTTGAATGTATGGACATACATTATATATATATATATATATATATATATATATATATATATATAAATAACATAATGTAAAATCTCATTAGATTTAATTTTTAATTTTTTGACTTCACTTAAAAATTCGTTCCAAGTCTGCATTTTCCATGCAGAGTTGTATAAAGCTTCTCTGTTAAAATAACAACATCAAAGTGTACTTGATCTGAACAAAATTTCTGAGAATCGTTCTTGTGATTGATTAAACAACTTGTAATTTCATCGAAATTTATACAATTCCGGGTCGTCCTGCGATTTATTTATTATTTACTCCTACAGTTTATGACAATGATTGATATTTCATATTTAATCAATAACACAACATACAGAAATAAACACTGAATGAAGCCATGCACTCGGATTTTCTCAAATAATTGATACCAACGACTAATTAATTGTTCAAAATCAAACTGTTTTTTTTTACCAGCATAATCTTTTCATTTTAATTTAATTCGGGTTCCTGAGCTTATAAGATATATTCAAAGGACCATTTTGCTATAAAGACTCGACATCTCAAGTATTACAGTTACCAAGAATGTATTTTTTGCTTGTGTATAGTGTTTGAATATAAATATATTTACAAGACAAACGGTGACAGTTTATTTTTAATTCAGTGTATATGAACGAATCGTATTAAAAATGTATTCGCACACACAAAAAAAAGTATGTATTAAACATTAATTTACTGTGTAACATGTGTACATAAAATTCATTTGAATTCAATTCTCACGATACTTGATTAAGAATACTATTTTATTTATGAATTTCTCTCTCTATTTCTTACTCTTCAGACATACGGTCCCATTTATGTGTACACATACATAGATACATATATATATATATATATATATATATATATATATATATATATATATATATATATATATATATTCGTTCTCATGTGTGTTTTATTTATTATTTACTGCTTCCTTTTGAGCGATGCCGTCTATCGTCTACGCAATATTTTCCGATCGGCTCTATTGTACGTGTCAAAAAACTGGAAACGTATCAATAATGTGTTCACATTGTGTATGGAAGGTGTCGTTTCTCGGCGCATAAATCATTTTTTTTTCGTGTGCACAGTCGGAGAACATATTCGAATGAGTGAATCAAAGCTTCGAGTTTCACGCATATATATATATATATATATATATATATATATATATATATATATATATATATTTATTGTAGAGGCATTTGTATGTAGGATTGAGATATAATTTACAGGACGACGCCAGACACGAACATATATGGATGTGGAATCGAAGACTTAAATTCATAATAATAGTAATAACCGTTTGAATGATGCTTGTCTCTTGACATATTTCATGACTGACGTGTAATTTGTCTTCCGAGATTTCACACTCTGTCACATATACATATACATATATATATATATATATATATATATATATATATAAGATTTTATTGTTATTGATAAATATTTATATTTCTAATATTCGGAAATTCTAAACAAAACGTTTTTGTAATCAGTTTTGGTCCTAAATTCTTAATAGAAAATTTGTGTATTTCAAAGAATGCGAAGAGATTTCTCAAGAATAATTTTTTGTACAAGACAGAAGGAATAGGATGTCGACGGGAGAGTTGAGATATATGTATAAATTTTCACACCGAATTAAAAATTCAGTAAAGTTAGAAACAAATAATTGACTGAAATATTTGACATCAAGTGAGAAAATAAGTTTTCTTTCAAAGAAAAAAAATATGACTGTCAAAGTAGTAAATATATTTTAATTTATGAGTCCTTGATTGAAGATTGAAAGTCAATGGTTTATTTCCATATTACAGCATTTTCGCGTAGAAAAAAATGATTTTCGTCATTGACTTGTCATTATTTATTGTAAAATTACGATTTTTATTCGAAAAAAATGATTGGGGAAAATCATGATTTTTGGTGAAATTTTGCATACTAGTGGTCGTCGATTTTTTTAGGTCAAAAAATGAAAGTTGTAAATTTGAAATAATTTACCTATAAATCAATTATTTATTGTAAAAGTAATCATGAATCGTCAAAATTATACTTATTAATCCACAGATTATATTTTTATTGAAGTGTTTCAATTTTAGAAAAATCATTTTTTCCCTTCAGTGCTTAAAACTGAAATATTTTTTTTAATAACGCAGTTTTATTTTTAAATTGTTGTAATTTAGTGAAAAAAGTAATTCTTCTTTCAAAAAAATATATATATTACTTAAAAAATGTGAACATTTTTATTTAATAGTCTTTAGTTACAAACATGGTAAGATTTTGATTGAAATTCAACATTTGAATTTCTGTGGTTTCTTTCCACATTACGGTATTTCCACGTTGAAAAATACGATTTTCGTCATTGATTTGTCTTTATTAAATTTAATTTTACGGTTTTCATTTGTAAAAATCGATTTTGAAAAATCATGATTTTTGGTCAAATTTTACATACTGCACGTCGATTTTTTTAGGTCAAAAAATGAAAGTTGCAAATTTGAAATTTTATACCCATAAATCAATTATTTATTGTAAAAGTAAATGCGAACCATCAAAATTATATTCTTTACTCCGCAGATTATATTTTTATAATCTTTTTTCAATTTTAGAAAAACTGATTTTTTCCCTTCATTTACTAAAAGTGAAATAATTATTTTAATATCTCAATTTTATGTTCGAAACATTATATTTTGTTGAAAAAATAAATGTTCTTTCCAAAAATATACAGAAGAGTTAAAAAATATGATAATTCTCATTTCACGGTCTTTATTTACAAAAATTGAAAGATTTCAGTAAAAATTCAAAATTTAAAACCAAGTAGTTTATTTTTATATTACAGCATTTTCATTTTAAAAAACTCGATTTTCATCATTGATTTGTTGAAAATTATTATACTTTCATGATTTTAATTCGTAAAAATCGATTTTGAAAAATCATGATTTTTGGTCAAATTTTACATACTGTAGCACGTCGATTTTTTTAGGTCAAAAAATGAAAGTTGCAAATTTGAAATTTTATACCCATAAATCAATTATTTATTGTAAAAGTAAATGCGAACCATCAAAATTATATTCATTACACGACAGATTATATTTTTATAGTCTTTTTTCAATTTTAGAAAAATCTATTTCTTCCTTCCATTGTCTAAAAGTGACATAATTATTTTAATATCTCAGTTTTATGTTTAAACAATTGCAGTTTACTGAAAAAGATAAATGTTCTTTCCAAAAATACACAGAAGAGTTAAAAAAATATGACTATGTTCATTTCACGGCTTTATTTACAAAAATTGCAAGATTTCGATAAAAAATCCAAATTTAAAACCTAACAGTTTATTTTTGTATTATAGCATTCCCAGGTTAAAAAAATCGATTTTCATCATTGATTCGTTAAAGTTTATTATAATTTTATGATTTCAGCTCTTAAAAATCGATTTTTCAAAACCATGATTTTTGGTGTAATTCAAATTTGGTGTGGTCAAAAAATAAATTGGTGTGGTTCAATGTAAACTTTTTGGTCATAAATATTTTTTTTATTTAAAAAGTAAACGTTGTCAACCAAAATGGCATATTTTAATCCGCAGATAAGATTCTTAGAATCTAATTTAAATTTTAGAAATATCTAACTATTCTCTCTAGACTTCTTAATAAAAACCTGTCTGCAAAAAGTACATTTAACTATCAATTTAAAAATATTCGACTAAATTAAACGATTTATCTTCCATAGAATAAACCGTACGCCCCCGTCTGTCAAATACCAGAAACGATTTCTTTCCAATCGTTCCTGTTCTCGTTTCTACAGAATAGAAATATTGTACACTTGCTCGTTCGTTACGTAATGTGTTTCACGTCGAAGATGAAGATCGGGGCCTCTTGTAGAGACGTTCGTACACACATACACACAGTGTTGAACTGAGATCATTAACGCGATAACGCATTCATCAGTCAGCAGTCGAACGAACGGCACACGCGTGTCTCTGCAACGCGCATGCTACACAATCACCTCTTACTACGTCCATCCACTTCTAAACTGAATTCAGTCCGAACTGAGATTGATACGTACTCAATTTTAAATGTTTATAAGCTTAACGTCTTAGAAAGTCGTTCAGTTGTTCATTAATTCAATTAAATACAATTCTGGTTAGATTCTGGTACTCATCGATGACTAGAAAATTGATTGATTTTTTAGAAAATTTAAACAGAAATGAAAAAAAAGTTTTACCGTTAATATTTAGAATAAAGTCTTGGATGTGGTATTGGAAAATAAAATATAGACAAAAACCAATACGTACGTTTATTTAAGGGACGAAAGGAAGTGAAAGTATATTTTAAAATACTATATTGGTTGAAGTGTAAAAAGAAAAAAAGCTTGTATCTCAAATAAAATCCCTGATTATAAATCAAATTTCGAATACAAATCGGTCACTGATGACTATAGCTGAACATCAAATATCTATATATCTTGAATATAAAGAAGCTGATTGATAGATGAGATTAGAAAAATGTATAAAAGAAATACACATAGAAAGAAAAAGAATGCTGTATAATTAAACATATTTTAAGAACTAACAGAAGATTGAATTGGATTATAAGAGTACAAGTAGAAAAATTACACAATCTAAGAATCTAACGATTAAATTAATTAGTAAAATGTAAATATGATTGTATTTTCTATCTAACTATTCACACTATAGGTTTGATGACTTTATAAGCTTTGAATGATAAGCTTGACAATACATCAATCTAAACAAGGTATGTGTAAAATTTAAGTGGACTTTTTTTTAACTAAACTGAAACTAATTCTGCTTTATTAGTTAACAAGTTTCAGATTTATTATTTAAAACGTTCGATTCTGAAGTTGAAAATTATATATATTTTCAGACCGTTTCATTCTTTTCCAATCAATAAAAATATTGAATGTCTACTTTTTTTGATTCGCGTTTAAAAAACATAATAAATAATAACACAATTTTGGAAATGTGGATGACATTTTTTCACAGATTAACTGATCATCCGAAATATAAAATATAAAACAATTCTAATCAAACATGTTCAATAATTAATTATTCTTGAAAGTTCCTTATTTACATTTCGATAGCAATGACATTTTCTCTCAATGTTTTTAAGTACAGAAAAGTTTGCTAGGTTGAAAAATAAGCTTTTTCAGTATGCCAGTGCTCTAAGAACTATGGAATTGTAATCGAAATGCGTACAAGTGACAATCAAAGACGAACTATAATCAATTTTCAGTTTTTTTTTTAAAATACGAGCTACAACCCTTCTTCATTAAAAGAGAGTATAAATAAAAAAAAATCGTTTCAATTTAGAAACGGTACTAGCCCTAACTGCCGCTAAGACGTCGTCATAAACATGAACACTTGATGTCGAGTAGAAAAAAAAACCCGTCCCTTTTTGAAACGGTAGAAGACATCAGATGTAACAAGGTTCTTCACGAGAAGTGGCCTGTCGAAGAATGTAAATAGAATGCAGTGTTCGATCACGTATTTCAGATACGAGCAGCTATTTCGTGCATACGCCCGTGATTGAAACCGAATTCAATACATTGAACACTCTTTTTTTATTCTGCGGTCAGCGCCTATCGTATTCGTGAATTATCACTCATCTTTATACATATATATATATATATATATATATATATATATATATATATATATATATATATCGGTGTTCCATAATTTAACACCCCATTTGTTTTTATTATAACTAGGTCCATTCAATATGTATTTTGAACTGACTTTAAGTTTTATAACTTTATTCTGGATTTTGTTTTTATCAAACAACTTAGAGCAAATCATTACTGTCAACAATTTGTTTGTATACTTACATTCAACTTGATAAATTTGAACAGATTCGTCAAATGATGTTCGATAATTATCAATAAATTTAATTTTGAACATTTTTAAAACACAATAAATCATATACAAAATTGCGGTCAGTTCCAAACTATATGCTTGACAGTTAAAACGTTATTTAAAACGTTACTCTAATAAAGCTCTCTCAAGCCAGGAGTAAGTTCAGAATAAAAAATCTCCTGTTCCGAATTTACTCAAACTGTTCGACGAAACTCCCGGTAAGTTCAGAATACATATCGAACAGAAAAGTGAAAAATTTCTTACTCCGAGCAAGTTCAGAGTACATATCGAACAGATATACTTTCGTATCAATGCAAAAAAAACAACACAAACTGTAAACGACAAATAAGAGTTTAATTTAATAATTGTTAATTATTAAATTTTGAAAATAACATCGAACTAGTGTTTGGTGTTAGAGTGCTCACAGATTCGAGCTCTTTCTACGGATGTTCCATGACTCTGTCCAGATTTTGGCTAAAATTCAAAATCTGAATTTCTGTAGTTTATTTACATGTTAAATGATTTCCACGTTGAAAAATACGATTTTAGTCATTGATTTGTCTTTATTAAATTTAATTTTACGGTTTTCATTTGTAAAAATCGATTTTGAAAAATCATGATTTTTGGTCAAATTTTACATACTGTAGCACGTCGATTTTTTTAGGTCAAAAAATGAAAGTAGGAAAATTAAATTTTTTGGACCATAAATCAATTATTTATTATAAAAGTAAATGCGAACCATCAAAATTATGTTCATTACTCCTCAGATTATATTTTTATAGTCTTTTTTCAATTTTAGAAAAACTGATTTTTTCCCTTCATTTCCTAAAAGTGACATAATTATTTTAATATCTCAATTTTACGTTTGAAACATTATATTTTATTGAAAAAATAAATATTCTTTCCAAACATATACAGAAGGGTTAGAAAAATATGATAATTTTCATTTCACAGTCTTTATTTCTAAAAGTTGAAATATTTCAGTAAAAATTCAAAATTTAAAACCAAGTAGTTTATTTTTATATTACAGCATTTTCACTTTAAAAAACTCGATTTTCATCATTGATTTGTTGAAAATTATTATAATTTCATGATTTTAATTCGTAAAAATCGATTTTGAAAAATCATGATTTTTGGCCAAATTTTACGTACTGTAGCTCGTCGATTTTTTTAGGTCAAAAAATGAAAGTTGGAGAATTTAATTTTTTGGACCATAAATGAATTATTTATTATAAAAGTAAATGCGAACCATCAAAATTATATTCATTACTCCACAGATTAGGTTTTTATAATCTTTTTTCAATTTTAGAAAAACTGATTTTTTCCCTTCATTTACTAAAAGTGAAATAATTATTTTAATATCTCAGAAAACTTCTCTCAATACGTCCTTGTGAGTTGTGTGGTCAGTGGCACCGTCCAGGTGCAGCAATATGTTCTACAGGGCTAGTTTTTTTTATCTCCGGTACTAAAAAGTCCTGTAGAATTACTCTATAGCGTACATCCCATTTTTTGTATAAATGTAAACACTAAATAAGCAAGAAATCAAATTTTTTATCATTCTTCAAAATGTATAAAATTTAAATAAACATCTGCGTTTATATATCTTTAATATAAACTAATTTAAATTAAAAGAAATTATATTAACAATTTATCTATCTCATTATTGTATGAATTATACCAGTGATCCCATTGATACGTTATCCTGGCGGATTTCATCCTTTCGAATCAGTTGAAGAGTGGACATTTAATTGATATAAAAGGACGAAGATCACCAGGACAACATCGAGTAATCGATTTTTCTTATTTTTCCATCACCGATGATTAAATTGTTTAAATATTTTAAAAAGCATTCCTTTTGAAATTGTTCTCTCACCGGTAAGTCACATATTATTTAAATATCCCACGAAATGATCGATGTGTTACTACATAGATTCTAAATATAACAACGACGAATTTGAATAATTTTGAAATTCATAAAATCCTATTATTCATTTTAAAAACATATTATTTGTGACATCGACGCCTAAACAACAATACGACTGAATAAATGTACATACATTCGTCTATGTATGGCGATACGGACACGCCTTATTTTCATTCATAGGACAATTACCTCGTTTAAAAAATTCGTCAAAAATCTGCCAGCCGCGTCCGGATTTTCTCCAACACAAACAGACACGAGCGGCACCACGGCCGAGCGTAGAGAGCATCGATCGCTTTCACTGTAATTTAAACCGTTTATCCTCTTATCAGTACCATCTGAGACCCATATATCTTTTCGAACATCGGCTACCTGCTGCGCTAATAGACTCGACGTGAAATCCGTCTTTATAATCACATTATTTAGTGTAAATTGTTCGAGTCGACGATATATACTTATACACATATTATTTATTATTGACCGTTTTTTTTTTCTTCTCGAGATATGAAAAGAAATACGGTACATTGTAATACGGTTTTCGTGTTGTGCGGTAGAAGAATTTTCGCTTAATCGAATTCCTTAAAGAGATTTCTGTGCGGTTTAGAAGTAGTGTCCGAGATTGAGATTTCGAATTGAGCGCAAACGGTGCAAACAATCGCCACTAGTTTTAATTAACCTAACGGAATCGATTGCTTAACACTTTTAAAACATTTTTTTTATTAATAAGTACAATACACATGTATAGAGATGACAGAGCAGAAATTGCTGATCTTTGCTACATAAACGCATAAATGTTTCTATTCAAATAAATAAATGATTTTCTAACGTGAAATATTTATAATTAAAAATTACTTGATTTTTTTAGTATCATATTAAAGATTGGATTGTTATTAGATTTCTTTAATGTCCAATTAAGATAGAACAGTAATAACTACGATGAAATATCGAAAATTCAGTTACTAACAATAAATATTAGGTGTTTGTAAAAGTTTTGGCTTTGCATTTTGATTAGCAAGTTTTATGGAATGAAAATCAGACGCAAGAGAAACTCCCAGAAAAACTGTACGTTGATCAAACAACATTTTCAACAAGATACCATAAGATGAAGAAAATTTAAAAGCTCGTATATGAATTGTCCGAAAACAGCATTGCCAGTCTCTTCAATAAATGAATCTGGAGAAACGTTGAGCCAAGTACATTGGGTTTCGAGGGAGGATTGTCGTAAACCCCTGGAAACCCCCTGGAAACTCACTGGGAGGCTATATCTCCCCGATTACTGATACTCGTCCTCCTCTAATAAAAAATAGAAATTAGCAAATTATACGCACAAATAGTTTGCGTGAAATGTAAGTCGTACAATTTTTATTAGAAAAGTTTATGAAAATTAACAACAAAGTACAGGGTTAAAATGTGTAACAATTTTTTTTACTCTAAAGCTTCAGTGCACACAATATTTTGAATATTTTTCTCATCAGTTTTACATTAAAATCGTATATTTTTTTCGTTGTACACCGTGAAAGAGCTGTAATACGTGACCGATGCCAACCAATCAAACCAGAGACCATGCGATATCCATTGACCAATCATTGATGATCAGGAATGGAAATGGTTAACTTGATTCTTGTAGAGTGGCAGTCTACACGAAGAAAACGTTCCATTTTATTGAAATTTTATGATTGTTTTTTATATATAGAGAGAGATTAAACACTCCGAATCAATCTTGAATCTATTCATTACAGAAAAATAGATAAACTAGAGAGCAACTTAGGAAAAAAAGTGCTTGTAATAAATAATCTCATCGCGATGATGTCGCAAAAATGTTTCAATCAACCGCCTCCGAAGATGTATCTCTAATAAATTATACCGTACGGATAAATATATAACAGCGTTTAATTGCTAGATACAAGCCAGTACGGACTGTTAACAGTTAACAGCATGTCTACGACGTTATCAAAATCTAGTGACATGATTGGCATGGCCGATAACGTCGACTGCATCCGGCGAAATGTTATAAACGACGCCAGATTCAACCAGCCATTCCGACGAATTCAATCACTAGTGCTTACTAATTGCCGTTCTTCTCGTATGCGCGTTCTTTATTTAATTTTTCGCTCATACAGCTGCTAGAAATCAACACACACACACAGACATGTTTGTGAATAGATTGTTGTGTGTGTGTGTTAGATTCTATTTTTGAATATTATATATGCACACCTTTATATATTTATCGCTACTGGGTACACATATCGACGTGCTGAACGCAGTTTATAATGAACCGTGGCCGGTTATTAAATTACAAATAATTTCCGGTCGATAAAACATTTATTATGCTAGTCAATTTTAAATTGATCCAGTGATTTTCGATGTGTTTTTTTTCCACTGCTTACATATTCATGGCCGTGATTATTTTTTAAAAGATGTATTTTATGCTAATTCGTTTCATACATTTTTTTCTGTGTCGATTGAAAGGCGTATTGAAAAAATATTTTATGAGCTTGATTTTTTTATGCACGGAGCGCAACACGGTTTGAAATAGATCAACGTTACTATTTACTATTTAGATTTTTTATATCATGCGTTGTATATATTTTTATTAATTATGTTATTTGGGTTCCTATTTTAGTATTTAAAATGTCTATTAATTATATAGGTTTTATTAAACGTTTCATATTATCGTTGTTCAATTTGTATTGGAGAGTTTTTGTAGCTATTATCGATGATGAATCGTTTTTTCTATTTAAATACTTAATGCATATTTTTATAATTGCTGTTCATTCATTTAATAATTACGATATAGTTATTTTACTGTAACTGATAATTAAATTCAATAATTATTGATCATTTTCGGTTCTTGCTTATAAGTATTTCAACGACGATTGTATTATCTTTATAAAGTTTTAGAAATACCGCACAAATAAAGATCAAAAATTATCTATTGAAGATTTTGAATCCGAATTTTTTTTATGATTTGTTCAATGAAATAAGCTTCAATTGTGAGTCATTTAATAATAGTGGCTAATAGAAACGATCTGAAGTTATATTTGAGTTTAGTATAGAAATATTATAAATATCTAACTTCAGTTATGAGAAAGAAAAAGTATGTTTATTTTTTATGCAATGATATTTGTGAACGTTTTTCTATTTTTTTTATTTTCTATTCAGTATTTGTAGATTAATATAGGTGTTTAGTTTTTGTTTAAATTTTCTCTTTTTCGAACTAGATTTATCTGTATCTTGGCGATTTAGAGATAAAAGCTTTAGTATAAAACGCACATAAGTGATAAATAACGATTTGTTGAGGATTTTTGATCAGGAAAAATGTTGTAGTTTGTAGGATAAAAAAGACTTCATCTGTGAAAATGAATGTAGCTACAGTGTTAGATTTGAATTATGTTCTATATAGAAATTTACTCCAGAAAAAGATATAAGTATTGATTGAGGAGAATTCTGAAAGATTTATCATAGATAAATTAATAACATTTCAGCATGTGAAATGAATGAATTGGTTTTTGAAATTCACATAAGTAACAATCAAAAATGATTAATAATGATTTATTGAACAAATTTTGTATATTGAAAAAGAGAAAACTTTTTTGTAGTTTGTGAGGTGAAGAACTAATTCATTTATGGAATATTATACCCATTTTGACTAGTATTCCATCGTTTTTCACTTTTTCTGCATATTATATTTATATATTTTGAAAGTCTTAAACTTTTACATTGATCAGAAAATGTTTATGGTTTCTGGGAGGAAAAAGAATTCTTTTGTGAGAGATTGTATTCATTTGGATCATTGTATCATTATTTTGACTAGTATTCCATCACTTTTAGCTTTTTATGCATTTTATTTTTTATATTTTAAAAGTTTTAAACCTTTATATTGATCAGAAAATGTTTATGGTTTCTAGGGTGAAAAATAATTCATTAATGAAAGCTTGTATCTATTTTAACTAGTGCTTCATCGTTTTCAGATTTTTCTGAACAATATTTTTGTAAATTTTGAAAGTTTTAAACTTTTGTATTGATCAGAAGATGTTTATGGTTTGTAGGGTAAAAAACAATTCTTTTGTGAAAGCATATATTCATTTTTATTGATTATATCATTTTAAGATATTTATGTGCATACTTTTTATATATTTGGATGGTTTGAATTTTTTATATTGACCAGGAAATGTTTATGGTTTGTGTGATGAAATAATAATTCATATGTGAAAGAAATAATGATATCTACAAAAAAATTATCATTAGATTAAATTTTAACGATTTTTTCTGAAAATCACAAGCGTCTTACATTTTTTCTTTACAAAAACGACAAGTGTAAGAGTTATTGTTGAGTTTAATTATCGTGTAGATCTATCTAGCATATATTTCAGATATGAAAGGAAACAATGTACTGACGGTGTATCGTCGATCCGTTCCAGTCGATAATTAACCGTATCGATGTGTTCATTTGCGCTTATCTTCTTCTCACACACTTTATCGAGAAATTCGCACTAATCCGAGAAATCGAATAAGAAACGCACGGCTTGCGTTCATCCGACGCGAGAAAGGAATCGAACGCAGAGCGTTCGCTTGAAATTACGTACTGCGAGGTGTCATTTCTCTCGACTCGAGTCCGAGTTCGAACGTTTATGGTGCCTTGATTGGTCAACACCAGTCGACGCACGCCTCGAACCTACCATATATAGATTAAGAAATTGGCCTATTACACACGGCAGCTATCAGATATAATGGATTCATTCTTTGTTATTCCTACGGACGAACATTCTTCTATCATGTTCATCAGCATCAGCTATTCTTCGCGCTCGTGAATTTTTGAATGTGCTCTGGATATTAAATAAGGCTAGTTAGTTAGAGGCCGTGTGTATATTTTTTTTCATCGGACGGATGACGTTTTTTCTTCATGCGATCAATGTTCGGATCTGTGTACATGTATACACGAAGCGTACACGTTCGTCGAGTCGATAATAAATTTATTTCTATGAAATTGATATTCGTCTCGGGTAGGTTCGATTGTAAATAAGGAGAAGATAAATGGGATACTGAAGGAAAAGTAGCTTCAAGTAAAAATAAATAGAACTTGCAATTATAGCGTTTCGTACTGCGACTAAATTCGTTTTTATAAATCAGTTCTCATTCTCATTACATTAACATTTTTTCCCACAATAAAATCTGTCAATAAAATATGTTTTTGACCTAAAAATATTTTTTACCAATATAAAATCTCTATTAAATTATTTAATGCGTTTTTAATCATTCTAAAGCAATGATCAGAAATTATCAATAATAGTTTATTGAGCATTTATGATCAGTACATTTTTTTATATTCTGTGTAATGAAAAATAATTCAATTGTGAAAGCTTTCATAAAGTTTCTAAGATATGAAATGTGTTAAAACTGTTAAGAGAAGTAATTAAATGAAATATTTTATAAAAGACTGTTTCAGTTATTAAAAATTCACTTTTGCATAAAAGAAATAATTCTTCCTTCAACATTTATTTTTAAAAAGAACAAAATTTCAATAGATAATTTTATACATGAATTATCATATTTCGAACCCGATCTGTATGAAACAACCCTATTAAACTATCAGGTTATTATATTATCCTCTTCAGATAAATCTCATTGAATCAGTGATAAATTCCTATATTCCTAACTCTCTTTATATTTGGATTAAGACATGAAAGTTTAATTATAAAAAAATATAATCTGGTTCCAATAAAATACCTGAATTAAAATATAACATTTCTTAAGATTGTTAAATAACAAAAAAGAATTAAGAAATGTGTTATAAAATATCATAAAAAATATTTTAAAGAAGTATTTTCTAATAGAATCAACAATTACGTCTTCCAGATTAATTTTTAAAAGGATAAAAATTCAATAGACATTTTTATAAATGAATTATCATATTTCGAACCCAATCGATATGAAATGACCCCGTTAAACTATCAAGTTACTATATTATCCTCTCCAGATAAATCTCATTGAATCAGTGATAAATTCCTGTATTCCTAACTCTCTTTATATGTGGATTAAAAATGAAAATTTAATTACTAAAAAAATATAATTTGGTTCTAATAAAACACCTGAATTAAAATATCAAATTTCTTAAGATTGTTAAATAATTATAAAAAATATTTTAAAGTATTTTTTTCTAATAGAATCAACACTAGCTCTTTCTGCGTTCATTTTTAAAACAGTAAAATTTCAATAGATAATTTCATACGTGAAATGCCACACGTCGAACCCAATCCATCCGAAACGACCCCATTAAACTATCAAATAAATCGTAGACCGTCCATAGCGAGCTGACATGTGATGGTGTACTAGAGAGCACACATCTTATACATACATATAAGATGATTTCACATGAAAACGTCCTAGCAGTCTTACCATAATCTCGTCGACAATAATTACTATTATAACAGTGTATTGCAAATTACTCGTACGGACGATAACGTGGATTCCGTACGTAGCGGCTCAGTCGCGCGTGCAACCGCTCTAATTGACAATTTTCCCGTGTGCCACGTCTATATCTGTGTCACTGGTCGAACGTCATCTCGCAGAGTCATCTCAAGACGATGCGCTGACGTTATTTGACGGCGAGGAGAATAAATCGCTCCCATAAGTCTCATATGTTTATTATTAAGTGTGTATATCGATGTATGCGCGTTTATATTCTGATAGATCAGCAGTAACACTTTTATTAGAGTTACAGAAAAGAGTCGACTACACATAAATTGTGGAGCTAGTGAAAAATTCATTTCTGCAAACAAAAATCAAAAATAAATTGAAATTTTCGACTTTGTCTCCTGGTAGTTAACGCATATAGTGTTTTTATTTTTCTGGTTTGATTGGAAATCTAAATCTTATAATTCATTTTCATAAATGAACTCTTTTTTCAATACGTTGTTCGTGTTTCGATCACCATCTCATCGTTCTCTTGTAATCAATCTTCAAAATCGTTTAATAATCGTCATTTGTATAAAAAAAATTCATTTTTGAATAAAGGAGAACATTTTTTTAAAAAAGAAATTTAAAAAGTATTTTATAACATTATATTCTTAAATATGATAGATGTTAGTAAATATTAAAAATGTTAATAAAGCTTTTACCTAACTATTAAGCTGGTGCAAAAATAATTACGGTTTTTACATATATTATTTTTAACCAAACTAATAGTAATAAATAAAATTTGATTTTCTTTTCTAAATAAGACTTTTGTAGTAATACACTTTATGAATAAAGTTTTTGATGATTGTGTCTTTTAGAATGTGAAATTCCAGTGGTAAAAAATCGATTATTTCGATCGATTCTTAATATTACAAAATCACTTATTCCGTGCATGAAATTCGCAATTTTTTGATTAGTATCACATTCCAGAGATTCCAAAAAAGGTTCTCTGACGAGCCGATCACCTCTCCTCTTATTTTCTCTATTGTCACTTTTTAAATTACTTCCTATTCGATCCGATGCGAGTTCGTGGAACGCATTCACTCAAACCGACCATAAAACTCGTACAGATAAAATCTATTTATTTTTTTCGAGCAGCGTCGATAAAGGCAACGACGAGACACCCATTGCACCCAGCCGTCTTTTGTGCACATCTGATCGTTATTCTCGTCGAACGCGCGCCTTGTAAAATAGGATACGGACAATTGTGCGCGCACACTGTTATTCTATATAAGATCTTGAAATTGTGCGGTGCGCTCTAATTGAAGCGCTTGAAAAGAATCAGTCCGCTGTAAATTGTATACTGGACGCTTGTTAAATACGTGTAATATCCTTCTTAAGATGGTTTGATGCTGTCAGACGACTTCTCCGCCTTTCTTTAATATGTTTATTAGACGTCAATCTAGACTGATTAACATGCGCGAGATGAGGAGAAAAAACCGTTTAATATAAGCTGCTTATATTGTGTTTGAAATTCAAGAAGACCATTTCGAAATACTGTATAAATCTTTCCACTTTTACACACACATTTATATATAAGTAGATTCTATATATATATATATATATATATATATATATATATATATATATATATTAATATACGATTTAGATTTAGTTAATGTTCGAGCTGTAGCGAACAAGTCATTTTTTCCATCTCCAGTTACAAATGTCCTTGGATTCACATTCTGAAATCAAATCGTCAAAATTTTCAGAATCCAGCACGGTGTTTATTTCATTTAAATGGCCGATTATTTTTATTATCTGGCGATGGACTCCTCTATAAATATCTGAATATAAAACAGTATGGTCAGTGTACAACTTCGCTCCGAGAAAGGTATGTTTAACCACCGGAACGGAATTTATCATGATCTGCATACTGAAAGAGATTAACCGTTGACTATCAGCATCTCGAATTGTTTCTATTACATTTGATTTTATGTATGTACATACATATATGTACATCGGTACAAATGTATACATACATAGAAATGTATCAATGTGAATAATTAAAAAAATAATAACTTGTAGAACAGAAGGTTCAACTTAACTTGTTTTGTTTCAGTCTTGTTTTTATTTTCTTGTATCCAGTCATAAGAAGTATCATATTTTTTTAAAAGTTCGAATAAAAAATATTACAAACATGTATTTGGATGTCTGTATGCTGTTTTTTTTTCTTACTACGATTAGTTTCGATACTTTTTTATTTTCAAGAAGTTGAATTATTTTAGTTTTCTTTTTTCATAAGTTTATTAAGATATTCATAAATTATTTTTTTACTATATTTCTAAAATAACAGACAATAATTTAAAACTACTTAAAAGAAATTTACTAATTATTAGCAATTCAACTGGCTGTAAATATCAGGTGTATAAATTAATTCAGTGCCTTTTTATAGAAAATAAATGTTTACAGAAAAATGGAATATATTTCAATCCTCAAAATATCTACCATTATTTTTTATAACTTTGATCCATCTGTCTGGTAACTTACGAATCCCTTGTTGAAAAATTTTAAGTCGATGTAGTCGTAATGGATTTTCGGACCTTTTCCATTGTTTCAGTATTTTTTGATGCGTCAGAAAATTTTCACCCAAAAATGAACTAATCATTCTCACGGCTTTAACTGCATTTTTTTAACTGGAATTCGGAAAGTATGCAGTGTCTAATATGCTGCTTTTCAGATGCTATCATGTTCACTACTGTTTTGTGAGGTTATGCCAACTGCTTGGTCGAGATATAATAATGTTTTTAAAGTGACTTTTCAAAATCTTAAAACGACAAAAAAATATTTTAATTTAAAAAAGAGTTTGATTGATTCAGTTTGAAGGAACAGGATTAATTTTACATCTAGTAAATCATGATTGATAATTATTTTCCTATCGATGATTAAAATGAAAAAAAGCATCAATTATTCAACGATGGTTACACGAGTCGATTTATAACTGTTAAAATGAAAATAAGGATATGATTTGTAGGAATGTAAATAACAAAAAATAAATATAGAATTACTATGCTTTTTTTGACAAATTCTTTATTTTTTCACGAAACATTGATCTGTTTTGAGCAAAAATATTCAATAAATCATTATTGAACATTAAAGGTTTTAAATCAGTTTGATTTTTTCATTCCTTGACACGTTTATTGTAAATTTTTAATCAGAAACTTTTTTAAAACTTTGTAGTGTGAAAAAAGAATTCATTTATCAAAGTGAATTCAGCTAAAGTTATTCCAATTCAATTGAAATTTAATAATTGTCGGATTTGACAGACATTCAGACGAATACAGCTCGGCATTAAAAGTCTGTACGTTTGATGATTTATTTCTGGTTTAAATTTCAGAAATCTCGATCAGACTATTATTTAATAAAACAGCGCATATCTCTTTTAAAATAGAAAATAATGTACACGAGTTATAAATTATTTATAAACTAAGATGTCTAATAATTTAATTAAAAAACAATAAAAAAAAGAAACGATTTATGATCTCAGCACCGGTTTCAATACGACGTCAATGATTGAATGAATTAACATGAGATTTCTTCGAGGTAAGAAAATTATGGCTGTTTATGTGACATCGTATATTTATTATACAGATGTAATAAAATAATAAAATTTTATACTAGTTGTTACATTAAGGCGTGTGTTAATATTTTTTTTTCTTGAAAAATTATCGTTCGTGTCGTTAAGCTGTGAAAGATTGTTAAATCGAATTCATTATTTCAGTATTAAATTGGCATAGTGGATGAAATAAAATCTGATTAGGAAAGTTGAAAGATTCCTCGATTAATTTTATTATTATATCCAAGCAATTGAATAATTAAAATTTAAGAAAATCGGTTTCGTATTGTACGATTTTTTCTATATCTGGAAATAGAGTTGAAAGAAATAAGATTCGATGACAATTTAAAATCATTCTAAGATAGAAATTAGTCTTATACTAGTTAAAAATTTTCAAAATGATATTAATACCAATAAGATTAAATGACAATTTTATTGAAAAAAATTAAGGTTAGAATTCAGAAAATAAAACCGAAATTATTTTCCTACCAACCTAATAGGATAAACTTTTTTTATTACTTAAATATGTATTTGGTCGTTGACTTGTCTTCGTGGATAAGTCTTAAAAGTGTTTGATTAGATCTATAAATCATAATTTAAACTTGGAATGGCACAACGATGAACATGATAGAAAATCAATTATAAAATGTGTTTTGATGTTTTTAAGAATACGATTAGACACGGTTTATGAGTGATAATGTTTTGTTTTTAAAATAGAATTTCTGATATGACTGCTACCTTTGACTATGCTAATAAAGTTGAATGCAAATCATTGAACTGCATCCCAAGTTTCTCCACTGTATTAGAGAAATATCGAATGTCAATCAATGCGGCTTAACTGTTGAGATAACTTGTTGTGACTCGATAACAACAAGAAATAAACATATGTTTACACCATGAATATATTTATATATTCACAAACCGTATGTGCATTTTATTTTCAATGTTTGTGTTCGTATGAAATGAAATCAAATCAACCGGATTCCTCGAATTTTGAGTCAGTGAAGTATGAAATTATTCGATCTCGAACCCCTTATTAGTAAATGTTAATAAATACCCTCGATTCGTATCTTACGAGCATCGATGTATAAATCATGTGTTCTATGTTTGACACGGCTTGTCGGACGTTTCGATCTTTACACAAATGTTAATAGTGGAACGAGTCGAAGCGCTCGAGCGATATCGAAGCGTTCGACGTTGAATTCTGATTCCGCATTCAGCGACCAGCGCGCTCCAGTATCGAGGCTGAAGGAAATACGTCTTCGAATCAATTATAAATCCGAGTTCCGCAAGTGAACCGTCGTCCGCCAACGTGTAATTTATAAAACGGCGATCGTTAAGTGGTGCGTAACAGTATAATTTAGTCGCAGTGTCACAAACGTTGACGCGCGCCGCTTATGGACATAATCTGATGGCGAGCGGACAAGAAGCATCCGGCCGTAACAGCAACGCCGAGACGACGATTCTGTACGGTTTCTTCACGACACACACACACACACACACACACACATATATATATATATATATATATATATATATATATATATATATATATATATATATATATATATCCGCGTTCCAGATGCTACGGCGATGTCCACTGCACGCTCAGTTGCGTCTCGCATGACAGGATAACAGATAAACTGCGTCCATTAATGGATTCTCTTTTTCAGATATTATTGTCGGATAGACGGTGCGGCCGAGTCGTGCACCTGTTCGAATGCGAAATGCACTTTTTCGTCACGATATCAGTAATATATATATTTATGTATATGAATGGTTTTAATGTAGATGGACGATAATTGAATTTGACACAGACGTGAACAGGAATCCGAATGCCACTCGCTCTGATAAAAATTGCTCGGATTGTAAATCGTCGTGAGGTGCACCGGTGTATCAGTGTGATACGACTGGCAGTACGATTCCAGATAATACCTGCGAGATTACTTTATTCGTTTCCAATCAAACTTGAACGATGTTACATGTAATAAATTCGCTGGGGTCCGATACGAAGACGTATCCAATCAAGAAATAGTTTTATTGGTGTAAATTGCTGACTCAGTTCGAGAAAGAATTCTTTCTTTCTTTTTTTTTTGAAAAATGCGATTATATTTTTGACCGACGATTTCAGAAGAACTCGGTGTGTTGTTCGTGAAACGATTTATCGATTTTTTCGGATCGCACATCGACATATATGGATATTGCAGTAACATTTTATTTTTGATACGACTAAAAGACTAACATGACTCAAATGAAATATAAATTTCAAATTCTCAGTGTCATATAAGAATCGGTAATAGCTTTCAGTTACCGAGTCCATAATTGGTATTCAAGTTTATAGCACACCACTTGTGAAATTTAATACCAAAAACATATTAGATGTAAAAATTAATTCTGTTCTTTAAGTTAATTCAATCATAACTCTATTTTAAATTAAAATATTTTCTCGTCGTTTTAAAATTTTATAGTGCGACCCTCAACATTTCAAAACACTATATATCTTTGATAAGCAGTCGGTATATTTGGTATATTTGTCTGATTCAGATTATGTGTATCCATGATTGTATTTCCAAACAAATGTACTAGATATATAAATTAGTCCGGTGCCTTTTTTTAGAAAATGTATCTGAAAAATGGAATACATTTTAATCATCAAAATATCCTTCGTTATTTCATATAATTTTGCACTATCTGTTGAGTAACTGACGAATCTCTTGTTGGAAAAAATGGCGGCTCTGTTGTAATGTATTTGTTAAGGATATACTGATGAAGGTATATCGGTCGATTGATTAATGCAGCTCTGTAGACTAAACAAGAGCGTAACAAGTGATGCTGTTTTAAGATGTATAAAATATCACAGTCAGTGTACAAGCGAGCCTCATCAGCGTACGACCGAATGTATCGTGTATGAGAATATAGTCAGCACAGTGTGTCTGAAACAAGTATTCTACGAGTAACAAAATCATTATTATTATCCCCTTAAAAACCGCCCTGGTCAAAAACATACATTCATGAAAAGAACATCTTTCGATTGAACCCTCAATCAATAAGGTGTTTGTTGTCAGGGAAGAAAAAATCATTCCTCTCCGACATCTGAAATCAATACAGTATTTCCGGATCTCTTCCACTGTTTCAGAATTTTTTTTGCATGTTTGATGCATCATCACACCTTCTTCAAAAACCTAACAAATCATTCCTGCGGCTTCGGCAACATTTTTTTCAACTAGAATGCAAAAGTATGCAATATGTGGATTTTCGGACTTCATAGTGTTTCCTAGTGTTTTGTGAGGTTATACTAACTGTTTAATCAAATATGTTGTGTTTTTGAATGTAAGGTTGGCACTTTAATATTTTAAAACGAAGAGAAAATATTTAAGTTTGAGATAGAGTTATGACTGGTTTGATTTAAAAGCACAGAATTAATTTTCACATCCAATAATAAATGTATGTTTGAGAGTAGACTATAAAACATCTATCGGTAATTATCATTCTACAATTTTTCAACCAGACAGGCGTGCACACGCATCCGAGTTATTAAAATCGTTCGACATTTTCGCATCGAATACAAAAACCGTTTTCAATGTCAACAGATTTTTTTCAACGCACGTCAGTATTAATTAAACGTACGTGAAACCCGCATACTAAATTAGTCTTGGGCGAAATACCTCGTCTGAGACCATTACCGAATCATAGTCGAATGCACAGAAGAATGCATGCAAATGAAGCTGACTTGAAAATAATACCGCGGCACAACAATAAATCGAAAGACATTAGAATCTATTTTATAACGTATTGTTATGTAGGAATGTTTATTTTTCTCCAGACCGCTCGCGTAGTATATTTATTTTATATGCGAATGACCATGAAGGCGGAATATATTAGCTCGGCTACTCCTTTTCAACAACATTATGTGGCCCGTGGAATGTTTATACGCAACAAATATCATAATTCATATTTGTTTTACATATTAATCAGTTTCGAACATCTGCATCGGTGTGCGTTCACATTATCGTCGTTCGTCTGTACGACGTTCTCTCTGAACGAGTTTTAGACATGGATGTTATAGATTCTTACGTTAGCCGCAGACAGGAAAATAATCCAGTGTCGGTATTGATAACATTTAATAAAACAGAACGGCTGCGACAGTTCTGTCCCCGGTGCACTTAAAGCATAAGACGGCTACTGGACGGCTGCTGGAGAATGTGTCAACGCATCTCCAACAGTTCGTTCGTTCTTTCTGAAGAGTTAAAAAAAGTTTAAACTGTCCACGAAGGATTAAATTAGAGATTGTGGTTAAATGAAAGATCAGGGTGTAATCACCACAGTTATCATCTATTTCTTTATTCGAGCGAGTCGATGTTTTGCTAGCACTGCCGTACGTTACAGATGATATCGATAATTTTCAAAGAAACGTATCCATGTAATTGCATAAACGTTCGGTAAACAAACAGACTTAGTTCCATTCGCTGTGTGCAGACACGAGAGTTCTTAGAACGGGGCCGTGCGGCCGGATAAAATTCAAATCGAACCGATTCTCGTGTCTGCGCGCAGTTAATCACTCACGCACGCACGCGTACATCCACCATTAAAACACTGAAATAAATTGTTTTCGATATGCGTGCTCATACGCCGGACATCTTATGTGCATCTCCGCAGATATTTACGATAGAGCAATCGAACAGCGCAGCATACGATGCGTGCACATTGGGCGTGCACGGTGATTTCGATGCGCGTGTAATAAAGTAACTGGGGCGACATCGACGCTAATGGAAGCCACATACCTGTAACGATATACACAGCGTTCCGTCGGTTCGACTCAGTTTTCGCTTCGAGTCATCGGAATTACGTTTATTAGCGTTCTGCGCGATGTTGAGCAACGCTAATAAATACATAAATAGCGACGTTCGGAACACGCTCGACAAAGACGTAATACGAGATTCAATCTTTATTGTTTACACGATTGGTGTTGTCTCGCAGCGTTTTGGATTCGATATGTGTTTTTGAATAACCTGTTTCTTTTACATGCTGTTATTTTGTTGATTTCGTACGGAATCAAGATCGAGGAGATCGCAGCGTACTAAACAATCAGTTAACATGTGGAGCGTTGCACAACACAGGTCTAACACTGTAGCTCGGCTCTTCTATAATTAAACCAGAAAATTGTATTAAAAACGCGGTTGAATTTATTAGCTTTTTTATGGAGATCTGAATGATAGAATTCGTTTCATACTTCTATTCTGCACGTATTCCTTTTTTTTTAACTCTTCCGTTCTGATGCAGTCAACTAAGTTGACCGCACGTTTTTATTTGCAAATATCTGTCATGATATTTTTAATTATATTTTTTTATTTTCTTGTAATACACATGTTATACTGATACAAATCGCTAGTGTAAGGTTTGAATTTAATGTTTAATTAATTAAAAATCCTTCTGTTCATCCGCAAATAATAATTTTGTCACATTGTCACCATTGAAAATCCGTATTGTCAATCAATAATGATTTATAGAAAATGTTGAGCCGAAATATTTTATGGTTTGTAGTATAAAAAAAAACGATTAATGTGTGAAAATAAATTTATCCTTATGCCAAAACTCTTAAACATTTATATTCACATTAGTTCATAGACTTAAAGAAAGATTTATTTTCTCAAATATAAACTTTATTCCTATTCATTAATACGAGTCACATGTGATCGGTATGAAAACTATTCAACATTTGAAACAAACAGCTCGAGTCTCTTCCGATAATGATGACTGTCTATTGTTTCATTTTTCTCTTCTTCGTGTCTGTCGATCGGACAGGCCGACTGTGATTCTATTGAAATATCCCGGTAGTAAATCAGACAAATGTGCGACCGCGACTGCCGATTATAAAACAGTAATAAAGTAAAAAGCACCACGTCGAGCGTTCAATAAATTGTTGCACATGCGGAAAAGTCGACGTCTCGTTAGAATTTACGAGGCGACGGGTCGATCGCGCACGAGTTATAACGACATCACACGAACGCCGTACACAAATCGTCCCCTGGCCGTCAGATTAATTCAGCGACCCGGAGCGTACAGTGCCGCATGAGTACAGGCGCGCCGGAGGCGACGCTCGGTTGTCAATGCGAACGCGATATCGGAGTTTATTATAACGTGCCCGCGTCCAGACTATAAAGTCCGCAGATCGATCTGCCTGCAGGTGTACATCTGTCAGCGCCGTCGCTGCGTTTCTTTTTTATGCCGCTCTCTGTGTATCGGTTTGTTAGTTCAGGAACATTAACTCTATCAATAGTTTGTGGGCATACGACGGCTGTGAATCTTCAGAACACATTCACAATACCTCAATAATATACTTCTTATCTTTTTACAGACGTCGACGTGCAAGACTCGTTGATGTACGACTGCTCAGCTATTTATTTACTTTTTAATAATAGTTGCAGGCTACAGAACAGTTCAACGAGTTCGCCCTAACTCGATATTAGTCATGACGATCTTCTCTCACATAATCGTTAATATCAAAAATAAATAATCGGATATATAAATCAATAAACACTCAGTTACTTTTAAAGAAGTTCCTCTAATTTACAAGAAAATGTAAAAACGTTTCCTGTCTTAAGATTGCTCAGATTATTGACTCGATAAAGAATATACCGCGTTAGTCTGAATGTACGACAAGGTTTTTTTCATAGATTTTCATTAAAAAACAAGGATAATCTTATATTTCGATCTTCAGAAGTTCAGACAAGCATGTAGACTGTATGGTTTTTAAATATGCACTTGTATAATATTTGTAAATATTATTTTCTATTAAAACGCAAATCAACATTTTTTTATCATTTCCTTTGGGAAAAACTATATGTCATCTTATAATAAGGGTCGTAAAATATGTTTTTTCTTGATTTATTTGGAAAAAAACTCGTTTTACAACCTATGTCGTCTTATATTTGGACAAAAGGGTAATTTTTCAGTATCTCGGCATTCTAGAAATGATGGAATTAGCATCAAAATGCACATAAACGATAATCAGAAATAATCAATAACGATTCATTGAATATTTCTGATCCGAACAATTTGTCTACTCCTATTATACCTGTTGAATAAATTATATGAAAGAGCAATTCTGATGATCTGTGACGAAATTAATATTAAATCAAATATGTGTAACATAAATTAGGTCGTTTCTGTCGACTGGTATTTACAAGCCATCTACTATAAAAGCGTATAATTATTAAATTTAAATTTACAGTATTCATATACACCGTACAAATGTCTTAATTTCATCTCTGAAAAAGAAACGTCTTCCATAAAACAATCGGTCGTATAACGGCCGTTAAACAAGAGCGCCTCATAAAACAATACCAGTGTCGGCGCAGTCGCAACAGTCACATATTTTACACGAAAACGACACAGATGTCTCATTACGGTCTCTAACGAGTCCATAAGCCACCACCTGGACCTATTATAACGGGCGGTGTCTAAATCGCAAGAGAAACAACATGTACCGACAAAAATGTACAATAAATAAAATAAATAGTTTGAAGCGTGAGCACGTTCAGGCCTGGACTCGGTCTCATTCGCTTGACATGCTTTACGTTAGTGTTCTTTGTTCGAGTGTGTTTTATACTGTTTTACGTTGTTGTTTTTATAAATGATTGTATAGAGTAAATTTGAAAAAATATCTCGAACAGTATTTCAAAATACTGATCTAATCCAGGATAAATTCACTTTTACAAATGAATTATTTTTTCAATTCACAAACCAAATAAAATTTTCCAGTCAGAAATGTCCAATAAATTGTTATTGCAGATTCTCCATTAAGTATTTGTCTTAACTTAGTAATTAAGATAAATTATTAATTTATTATTCTTAATAATTTCTTTTCTTAAAATTTTGTCACTTAGTTTTAAACAGATGAAAAATAGTCACAACAATTTTATAAGCCAGGATAAAAATTAAAAAAAATTTGAAAAATCAGTTTCTTTCTGTAACCAATGCCTGAAGGCAATGAATATCCATTTAAATATGCATAAACAACAATCAAAAATGATTTATTGAACATTTTTGACTCTAAAAATTTTTGTAATTTGTGATATAGAAAGAGAATTCATTTGCGAGGAAAAAATATTTCAAGATACAAAAATTTAAATTGAAATATATTTCATTTTTTTGTAATTATTCATTTTTTATAAAAAAGCACCGAATTAATTTGTACATCTAATATATTTAGAGAGAAGATTCAATTAGATTCAGTTAGAAACGATGATTCATAAAAAAATAATATTTTTATTCGAGTACAGGGATTCAGATATCATTAATTATAATATTTTTACTATTCACAAAACATATACGAGTATATATATATATATATATATATATATATATATATATATATATATATATATATATATATATTGGCGAATTTTGAATTTTAGATATTTTTGTTAGAACTTGTACATCCAATACATCCTTACTTATAAAACGGATTAATAAATTCGATTTTCTTTCTAAACATGACAATAATTGTGCTCTGTTCATATAATTTTTAATATTCGTTTAGCCATATTGAACGATTCGTAGTTTAAAAATGGTTGTATGTTATCTATCTCTATGTAAACATTTATATATAGATAAGGTTGGGAATGTTCATCAGATGATAACATAGAAACGTTATCATTTGTTGAAACATGTAACTAATCAAAAATTGTAATTTTTTATCTTATCACTCAACCAATCATTTATTCATACGCTCGTCCAATCATTTTTTGAAATAGAACATCAAATTAAATTAGCAATACTTCTTTCTTAGATTTCTTAAAAAGAATTCATCCCTTTCATTGTATATTCCATCCTTGTATATTCAGTTATATAAGTTGCTTGAGATTCATTAAAACCAATTCGCACCTCCGCTGTTACTTTTACTGAAACAGTCATATTACTGAATAGACTGAGGAAAATGAAGTTATTCAATAAAAAATAAGTTTTGAGTTGTAAATAGAGCATAATTTTCAAACAGAATTATTGATTGTACAATTTTGAAATTGTTAAACATTTTATTGGATGTTTATACCAGTGGTATCTAAAATTTTTGAGAGGAGGAATACATAAATACAGGGAAAGTGCTAGGGGGGCCGGATCTAAAAAACATTTGTTTATATTCCTATAATTATACATAGTATACATAGAAATGAATAAATGGAAGAGATTTTATTCGTAAGAAAATAAAATAATGCAAATATATTAAATATGCGCAACAATAATTAAATATGGAAAGTAAATGTTGTTGTGCAAGAAAATAGGCAGAAGAAAAGAAAGTATTCTTATTTATTTACATGCACAGTTTCAAAAAATACATCAAGAATCAAGGTTGTATCAAATCTATACATCAAGAATGATATGAGTATTAAAAAGCAGTAATTTGAAGAATGAGCCTGCTTTGTTGATCTTTGAATTATTTCTTCAATATTTGGTGTCAAGTTCCAAACATCTATTTTTTAAAAATAGATAATATAATATCCAATGTGTCTGCGGGGCATATAAAAATCTCCTGCGAGCTGGATTTTGCCCACGGACCGTAGTTTGAGAACCCCTACTCTAGACTAACACGCACACAAATACACACACACATTTTGTATCGACTATATAAAAGTTTAGATCAATTTCCATTCCTGAGTCCGTTCCCTGTAAGTGTTGTTGCATGTACGCCACCTATCTTATAATCATACTGAAAACGATCAGTTTATAAAAATGTTTTAGCGGCATAGCACAGGTTCGTTAAATCTGTACCATAATGTAAACCATTGTTTCCGATATCGTGGATATAACAATAGATAACATATCTTGTAAGTTGAATAGCTGCCGGTGATATATCTACAGCTCGGTTATCGAAGATCATATGAAACGATAAAGTCGAGAGCTGATTCTATCTCGTGCCGAGCGAACGCTGCTTCGATGCCAATATCTGTATTTCGATGCAACTTTTTCATACGGCGAGTCGTAGATGCTTTTTCGATTTTCTTCGTAGTTCGAATATAGTTTCTGATGTATCGGTTTTGAATGATTATTGTTTTGACAGAGTCAGGAAATTAAATGTCTTCTTGTATACAGAATGCTTACAATCTTAATCGATCTCTTGATAAATAAAACGTTTATTAGTTCAAATGTTGACGAGCGTTTTATTCGGATATTTATTTATTTTTATCTCTAGTAAAAGATTTATTTATTCTTTCTTGTAGCAGGAAATATGACTTAAGTATACTGCCTTCTTATTTATTTACTCCTGGATTAAAATATGTTTTAATATATTTGCTTTTTCAATTTTTATTTTTAATCTTCTATTATTTCTAATCAGATGTTAGTTACTCTTTCTATACAGATTTGTGGAGATCCTTTTGTAAAACTTCCTAGGAATAAAATCACTTTTTTAATTTCAAGAGAAGTTCTCGGTCTAGAGTTTTCAAAAAAAAATTTTTTTTTTGATTTTTTGATTCTTTAATATTTTAAGAATGTGCACTTGTGAGAAAAATTTAAAATTCGAGAAAGTACCTTCGTTATAGGGGTAAGTAGCAGACGGCGTATGTAAAACTTTTCTCTCAATTTCATTTTCAAACTGGTGGGACAAATATTTCAAAACCAAATGGATCGATACACGTGAACTTTTCTTAATTTAAAGAAAAAATGTTTTACCAGACAGTGTACCTTCAATGTTTTGAAATGTTTGAACTTTTTAATTTTTTAAAGAGTCGAATAACACAACTTACTTACTAACTTTAAGTATTTTTTATAACTTTGTTGCGGACTGATTAATAAATGTTCTCGTTGTCTATTTAGAAAGCTTCTCGAACGGAGAACCCATTTATATTTTACTACATTTGATTATTTCCCGTCTAGTCTTTTCAATTCTCCGAAACACTTTTTAAGGTATGTGTCTTTTAGTCTGATTCATTTTAATTTAATATATTACCGATGTAAATTAGAATCCATTACCTTAATAACAAACGACCTAAACTATCTATTTTCCAACTAGTCTTCGACGGAATCGTCAAACCCGTCGACGATGAGCAACGGAATATGTAATTTCGAACGCTCGCGTACCGTCCTCCCCTTAAATACATGACTTGCGTGCAAGTAAACAGGCGGTAGCCGTCGGCCCACGGTATCTTCTGCCAACATCGACAATTATCTCGAGTTATTATCTGGGAATGCGCTTCAATCCATTATTATACACTGCACACATCATCTACATATGTTCGTACACATACATACATACGTACGTACACACACACACACACGCACGCACGTACGTTTAAATATGTGTGTGCACGTACGTACAATGTCCGTGGAGCGTTAACTGAACAAGCTCACCTTTTGATATACATGCACCGTCCACTTACACTTCTGATTGGAAAATACGGCATTGTGTAGGTAAACTCGAAACTGAACATTGATATATAAGTACGGGCTGCCGAGTGTCGATAATCAGCGGAGGTGCGAATTGCTTTCAACGAAACTAGAGGGAATTAACGACTTTTAAAAGCGATTATACAGGCACGGTGGCATGAATGAAAACAATAAACATTCTAATGAGATAGTAAAAATGTTTTACGAACACTAATCGTTGTTTTATAAAAATGTTTTTTTACAAAAGAAGAGTTCACTTTAAAACAGCAATAACGACTCTAAATATTCTTTACTTAAAATATAAAATCTAGTGTCGAGAATTTAAATATTCTTGCTTAAAAAATAATAATTGCAATGTATAAAAATACAGTTAATTTCAGGATTGAAAGATTACCCATGTACAGTTTAGCTGGTTTGCATAGTATCAGTGAATTCAAATTATCTATGTATTGAGGAAAAACCTTGTAGTTAATATTTTTTAAGTATGAGCTGAGATAGGAAGCTTATAGAAGGTCTATATTTTTTTTAAAAAAATCTTACAGTTGTTTCAGTTAAGCTATAATTAAAGAAATGAATAATAAAAATGTACTTAATGAATCTGTCACTCGACAGATACGACAGAAAGAACATAACTGGTTACTTAAAGATTAATTTACCAAACTTATGTCAAGAAAGTAACGAGCAACGTAGCCGTGAACTGATATAACAATCTGGAAACATCCTGCACGTTCAATCATCGTTAATAAGCCGAGTTCGCTGTTTTAATGGATGGCATAGCGACGTCGTCGTCAGTATCGAGCAGATGTACCGCGCACATTAAATTGACTACAAGTTTTCTGACTTAATTTCATAACTGGAATGTCGTCAATGTCGTCCCGTGGAATCAGCGCAGAAATCGTAATCGTTGGCGGTTGTTTATGCCTCGTCGATATTGTTGCACCGTTTCGCATCGTCGTCGTTCCGTCCTCCGCCTCCCCCGTCTCGCCGCATTGTTTATTTATCGAGTGTCGCAGTTCTATTCCGTTCGCGATGACATTGTTGCAGCTCATATCGTCGTTAATGAAAACGGTGCTCTTTAATGATATCGTTTGGAAACGAAACATGCTGTACTATTTCATTCAGTACGCAGCGTGGTTTCTTTTTCATCGATCGACGATTTATTTATTTCCTAGTCGACTCATATTTTTTGCGATCGTATCAGCTTATTTACTCATAACGTATCACATGTTCTTATCTTGTGCAGATTCTCCTACTGGCTGTCGTGTATCCCGTGTAATGTATGTACGTCTTTTTTTAAATAGCTTTAATTATATATCTGTTAAAGAGTCGACAAACGAATCAAGAAAACATGTATAAGAAGCGATGTTTCTACAATTGGCGATAAGAGATACAAGTTTTTTCGTTTCGTTATTCATTTATACTGGTTTTGTCTATTAAATTATTATATTTAATCGAATTAAACTTTAAAGAAAACATATAGTTTCTTCTTTGACATTTTTGGAAATTGTCTTTCGATATACACAAAGACCAGTGAATTATTTTTTCATACCACAAACGAAACAGAATTCTTTTCGATCAATGATCCTGATTTTTGAACGAAAAATTCTGTTTTTTTCTATACCTATTCCCACTGAAGATAATGGAACCACTATCTTAATGCATGTTAAAAATTATCAAAAATGATCAATAATCATTTATTGAATATTTCTGATCAGAAAAAAAATTGTAACTTGTGAGATGAAAATAATTTATCTGTGAAAGTGAATTGAGCCCCAATGTTACAACTAAATTATTATCTTTATAGAAATTTACTGAAGACATACATAAATAACGATTAAAGAGAATACTAAAAATTTTCATAGATATTTCAATAAAATTTCATTATGTAAAAAGGGATTAATAAATGTCAAACCCTATTTGATTATCCTAAGATTTAAATGTTACTATTTTTCCTTGTCAATGTATTCTTAAAAGACTTCACCGGAGAAAGTAGTGATTTAATTATACAATTTATACGAATCACGAATACATTCTAACAAACACACATGTTTATTACTGAATTTTGTTTAAATGTGTGCTTAAAAATTCAGCTTTAAAGAAGTAAAGCGTCTAACTTAAAATAAATCACAGCGATTTCATTGCACGGACAGTAATTAATATTTCACTTATATTCGTGACTGTTAATAAATTACAATGAAATATAGTTGTAGTGTACTTATACTGATAAGTAACATTTAAAGATATTTTACTGTTTTAATTGTTTGTTGTCATAGTTCAGGTCTTGCTAATTAATTGTTATCTCGTCTTGGTTTTGTTAATCACTTAAATCATCTGCTGTATATTCCACTCAAATGATTCAAATGGATGAAATTTAGCAGAACAACACATTAATAAGTACAAAAATATACAAATATAATTCAAGTTATAATTGTTTTCTTCCATAGTTATGATCTCTTTTTTTGTTTCTTATTCTATAATACTTTTCCTATTTTTTCCTTGATATTGGTTTCGTTAATCTTTTGAAACATCTTCATAAAAGCTTATATATATATATATATAAATTTATATACTAGCCGTGAGAAAATATTAAAAGAGTGCTTCCAGGGAAGAGAAGGATAACATGATTAATTTATATCTGATAAAACTTTTTTTTCAATTTAAGTTTACTTAATATTATTGAACGAATTTGAGAAAATTAATTCAGCCAGTATCAGAATTGTTGTATGATATTCTGAACCGTTAATATATTCTGTCTAGTGTTATAAAACAATTTAGTTCTTTTACAGAAAGCGTTTATCTCTTTTATTGATTATATCTATGCAATAATCTACAAAAATTCTCATCACTAATTTCACACAAATCATTTTTAACAAGAATTAACATTAATATCCGTTCTGCAACAAAGAACAAATCTTTATAATCAACAAATAGCGAGTACCTGATAAGATACAATCGACACACGTTTATTTATATCTTCGATTCGTATGTTTTCTTTACATAAAATACACAGCTCGTATCGTACGATACTTAATTTCACTGTGTGTAAGTAGTTTTTAAATGATGACGATGATGAGGATAATGATATCATCGCATCGATACTATAGAATTGCAGAATTCTCGATACGTTTACGGTGTTCGCCTTGTCAATATTATATGTTAATCTACCATGCATACAGTTTGTTGGTGATTAGAGCAACAATTTTGTGTACTTAATAAGAAGCATGGATTTATACAAACATGTACGTTATATATACATATATATATATATATATATATATATATATATATATATATATATATATATAATGTACATGTCTTTAGAAATATACACTTGTGTATACACAGTGTTTGTCAATACAATATCAAGTTTATAGAGTGTTATTTTAAGGATTAGGTTTTAATTTCTGTACTGAGAATGTATCGTGCATACATTTTCTTATAATTTTATAGCGCATGAACAAGAATCAAAAATAATAATTCAATGATTTATTTAATGTTTTTTCCCAGAAAAGTTGTATTGTTTGTGAGATTTCTATAATTTCTCCATGTCTCCAATGTCTCCAAGATTTCTCTTCGTTCTAATAAATACACATATTTATTACTAAATTTCGTTTAAATACGCTTTTAAAAAAATAGTTTCAAGAAAATAAAGCGTTTATCTTTAAATAAATCACAGTGACTTCTATGGATGGACGGTCATTGATATTTCATTTATATTGTGAATAGGTTAATTAAATATAACGACATAGTTATAAATCACTTGTGATGACAGTGAACATAAACATTTGAGGCCATATTAATAAATCGAGATGTTATTTAGATTGAAATTTATTTTTTTTTCAAAGTCAACACTTCAGAAAAAAATCTTTTTAGTATACAAAATAGTTGCATTCATTTCAAATCAAAATAAAATTTGAGTTATTTCCGAGAATATTTTCTTGTTTATTGAAATTGACTTTGGTTCACAATTAATGTTTATGCTATAAATGATATAAATTTGTTCATGTTTAAAGGCTTCAGATAGACTTGACTATATATTTCATAAAAAGTATTTGATAAACGGATTCTTTTTTCAATCTGAAAACCATAAAAAAATCTGCTGAAAAATGTTTAATCATTTTTGAATCATTCTGATTTCTGTTCGTACGCATTTCGATAATTATTCCGTCATATTCAAAGCACCAAATTACAGAAAATTCACACCGTGTCACAAAACTGTTGCGTTCGCATCCTGTATTAAATCTTGTTACATATTTTCACAATACAGAACATAAGAGCAGAACAGGCCAAACAATTAGATTATACACATACATGCAACTGAAACGATCTGAACTAGCGGACAACTGGTCACTGTCTTCCTCCATGACATCAGATCTGATTGATGATTTCGTACACGTTGCACCGTATTATTTTTTTGGTACGCGTCTATCATTGTACTTTCGGTCATTAATCAACAACGGAGAAGTGTGTGCATGAAACAAAAATTACCACACACACAATCGTTAACCAAATAAACGACGACAGGAACGCGGACGTACAATGCGAGCGACGCAGAGAGGCCACGCCGTCGTACAACTGTTAAATGAAAAATAATCGACAGTGATTAAAATCGGGTAGCATGCGAGTGTACTCGTTGTTTATAGTCTGTTGTTTTCACAACGCTCGGTTTACAAGAACGAACGTGGAGGTTATTATTGATGAGTTTATTATAATCAGCCATATATATATATATATATATATATATATATATATATATATATATATATATATATAATTACATATATAATAAAAGTAGATGTGTGAATAAAACTGAATAAATCTGTGATTTAAAAATCCGCTTTATAGCTTCATATATCGAGAAAGAATTAGAATCATTAAACTGTTCATGAACTAATAACTGATGTAATAAAATAATGAAACTTGAAACTCAAAAATCAAGAAAAATGCAAAGAAACTCGACGATGCAATTAATTTCGTTTTTAAACACTTATCTTATTATTTTATAATCATAAACGGTTTTCCACTCGAGACGCAATTTTTATATTTCATAGGTGTCACACTGACAGCTGTATTTATTTTAACATTTGTTAAGTTGTGACATTGTTACTGAATTTTTAATTATGGCTTCGTATACAATAAAATAACGTTTAATAGGCCATATAGCTGGTGAAACTATTTATTGAGGATGAAATTTCCTGGTCGCGTTATTTACATCCTTGGATTTAACATCTTTGGTGTCATGTTAAAGGACAGATCTACACCAATAATCCTAAAACAATTCCCAGCCTAAAAGATTAAATTCGAAGTGTAATTGGTGAGATAGAGCCCCAGTTATGTAGGGATATTATTGACAAGTTGAACAAAATAATGGTTATTTGCAAGAAAGAACGCGTTGGACTACCAAATACAACATAAATGTAAAATCTGACACTATTAGAAATAATGATAGACAGTATTCGATTTTTTTTAAATAGTTTACAAGCTGAAAAGTCTCTTTCTATTTTATAATCTTATAAATATTTAATACCCTCAATGTACTGACAGCATGATGTATTTTCTTTTTAAGCATGTTATATTCTATCTCGGATGATTTAAGAAAGATAACAAATTTTCAAACGTACATTTTTTGTAACTAACGTACTATTTAAATAATTATATAAATAAATTTAAAAAATATATAAAAAAGTATATATTTCAGTGGCTATGTATTTAAGAAAATATCAGATCTTTTTAGAACATCTACGTTTCTTATATATATATATATATATATATATATATATATATATAACTAGTGCGTAATGTGTGATAGAACATGATATAACACACGTTTCTGTACTAAAATAAATAAATGAATAATCAATTAACTTGTAACAAAGCGTATAAATTTGTTCCGGCTTATTTGCGTTTCCTGTGCAATAAACTTATAAAAAAACACACGATTTGAATACACGATTATATATAAAATATTAGAATTGTTGTGGATGTAATTTATTGGACAGGTTTTATGTTTTGAATTATTTTCATGGGGCAACGTTTTGTTACTGATTCGACTCGACATATATATATATATATATATATATATATATAAATATATATATATATATATATGTGTGTGTGTGTTGTGCTTCAGTATCATTATCGAGCGTTAAGGTTTTCTATACTTTCGAGCTTTTAAAGTACATTTTTGATTAGAAACTTCTTTAATACTTTGTGGGATGCACAGAGGATTCATTTGTCAAAATGAATTCAACCAAAGTAATTTCAGTTCAATTGAAATTTAATAATTGTTGTATTTGTCAGACATTCAGATGAACACAATTCGGTATCAAATGTTTGAGGATTTATTTCTGATTTAAATTTCAAAAACCTCGATCAGACTGTTATTTAATATTACAGCGCGTACTGATTTTACAATGGAAAATAATGTACACAATTTATAAATTATTTATATATTAAAATGTCTAATGATTTAATTGAAAAATAATAGAACAAAGAAATGAGTATGATCTAAGCACCGGTTTCAATACAACGACTGTTCTAAAATTTTAATGATATTATTGAATAATTTTGAATTATCTGAGCTTTTTGAAAATTATATTAACTTCTATTTTAAAAAGTCTCATTTTGACAAGTCACACATACATGAAGAAAATATATAAGTTTATAAAAAAATTAACATTTGTCGTTACAAGTTTCATTCAATGATTGGATTCCAACTTTTACTTTTTGCAGTAATAAATTTCATGTCCAAGTCAACAATAATCAACACAATATGATATATATATATATATATATATATATATATATATATATATATAATGAGTTTGAGCAGAATTAATTGTAAACGTATCAAATGTTCACTTACCATTGCTCGAATAATTATTATAGACGTATCGGTGATTTATTTGTTACTCCAGTCAAGTTATCTTTCACAGATTCTAGTTTTATATATATATATATATATATATATATATATATATATATATATATATATTCTCGATCTTCTGCTTCTCTGCTCGCGTCCAGTTTATCTGAAACGAATAGAGTAATTATAGTGCACGTTTAAACTGAATGAAATCGTTCAATAAATTAATAGAATATAGACAATTGGTCGGTCAGTCGACGTGCTCGAATCGATTTTGTAATTAGATCACATCGGAGATCCTATTTAATTGATTCGATTCTTTTATAGAAACATGTAAGGAAGTATGTCTTGTGATTTTTTATAAGAATAACGTCTGTGAAATTCCATATGTGAGTGTTTAAAGCTTTCAGGGAATTTATGAGTGGTTAATTAATTAAATATGTATGTTGAGTGGACGGTAATTTAAAAAAATGTGAATTTAGTGATTTGAAATTTGAAAAAAATAATATTCTTATTTGAAATTCTTATTATTATTCTTATTCTGGCATTGTGACTAAATTCATTTTCTCGGACGAATCCGTTTTTTTATTGTACTAGTGAATTTTATTTCAATGAGTTCTTACATATTTCACTTTCAGAATAATACGTTTATAATAAATTCGTTCTAGTGATTTCAATGCCTGGGTGAGATATAATATTTCAAATTTTATTTTAAAAACTAAATATCCTAACCGTAATGAAATCATAGCATGAATATTCCTAACATTTAAACGAGTGAATAAATTTCTAAGAAATTAAATATGATTTTACAAATAATAAACGATTTTCATTTTGAAATTTTCAGTAACTTTCATTATAGGTTTTTTTTAAATTCTCAGTTCAGAAATAGATTTTAAATATTAAAAAAAAGAATTTAATAGAAGATTAAACATATTAACATTAACTTTCTTTCATCTTTTTTAGATATATTAATTAAAATTACTTATAAATTAGTAGTAAACTGAATTAAGTAAAATTTTGATAACTTCTAGTATAGTTGCTTAAAGAGGAAGAACCATTGAAAAGAGATAATTAATTATAACAGTAAAACATGTAAGAATGATTTGT